>JPKZ01001747.1:1230994-1273942 GCA_000803305.1 Toxocara canis
GGAGGAGACAGGAGATGAGGCAAATGGCGAATAGGGTTATTAACCCTTCATCTCCTTCCCTTACTTCGGTACGCTAACCGGTTTAAGAACAGAATGAAACAAGATACGTCTGACCAAGCTTCTTTACCACTCATGCTTCAATCATTAATACAGCATGGGCACCGCTTCATGAAGAAAAACGCAATATATATAAAAGGAAGATAAGCTCATTTAAAACTTGCGTTGACCCCCCAGAGAAAAAAAACAAACCTGCACATATATAAGCACCGTTTTTCATGGACAATGCTTCGAAAATCTCACCTTTTTGGCGATTTCATCCAATTCGTTTGCTTGTTCTCCAGTTACAAGTTTATCAGCCTGTTCGGGCTGGCTGGAATTGGAAGAGGACCTAGCGCAACGCTGTTCGGAAGAGGAATTAAGCGAAGACTGCGACCACATCCGATCCATCGAAATTATTGACGAACCAGAAGAACCAGCTACCCCTCCATCCGACATCATAACTGATGCTGCACATGCCATCCCGTTACGCAATGGACTTGGACTACTGCAATACAGCTACTATTCGCGTTTGTACGGAGTATTCTAATGACTGTAACAAGCAATAACAAGCAACCTCTTTCCTCTTTCAATGAGCCTAACTGAGGAGAATTTCGTAGTGAGAACGAATTTCTGCATAGGTTTGTGCTTTCGCTTCAACAGATTAGTGACATTTTACACTTACAGACATAATTTTTCTTACTTTCTCGAACTTCTTTTGTCAACCGTCAATATCTCCATTACGATCATCACTATCACTAGGCAATTCTCAGCTAGCTAATGATTTGAAAAATCACACTGATAATGATTCACAATATACTGATAACTTGGTAATGACTAAACTGATAAATTAACGAAACTAGACTGATAATGACAACCTGAACACCAGAAACAATTCTGGCTCCTCATATAAAGTTACGCCGCAAAAAAAAAAAAGAAACTAAATTAGTGTGTAATGAATAGTACGTTGCAACGTTTCACGATGGACTGATTATACGACAACATCACAGCCAATCGCATAACCCGTATCCGTCTTGCATGTCGTAGAAAACGAAAATTTAGAATTCCAAACGCTAAATTGGGAAAAACTTATGAGTAGATTTCTCCAATAATCCTTTACGTTTTAGTTTTCAGTGTCCTTAATGCACCAACGAGGTAAGCTCATGAGATAAAAATCATTCCACTCCTACTGTCCGTTGAAAGCTGGTGAAAACAGAATCTCTTCACTTTCTGCAAAATTTGCTCTAAAAATCTATTTATAAAATTTCACTGCATCCCTACCAACAAAATTTGCTCCTCGAAATCATTTTCTTATAACACCAATAAGTCAAGACCGTCTTAAACGACAACCAATTCTCTCATCTTTTTCGGGCAATGAAATTGTGGGTACAACGCTGTTCTGTTCAAAAGAAGCAACTTAAACTCAATTATTTCATGTCTATCAGTGAAATTCGTTGCAGCGGAATGCGATCTGGATGCGCGCAATCAGTCATATCGCAGTGACTAGGAAGAGTGCAATGAAATGCTAACGAACTCAAAAGGATCACTGGCTAGTGCTTTGGCATCAAGTGGCGGTACGTCTGACGGCACAGGCGCGGCCTGCAGCTGATCCAGTGGTGAGCTACTGATTTTTCGCCACTCATCTATTTCTTGCATTCGTGCCGAGATACACCGATTCTCTAAAACATTCCCATTGTTTAGATGCCTAACAAGTGAAATCTCAACCTGAGCAGCTTGAAACCACACAGCACCGTCATTATCACCTACCCCTCCCCCCCCTCCCCCACCCACCGCAATCGTTTTCTTGGATTTCATCAGCAGTTGCCTGGAGAAAAAGTTGATGAAATCGGAAAAAAAAAAGAAAAAATAAAATGACCTAGTCTTGCTGTGAAGTGCAGAAATTTATCAAATCTACTTATAAGGAGAACTGAGAGAAGGAATGGACTGCCGGTGCATGGCTTCGCATGAAAAACAACTTTTGAACGCCTAAACACTGAGAAGAATTACGAATTGAAAAAATGTAACAGCAACAGGATAGAGAAAGGAAAAAAAATTTTTTTTTTAAATAGCAGATGCTCGTAAACCCTGCTTACTCAAGAACAATACTAAAACAGCAGAAAATAACGTACAGCAGACAGCGTTCGCTTAGAAGACGTCACTTTTCATTCTGCACGTAGCATGCGGCCATCTACAATGGTACCGCCAGACAGCACTTAGGCATATCTTACTCATTGGCAAAACACTACCTTCTATCCTGTCGTTTCTCGTTTCAAAGCTTCAATACTCCACAACTGTCATCTCTGTTACAAAACATTCTCTTGCAATTTATTTTAAAGACTCATCTCCTTCAAACTATGAATCTATTCGCTCTAAGAGTCAAATGCAATGCCCTTCATCATTATCTTCATAAACTATAATATTACCAAATCGTTGTACGATCTCTTTGCTGCTTTCCGCATCGTAGAGCTGCAGAAATTTCAAAATTGAACATGATGACGGCGGTGCATTCCCACAGGAAAGAATTTCACACTGAAATTTCGCAGTGCATCACAATCAAGTGATCTCTAAACGAACATACTAGTAAGCTAAAGTATTACACCAAATTAATCACCATCACAAGGCACCCTTTAACTCACTTAACAAAAAAATTTCGAATAATCGAGCAGAGGAATCATTGCTTTGCAATGATTCCGATCTCGAAACATATTATTACCCATTGCTGAAACGGGAAAGCTGGAAGAAAGCTATTCAGTTGAAGGGTTCATCCAACCAGATCCTTCGCGTCTATTTGATTGACCTATTTTCAAAAAAATCGTGAAGCCTGCTAAAAATTTATTCGCCAAGCACGTCATTTTTTTGCCAATCATAACTCAAAACTTTTGTTCATTTGCACTCGTACTGCCGATCGTGAAGATCGCATCCACAGCATCGTTCTTGATACATTAGTGAAACTATTTCGATACGAATCACACCTGGAAAGTTGTCACTGCGAATGCAGCCATATGGCACTAAGAAGATCACATTAAAATGGATATTTCATAAAAACTTTCTCGCCTTCTTTTGAGGTGTAGGCTCGCAACTGTCTCCCCACCCTTTCCAAAAACAACCATTTATGGCACACTCGGTGCTCTTCAAATTTTGCAAGCCACTAGCTCTTAGCTTGCCCTAGTTATTCCATTCCCCTCCTATCTACCTTATTTTCTTCTGACTCCTGCGCATTCCTCCTCTTAAATAAATGACGAGGATAGGGGACGGATGGACGGATGCTCACAAATGACAGTCGTATGCTACAATTATTCGCCATAGAATATCAAAAGAAAGAGAATATCAAAAGAAAGCCAAAACAAAAACGACCTGTATTCTATCATAAATACTTTCCAAATGGACCAAAGCGAGCCTGCGGATTGGATCGAACGATTTATTGCTGCAAAAACGTCAGTGCAACTAGCAATAAAACGGACAACTAATTAGATCTATGGAGATCAAATCTGAGTCTAGTGGGTTCGAATCCATCTGCGGACGAATGTTTTTATCAATGTGCACCCCACTTTCATCCACTTTGAAAGTAACAGCCTACATCGTTTCTATGGACCCATAAGCGTTGGCCTAAAGAAAATAAATTGAACCCTGAAAGAAGAGAAGGAATAATTGAAATGGGTTCAGTAACGTTAATAGCAAAAATTTCAAATTTCAGAGTATCGCATGGAAAATTGAGGCCAGAAATGAGAACGGGACGAGACGTGCCAATGTATGACAATGAACCACCACATTAATTATTGAGTGCAGGCTTTTCACTGATATGAGTCTGCATTTCATACTGCCGATTACAAGTCAGCATCTACACAAGTTTCTCAACGCAAATAAAAGCAAAACGGGATGCAAAACAGAACAACCAGGACGACGTGAATTTGCTCTTATCAGCAAAGTCCCCCTTACGAGTTTTGAGACAGTCACACCTTTGGGGACACGTCGCAGCTTTTCCGTGCTGGCAGAAATTATCATGGATGAGAACGGAAAGGAAGCAAATTGAAAAAATGACTTCAAAAGTCGTATAAGGAACGGCTCTGTTCTTTTCCTCATCAGTGTCACCGATTGCTTACAATGCAAGGAATTTCCTTGTTGAGTGTTCAAGACGAACATTAGCGCAACAGTCTGCTAACGGAAAGCCAACAGTTGATTGTAGGATACGGTATAACGGCGTAACTTTATACGGTCGGACAATTACACGGCGCAGTTTATGTGATCATATAAGTCCGACTTCACAGTGCATGCGTTCACATCGCCCACTGCACCGTACCGCTGAAAGATCAACCGAGAAACTTACTCGATGTTGCCACTTCTAACAACAGCGGCGAGGGTGTGCTTGGAATCGGCTACCATCTCAGCCACTGCATGACGAACCGCTAAGCGCGCGTTCAGTAAGGTCGTGTCAGCTAGCGCACCATGACGCCGCATTGCTTTCCGTGTCGACTGGCTACAATGTCGCCAATGACAACAGCAGCACCAACCGACAAGTGGTTTACCGATGCATATTCAGCAAGCGCCAGTAGTTTACGTATAACATGTAACCTGCTGAGCAGCGCAGAGCTATTTTAGAAGTCGAATAGGACGGTGAGACTCAAAAGTTTCAGCGGAGCCTGCTCGGTGAGAAGCAATGTGCTACTTGTTAGCTTGCATAAACACGCATCGGCAAACGTGCCTATGAGCGCTTCCGTCATCCATCCATTTCTTCATCTGACCACATAATCGATTCTCGGCAATTCCTCGCTGGATGGCGCCTTAAGAAGACAAAAACTGACTTCAGTTGCTGGTTAAAAGTCTTTTTCTTCAGATGTTTTATTCGCTTGTTGTTGAATTTTCTTCAATGGTTCATTCATATTTTTAAAATCGTCATTTCATTTTTACATTTAAAAAAATAGGCCGCATAAAAGCGCCAGTAATAATAAAAGCGTTTATTTGCAACAAACAAGCGGGCAGTAAGCACAAAGGTTCAAGAACTCAACACTGACATACACTTTGAAATTGGATACAGAAGAGAAACAAAGAAACAAAAACAAGGGAGCTTAAGATGAAATTTGAAAAAAGCGAAACGAAGAAAAAAAAACAAAAAGGATATGCTCGAAGCATATGGGAGGTTGCAAGTCGATTATGAGTGAAAGAGCGGAGACAGTTCGACACTAGCTGGTGGTAGCCTACCAAGTCGCCTTTTGACACAGGAAAGTGTCGATGAATTCACAACGCTGGCGAAAGTGTTAATTAAACGGTTTGCAAAAACGCCTTGGGTGACGCTTTTCATACGTTGTTTTCGTAACTGGAAGCTACGAAAACAACGTGTATGTTTCTTCAGAACAACTGTGTGCGCATTCCCCTTCAGAGAAAGTAAACAACTGAGATGGATTTAAGTGGATAAATCCGAAACAGGGTTCTGCAGAGCAAAGGTTTATTCCAGCTTTTCTCAATTCGCGGTTTTCAAGATCCATTGTGTCTTTTTACAACTACATTTGGAGTTTTGAAACAGGTTACAGTTAGAACCATAACGAGAAGTGAACGCCTACAATATTCGGGACGTCTCTCCGTTAATAAAGCAGGGTCAAACATACTTCATACTGCTCCCCTAAACTCCTATGAGGACCACCCAAGAACTAGATGACAAATGCGAACGGAGATGAGTGAAGTCATTTATCGTACTATGTAAGAGAGATGAGAAGCCTGGGTAAAAAATAAGGTGAGTTCCGCAGGTGGAGAAGGCCAACATGTAACAACACAACAATACTCAATAAACACTCGATAAAAATCATCTATACATTGTAAAAATTGCGACAAACTTGAGAATGTGCCCAGTTGAAAACTTGCCAGTTACCGTAGCCTTGTTATAGGCAGCAAGCCATTTCATAAAACTCAATCAATGAGGCGACTGAGTGCGTTCTGCGGCTATGTTCCATCTCGAAAGGGGACTTAGTTTTTTGGCGGCATTTGCCGTCGTTAGGTGCGGTGTGTGCGGCTTGTCCTCGGTGGTTGTGGACACAATTGTGTCGGAGTATTGTTAGACTTGGCATTTTGTTTGTTGTTCGTATGTCGGAGAAGTACAGTGTTGTGGTGACCGGCTGGGGTGCTCGTCTCTTGAGTTGGGCGCACGATTTTGAACTTAATCTGTGATCGACGTCTTACTTCGGCCAACACTGGCGTGAAAGTTGCTTCTCTTCATTTGTTCGAGTAAAATAGTTGTGGTCTTTTCGTTGTTAACGAGGAATGGAATACGTTGACCGAAGCATCAGTGTCACCGTTTGCTTCAATTTTTAAACGCTACACATATTCCAGTTGTCAAGTTTCACGTTTGTCTGAGCATAATTCACCGACGTTTTCGTTGTACTATTTAACGCCTCGTTGTGTCTCATTTGCTTTATCAAATCGGTGACTTGTCGAGTCAGACCTAACATTCGTCTCTAGCACCCGTACTTCTCCGGACTGCATTCGGTGGTCAGGGAGAGAAGGGCGTGATGAGAAGGGAGAAGGGGCGTGGCCTGTGCTGGATACGGTGACCGATGTCTGGGCGTCTAGTCAGTTTTGCGTCAGCAGAGTCTCTTAACATTTAAACAGTGCGGTTGTACTATTTAACGCCTCGTTGTGTCTCATTTGCTTTATCAAATCGGTGACTTGTCGAGTCAGACCTAACATTCGTCTCTAGCACCCGTACTTCTCCGGACTGCATTCGGTGGTCAGGGAGAGAAGGGCGTGATGAGAAGGGAGAAGGGGCGTGGCCTGTGCTGGATACGGTGACCGATGTCTGGGCGTCTAGTCAGTTTTGCGTCAGCAGAGTCTCTTAACATTTAAACAGTGCGGTAGGAACGGATTGTTTTATACAGTTAATGAAATTAGTTATGTGGCCGTAGCAAGGGGGAGGGGGAGGAGGGTGGGAGAACGGGGAGCCGAGTATACATCTGTGGTGGCAGTGGATTTATATGGAAGGCCACCACATAATTTTGCCATATCGCGTTACCTTCTGTCATGCTGAAGGTGAGCGGTCATAAAAATGTAATTTTCTTTTGACTTGGTGAAAAGAGGACTTTTTTTTTTGGGGGGGGGGAAGGGGACAGGTTCCTTCGCAGTGGTGCAAGTCGAAATCTACCGTCTCGCACTCGAAAGCATGCTAGTCGCTTCCCTGGTCGGGAAAGGAGGGGAGGAGGTTGGGAGAGGAGGTGAAGGTTTTCAAAATAATGGAGGGGCCGATTCGCGTATCTTATAGGGATGAAAGAAAGACATTTCCAACCGTTCTAATAACACGAAAATTGTGGGTCCGTGCCCTGTAAAATGTACGATATATTTTCTTGCCACATATTTTTCAGGTGGTTGGGAAGTGTGATTCATTTCGCTTTTTTTTTTGGGGTTTTTTTTTCGTCGTTATTCGACTTGGCTATAGTCGATCGTGCTCCACGTGAAGCTGGCAAGTAATTCAAAGTGGATCTAGGTTTTTTGACTTCAAATTGATTATGCCAGTTTTTCGAAACTATGTGACTTGGGTGAGTGGTCGTAATGATAGTATTGGGAGGATGACGTCGGCTGGTTGAACTTTGATGTAGCGCAGCAGCGCGCCGTGGCTGAAACCGATCAGAGCGAACTGCGCTCTATAATCTATGTGGGCCGTGCGCTCTTCGAGATGCATCGGCGACATGGACTGCGCATGCGGGAGCACAGCACCCACAGTGACAGCAATCTGCTGAAGGCT
Organism: Toxocara canis; assembly: GCA_000803305.1. Lineage (NCBI taxonomy): Eukaryota > Metazoa > Nematoda > Chromadorea > Rhabditida > Toxocaridae > Toxocara > Toxocara canis. Next base: position 1,238,754 of record JPKZ01001747.1, read on the forward strand.
GTTTCTAGCCTGGTCGGTCTATATTGTCTGCCGTCCTGATCTATGACAATTTGAAATTTAACTCACAAATAGCACTCACCGTTGTTTGGAATTCATGACTGTTTGGGTGGTCGTCGTCGTCCATCGTGGAGGCGTCTTGAAGAAAATGAACTTTGATGTGGAGCTTGAGGCAGATGTGGCTGACGTAAGCAGCTGTACAGATTCTATGAAGTTCGTGCAATGAAGGGTGAATGGTTAGAGGGTTGTGAAATAATTAAGAACCTTTGTTGCGGAACTTCCTGCTGCTACCACGGTTTCTGTGAACAATTCGAGAAGAAGGTGTATTTGTTCATTGGCAGACTTGCGCACTCGGTTTGGCCCAATTTGTTTATTGTAGCAAGTTAGATTTCGCTGTCTAAAATTGCATCCGTGAATGCACAAAGTGCAGTCTAAGTTTTCTGGTGAAAACAAGTTGTTATGCTGCCAGATGGAGAATCATTAACCGTCAGGTTCATTCAGAACGTTGAAGTCGTCGAGGACTTTTTCACTTTCTCTGAATACCTTTCTGCGGCTTTGTTAGTTTGAATTATCGGTGAAGGGCTGTCAGTAGGAATGAATAACTGAGTCTAAGCAACTTTAGTTGCAATTTTATGGGTGGATTGTAAGGTTGACCGTTGTTTTCCATATATGAGTTATCTGATGCGCGAATAGTGGAACGATTATGTTTATCGTGTTTTTTGGAGTAATAATGGGGCTTGCTGGTAGAATGTGTTTCCTTCTTTCCAATGTTTCTGGTCAGCCTCATACGGCACATTCTGGAAACAGGAGTAGTCAAGCATAACTATTTAGCGAAAAAATTAGCTGCGTTGATGGTGTGTGAAAAAGTAAAACGTACGGAAGTAATGTAAGGGGTAGGGGAGGGTAACTTCTAAACGCCAAAATTTTCCAAATAAGTTCATATAGTTTGAATTTCTGATGTTTCAGCTTCCGTTGTGCGCAGAAGACCTGTTGAGACTGTTAGGTGGTAGACATATATTCAGAACGCCATCGTAGCTTTGCGTGTGTGCAAATAGCCTGACGAGTTGAAAAATGTTTTTGCTGAGCGCATAGGCGCTGGAACAGCTGATCAAGCAGTCAAGACGCGTTGCACTGCTGAAAAACGTACCGCATATGAATGCGGCGGAGCGGAGAACAACTTGCCCGGGTCGATCTCGTATCCTGATAGTGACGAATTCTCATGAACATATCAAACTTCGGAAATCACTCAATCCTTGCAACAAAACGGAAAAATTTTTTGAAATCCATAATGTTCCTTTGTCCATGAAAATATTTGTATGCAAAGTATTTATTTTGAAAAGTAAAATTATCTACAAAGTACTTCTTTTCACGCAAAGGTTTTTTGACAGTATTTTCGCATATTCAAGGTTATATTTTTCTCTACAGACCTACAGATTTAAAAATTCGTTGTTCGCATAAATATGACATGTCTTTCTGTTGTATGCGGAGCAGGCGCTTCGCCTTATTGGATCAAATGCCGATCGATGATCCACGTTTGTCATGGTTGCATGCGCAACAGTTATGTAAGGATGTTTGGAGTGTAGCGTAAGGGAGCATCGGTATTCGAATCCATTGCGTGAAAGAACTTCCTTGGACAAGTTTTGACGGAAAATTTAGAGTTCTTAAGTGGAGCGCAGTAGTGCCAGCATCGTCCAGTATGGAAATATCTGTACAAATTCTTTTATATATTTGCAAAAATGTTTTATTAAAACCAAAACCAATATTATGTGTAGAAATTTTTTTTTTTAAACAGAAATTTCAGTTTTGCATAAAAATCATTTGCTGTTTGATTCGAGTCCGTTTAGATTTCTGCCAGCTGTTGATATATTGTTTCTTAGAATGAAGTCTGAGTTGGTGTGCACGTGAGATATATCTGACGGGAGGTCTGCTGCAGTGAAAACGATGGTATAAAGTACCACAATAATTAAACAAACATTTTTTGGCGATTATCTGCTATGCAAGCGCCTCATCAGCCCATATCCTGTTTACTGGCTAAAAAGTTTCTACGCCAATCCGGAAAGGTTGTCACATACAAACTTCCGTACACATTGCGCACTATTACAATATAAAGGTTATCGGGGGTAGCTATGCCTTTTGGGAACCATTATGACGTGTAACATCTAATTTACGCTGAGCAAGCAAGTGGATGTGTTGTTCATTCATTTGGTTAAACTTTTTTTTTTTTAAATGGGTTAACTAAAGGGCATTAATATGCTTCAGTCTGACAACGAGAACAGTGGATACTTGCAGTTCCGATTTCGGTCATATTTTATATGGTAGTTAGACGTCGATGAGGGATGGGATCATAAATGAACCTCATATTAAGCGTACGTAGACAATATTCAGCGGGTTATTAGCAAAGTATTTTGCGTGTGCAGATTGTATGAGGAAAGCCCGGAGCAAAGGGATAGGGCATGTAGGAGAGTGGAAGTGGTGCAGGCTGTCGGGAATAGTTTCGATTGTTCAGGTCGTCTTGGTGTGTGGGGAAGATTTTCTTCGCTAAGACAAGGTCGCATTTCTCACCGTTCTGCTTAATTTATTCCTCACTTGAATTGTTTTAATTAAATATTTCCAGTTTTCATTCATTAAAGCGTGCTTGCATCTATAGTAATGATAGTGCGGTAGAATGGTAGACTAGCTGCTCTTCTTTTAGTAAAGGGGGAGCAGCTGGTCCATAGGACTGGTGTTTCATTCGGCGATATGAAGACTTCGGCTACACACACCGTCAACTTGAAAGAAAGCGTCGTACTAAGGCATCGAACCAGTGGATGCTAAAAACAAAGTCAAACTGCTGACGGTTTCTTAAGTGCACATGGCATCGACCGCGAACTTCCTGCGACGTAGAGCATATCCGAAAGTAAAAGGGATGTGCGAGCTAGATGCGTGAATCGTAGCCATATCTTTCCGTTTCCGTGAGTAGATGTAACTTTAGATCCGAAGCGTCAAACACTTGGACAGGTAAATTCAATAAAAGGTATGGGTTTGCGCAGGGACATACGACATTCATTGCCCGCTACAGCGTTTCCGAAGAAGAAGTTTAATCGGCAGTTCTTTTTTCAGGAACTAATGCGAATGTTAATTTCAAGTTTTCATCTGTACATCGTCGATGTGTTCGCAAGAATTCGATCATAAATGAGAACTAGGTTAATAACTGGCTAAGTGTTGACCGTGTACACCTAGTACGGAGCTGATTCTTTCATCGAGGCGTGCCTACCCATAAAATATAGTCGATACCGGAGTTTAGAACTCGGTTTTTACGATTTATATTTTCTTGTTACCCATCCGGGTGAACTGATATGTTGGATTTATGCGAAACCTTTTTCATATATGCGCGCAGGGATTTTGTTGCTTTCCGTTTCTGCGGCATTGTGTTTTAGATTTGCCATTTCGCTTGATTTTCTCTAATTGCCTTATTTGTTGCAAGGAAAGTACATCATTTCAGCCAATATTTACGCTCTGTAAAACATTTGTTCCTTGATTCATGTTTATTCTTTCTAAAAGGGGGTAATTTTTTCGCATCTGGAGGTAACATGGTATGAGCAAGGGCATATGTAAAAGTCGGGAGATTTATAAGCCATTTAATTGAGCCTTTGTATGGTGGGCATTGTAGCATGGCCTCCTAAGTCGGTGAATTTTAAAATAGAAGTCCAAAGTTGGCAGCGGTGAAAATAACTATCCATCAGATACGAAGTATCCAGCCAACTGCGCATGACGATTTTACTTAAAGGAGAATGGAACAATTTCAAAGTGGGGTGTGGCTCGTTGCAAGTCGGAAATGTTGGCATTTGTTGCATAGTGAGCACCTTGATTTAACTATTGGCTTTATTGTCTTTGACTTTATGAAGTTCATTCCGTCTTCGCACTGCATACGAATATATTCTAATAAAGAACTGCTCTGAATCGCCTTTTCCTACTGTTCGATCGGTGTATGGGAAAAGGTGGAGAGTTTTTCACAATATCGAGCTCATTGTCGACCTGTTTTCTGTGGCTGTGCTTGAACCATTCGTGTTCGTTGTCGGATATGTCACATATAGTACTGGTATAGTACGAGCGACAGTGAGCTGAGTTGCTCCAAAATCCTATAGCGCCACATTTCGTTCGGTGTTGTAAGAAAAAAAAAGTGACGAATCCATCCGGTGCACAACCGGAACAATGTAGAGCGCGATGCAGAGTACGCTCTTCAATTGTTGAATGTTTTGATCTCCGATTCCCATGTTCAATTTTTAAATCAGTTTGCTGCTGGATAAATTTCAACGCGAAGTCATTTTATTGTTGTGCTGGATGTACTTCCTGAAGCGCGTTTTGCTTTGGCGATCTAATTGCAGCGTTGTTTTTGTTTTTAGGAATGACCGCCGTTGCTGCTGCGTTACAGAACTCAGTCGGAGACTCCACCTATACGAACGGTGAAAGGTTAATGCGACTTTGTTTCCGAAAAACTTTTTAAAGGAATTTTTGTAACCGATTATTTCTCTGAAGGCTAATAATGGAACAAAGAATGACATTTGCTAGATTTAGTATTTGTTGACTGTTACGTTCGTGCTTATAAACAAAGGAACCCTCTTTTTATGCAGTTTTATACTTAAACGCCGTCATTGCGTTGTAGTCAACGCCACTGTTTGCTCCATGTAACGCGTCATACAAAGAAAATGGCTGTGGGATTTGAGTGCCTTACCAGTCTAGAAAAGGATGCAGGAGACCGCAGTATTCAACAACGTGATCCGCGTAATATGTTCACCGTATGTTAATGATTATAACTGGCGTGAGCGTTAGATTTTAGAGGCGTTACGCTTGTACAGAACAAAGCAAGAAAATGAGGCAGTCCAAGTGAGACATCACGGATATGAAGCAAAATATATTAAAGGGTTAGCAGCAATCGTGAAGCATTTGGCTCTCTCATGTTTTTGTTTTGATTTTACATTGACGCTCATCTTTCATCATCATTTGCCGCCACCGATTGGTCTCCTCCATTTCATGTTACTTTGGATGAACCTCCGAATAAGAAAATTAGGTCCTTCTACTATCTCCTCCTCACCTTTCTACCCACCCCTTTCATCTTACCACTCCCATCTCATACGGTGCCCCTCGTTATAAAATGTAGAGTAAATCATTTCAGATGATTTGCTTATCGTTGATTTTGTGAGCATGTTTCTGTTTTAACGCACTACAGCATGTGGTTGTATGTTTAAGTTGGTCTGTCTTATAAACTGGCTTTCTGTATAACTGTGGTGTTGGATAGTGGGATGCAAGCTGTCTTTTTCAGTGGCTACGGCAGTGAAGATGCGCTAAAGAACGGTGTGGAGATGGATGACGATGATGTGCCGCTAGCGTTGAAAGTTAAAACGATCAAGCCTGAGGTTTGCTTTCAAGCTGAATTTTATTCAGCGATTTGTTTCAATTGCTACGCATCTGTTCATCGCGGAGTTTTTTAAACAGGTCTTTGCAGAAGTTCAAAAAGGTCTTAGACTATTCATTTATTTTGGAATTTTGAAGGGGGTACTAAATCAAAATAATAGAGATAAAGTCGTTTTTTGTGGTCCTGTATCTGTTAACACGTATTGTAATGCCGATTGTTTTATAGTTGAGCGCGCTTGATTTTGACCACACATTTGTGCTGCTTCGTTCTCTCTGCCAACTCTGCTTTTGCATGTTTGGCGCTCATCTTTCACTGTCTCAAGGAACTAAAAAAAAAACTGGAGGAGTCTACCCATGTATGACATTGGTACAGGACGAATGTAATGTGAAATGCTAAAAGTGATTTTGTGTTCAGCCAGTGCGGGGTTCCTTCGAAGAGGCGTTGAGCAGTTCGTCAGTATCTCGTATGAAGGCAACCAAACCGAAGAAGGAAAAGGAGATCAAGCAGGAGTCGGGAGGCGGGCTTGACAGCGATGATGATGTGCCTTTGAGTGCTCGTGTAAAGGAGGGCAGCGCAAAGAAGCGCAACAAAAGTGAGGACGACGATGACGACTACGAACCCGAAGTATGGAGCTTTACCGTTGTATTTAAACACTCATTATGGTTCCATTGCTGCTGTAAACTTGTATTATTAACGCGTAAAAGTCTCTACTGCTTTCACTGATGGTTATTGTCGTGCTGGATGTTTTTGCGCGAAATTCATTAAGCGGGAAGGCGAGGTGCTTTTTTTTTTTTGTTATTCGTCAGTGTTCTTTCATTGTCCGATCCTTATGCGATGGAATCCAATTCTTCACAATGCTTGGAGCTGTGCGTATAGTACAACCGTCAGATAGAAACTGCACACAACAATCATTCCGTTGTTGGCAACAGTGCACTGTTCATCTGGCGCCACACCGCGTCTTCGTTGTACATGAGCAGCTTTACTGTTGGATCGAAAGTTTTCGTTGTTTGGCTAAAAGTAACTGAATTATGGATTGATGGAAGGGGCGGACGAAATACGACTGTGACAGCAGGCGGTATGAGCCTGCTTTATGAACAGGCTCATACTGCCTGCTGTCACAGTCGTATTCTCTCCGCTCTTTATAGGGAAAACACAGTACAGGGAGAACCCTTTTAAGACACCATTTTGTTAAACTTCGACATAACCTTACCAGCCCACTTGATTGACGTTTTAAAAATTATCCAGACCTCACTATCCATTTCGCAAAACAACGTTTTGTAATGGTTTCTTGCTATGAATCCTCTCACGAGACGGTCATTTCTGAGACGAGCTGACGGAAGAGCGAACGTTGAAGAGGTTAACGGTATTTTAAGGTATAAGTTGGGTAGGCTGATAACTATTTTGCTATAAATTCTTTGCTGTTTTCAGTTTTTTTTTAGTCGATATCAGTATAAATAGGTTAAGCTGGTGAAGTCGTCATGATTTTTTAAACTCACTGTATAATTTTAGAAGAAGAAGAAGAAGGAGAAGAAAATGAAGGATGAAAGAAAGGATAAGAGGCCCGCTTCTTCCTCTATGTCTAGGAAGTCCAAAGAGGTGAAATCGGAACCGAAGTCGAACAGCGCCTCACCAGTTAAGAGGAAGAAGAAAGATGAAGAGGAGGAAGAAGTTTGGAAATGGTTAGAACGGCATTCTTTTTGCTTTTATTGACCTGAGGTTGTTTGATGCTGTACTCGGTGTTTGACAGTGCAGTGTTTTTCTTATACTTGCGTTTTGGATTTTCTGATAATCGCATGCGCGAAACTAAGATCCTCAGTGCAAATCGGTTCACTTGCATGAGTGTTTTTTCGTGGACTGTGGAAAAACGACGCCACATTTGGGGAGGGGGGGGGGGGGTACTTTAGAAAAAGCAAAAACCCTTTTTTGATGAGTCCACGCAAGGTCAGAGTGTGTGCCGACATGATCATGATTTCGGTACAGTTTAAGGTGCGATCGGTGCAGTTAAACGCATTTGCTAGGGAAATTTTATTTGTACACTTTATGTAGACGTATGGCTTCTTCGCTGTTATTTCACATCTGTAAGTTAATCAATTTTTTTGTTTTCCTGTCTCGCTAACACTGACCTCTTCACATAACTTGATGAGTGGATTGACATATGGAATGGATTCTAGACACGTTTCGCTCATTGATAGAGGTGCTGTTTGCAGGTGGGAAGAGGAAAAGAAACCGGACGGCGTAAAATGGAACAGCCTGTCACACAAGGGTCCAGTTTTTGCACCGGATTATGTTCCATTACCCGACAATGTCAACTTCAAGTATGATGGCAAGGTCTGCTTTTCAACTCGTCATCATCCGTTGTATTGTATTCGCAAATCGTCCTGTTTCATGTTCGGTTTACGATCTGAATAAATGCATATTTGCATGTTCGGAAGGGATGTGGCGTCTTGTTTTGTTTGTTGCTGCGTATGTTGCGAACTGACCCCACATGAATTTTAAAAATTTTAGGTCATGAAATTGAGTCTCGAAGCAGAGGAGGTGGCGACATTCTATGCGAAAATGTTGGATCATGAATATACAACGAAAGATGCATTCAACAACAATTTTTTCAAAGATTGGCGGAAGGTTAGTCTTTTTGCTGAAGTCCCTTCACCAACTGTATCATATCAGCTGAAATTTATCCCCAAATGAGCAACTGGCGAGCAGGCGTCGTGGCAGTAGAAGAGGATGGGTTTTATTTCAAGGGTGTCTTCTGGTGTAAAGGAGTTGGAGACAGCATTCCTTCGCGTGAATATTATTATAGTATTGTTGTAATTTATAGACAATGACTCCATCAGAAAGAGAAACGATAACGGATTTGGGCAAATGTGATTTTCGGCAGATGGCAACCCATTTCCAGAAACTCAGCGAAGAGAGAAAAGCGATGAGCAAAGAAGAAAAGCTCAAGATTAAAGAGGTAAGTGCATTCAGTCATCGACCTGAGAGCTATGCTTCGTTGCGTGCATCTAGGGCTTTTTCTTGAATTGTATTCCATGTGTTACAAGTCATTTGACAGCGCAGTATGTAGGCATATTGGATAGTATTGTTAAGGGTTAAGCCGTTCTCAGATAAGGCCTTTTTCGGATTTACAAAAATTTGCAAATCCTCAGAAACTCAAGACTAGGTCATTTTAGTATTGCGGAACTGGCTAGTCATTCTGGCTACAAGTTATTGTCGTCGTTGCCACGGCAATGCTTGTTTCGTTTCATCGCGTATTAGGGAGAATAGTCGCATGTATCCAGAAGGGTCGCATTATGTATTTTTGTCCATTTTGAGAAACTGTAGTTTTGACATTAAGCTTTTTAAACAAGTAATGTTTTGAGCAGAACTTCTGAAAGAAATACAACTCGAAAACCGTGAGAGTTTCTAAGGACCTTCGTATGCATCGGATCTGAAGGTGTTATTCCGCGAGCCGTTTGCTTGGGAGCCAACAATAATGTGTAATTTTCCATCCGTTGTGGCGAAGAGGATTTATAGCGTAAAGGGAACAACAGCTTTTATAGTTTGATCAGAAAGGGGGCGCATGAGGTGTTTGTATTTCCGGCGCTTCATTCGTTCGTTTTGCGGAACGCTGTGAGATGTTCAGCGAGCATGTACTCTGTAAGATGCTGGATGTTTAGGCAAAAGAGGCGGAGATGAAGATATACGGTTACGCGGTAATTGACGGCCACAGACAGAAGATTGGCAATTTTCGAATCGAGCCGCCAGGGTTATTCCGTGGCAGAGGGGGCCATCCGAAAATGGGCCGGCTGAAGAAACGTGTTAGACCGGAAGACGTCATCATCAATTGCTCGAAGTTATTCTGCTCTACTTTTTTTATAGTTTTACTTTCCGCTGTTGCTCAGTTGGGCCGTGCGAAGGGATTTGTTTCATTCGATGTAGATGTACGGCGCAAGAGACGTGTTTCTTATGGCGTTTGGGTAATTCGGGTCGGCGGTCATCTAGATTATTCGTTGCAGAATTTTGGCTCGCAATTCCGGTTGAGTTTCGATTGCGCTGACGATCTTCCTGTTTATTTTCATGGCCGTAAGTGACTAAGTGATGCGATGTTTAGAGATTCGGAGATTCCGGTTCCACCGGAGGGCCACAAGTGGAAAGAGGTACGTCACGATAATACGGTTACATGGCTTTGCTCCTGGACCGAAAACGTCCTTGGTCAGAACAAGTACATTATGCTGAATCCGTCTTCGAAGATCAAGGTTAGATTTATGATCGTTGCCAAGCCGGCGGGAATAACCTAGCCGTGCAGACAGTTTAAGATTGGGTCTTTTCATTTCCAAATAACGCCGTAGTTGTTTAGTGGTCTGTAGGCGATTCGAATTTTGCCATAACGGCGTTGCAGTCATTACAAGTTCAGCTGAAGCTTCGTGAGTGGTGCGCCTCGTGTTTATGTAGTGATATTTTGATGCTTTATTTCAGGGCGAGAAAGATTACGAAAAGTTTGAAACAGCACGGCGATTGAAGTCGAGAGTTGACGATATCCGAGCCGTATACACTGCAGATTTCAAGAGCAAAGAGATGCGCATCCGACAACGAGCCGTTGCCTTGTACTTCATTGATAAAGTGATTTCTTTTTCTGCTTTCACTTCATCGCAAGCGATTCGGTATTTCTTATGCAGGCACTTATCAAAGAGAGGTATGGTAATGTTTATTAACTCTAGCCGCTAGTCCCCCACCGTCATTCGATGAGCGCACTACGTCTTTTTGCGTCAAGCACAATTCTCAGTCTTATTAGCTTATTGGGGTTTTTTTTTTGCTGGAAAACAGCGTGGATTATAGGATGTCTAGTTGCCAAAACATGTCGAGATTTAGATGCGTCAAGCTTATCTTTAGTTTGTTCCGTTTTTGGGCGTTGACTTGTGTGCTGCATATCGGCTGCAGAAAGTGGTCGAATTTGATGCAAAGGTTATGACGGGGGAGATTGTACGTCTGCAGATAGGTTGAGTCCAGTTTTCGGTTCTGAGTTCAGCAAGTTGATATCTGCTCGAACGAATTTTCGGACGATGATGGTTGAACGCCACGAAGTTATGTAATATGTGATTACGTGTAAGAGTGTGGCTGAGGAGTTGTTACTTAGTTGGCACTCCGAGCGGGCAATGAAAAGGACGTCGACGAGGCGGCAGATACGGTGGGTTGCTGCTCGCTACGTTGTGAACATATCAAATTGCACGAAAAGCTGGACGATAAAGAGTGAGTTCTTCATTTGCCATTTATATTTGTTTGCAGTCGTTAAAGGACAACTCCTTTGTATGGCTTCCGGTTAGTGCGTTTTGATCGTGATAAATTATCACAATAGAGCACTGGTTTTGCTAAGTCAGGAAAATTATATAATGTAGAGGGGTTTTTTGGTAAGGTATAGTAAATTGACGAGTAGTGCGATGGGTTGGAACGTTTTTGGTTCTAGCATTGATTGGTTTTGTTTTGTGGCACAACGCTTTGAAGTGCAAACTAAACCCCCGACCGAGCATTAGGGCAACACATTTTGTAAATGATTCGTGTTGCAGCTATGTGGTCGAATTCGATTTTCTTGGCAAAGACAGTATTCGGTATTATAATAAGGTACCAGTTGAGAAGCGGGTCTTCAACAACCTAAAACTGTTTATGGAGAACAAGGATCCGGGCGATGATCTATTCGACAGACTTGATGTTAGCTATATTCCACTTTTTCCCAGTTGAACAGCAGTATGTAGTGTTGGTTTGATATGAAGCAAGGAACATTGCATTGAACAGATTCAGCAGACGCAAGATGGCGCCCTTCCTGTTTCACTTTCGTTCACGAAGCGCATGCGTTCGTTTCCCATCTAGAGGGACGGTGAATGTGAATGAAATAAGTGAATGAATGATTTGGTGGTCGTCCACCGTGTATTTCAGTGTCTTTTTTGTAAAGCGATGTGGTGCTGTTGCTTACACGATTCGTCTCATGCGTGCAGAATATGGTTCACGCTCGATATTAACCAAACAAAAAGAAACATCGCGCTTTCTTTTTTCTTCTACATTTTGCGCCGAATCTTTTACCGGAAATGTTGTTTGCGTTGAATCTTCCATTTTGTGGAGATAGCGTTGATCATGTATACTATGTGACCTCCAACTCGACTTCGCCTTCGTATTATCATTAAATGCTTTGGAGCGTCTTAAATGCTTTGAAACGGTGATGAATTTCAGGCGAAGGGAGGGGGAGGGGGGTCTCATCGTAGTGAATAGAATTTTTATTTTAGACAACGACGTTAAATCAACATCTACAAAGTCTGATGCCGGGTCTCACTGTCAAAGTGTTTCGAACGTATAACGCGTCGATAACACTGCAACAGCAGCTCGAGAAGCTTACGAAAGGTTAGCATATTTTGTTCTACTCTTCAAAATTTTTTTGCTTCCCACTGAGAGTATCACGTGGTCGCGTTGTTTCTTATGTGTGTAGTCGCTGTGTGGTTTTGTTCTCGATGTGAAGTCTCTTGAAAGTCAGAGCGGTGGTGTAATTTGAAAACGTAGTGCATCTTTAGTCGATTTTTGGGTGCTGTTGTTGCAGTGTCTTTTATTGTCTCAGCAAATTTTTGCTGTTGCTTCATGTTCATTGTGTTGAAGGACTACTTGTTGTGGATGATATCTGTTTGTTTTTTCAGAAGGAGGCAGTGTTCAGGAGAATTTGCTGTCTTACAATCGTGCCAATCGTCAAGTGGCAATTCTGTGCAACCATCAGAGGGCTGTACCGAAGAGCCACGAAAAGAGTATGGAAAATTTATCGGCCAAGATTAAGGCCAAGAAAGCTGAACTCAAAGAAGCCAAGGTTTGTTTGTTCTCCTTGCTTTCGCCTCAGTTGTAGGATGTTGGGCCCTCGTCGTTCTCTTTGCTTCATGATGATTTATGCGCGTAGGTTTTGTACACAGAGAAAATAACTAGATAAACCAGTTTTGTCATGATGAGACGAATTTTTCTGTTGGTTTTAGCAATATTGAGAATTTGCAGGAGGAGCTCGAAAAGGCAAGGGGAGATGCGGCGAAACAAAAAGCAAAGAAGAAGGTCGAACGCCTCAAGGAGCAGCTGAAAAAGCTAAAAATTCAGCGGACCGATAAGGTTCGTCTTCTGACGTTTCACATTTCGGCCGTTTTATGGAACTCTTTGGATTTTCTTTTTGCTATTTTTGCTAGTTATTAGAATTCCTTGGTATGTGTAGGGCTTCTGATATGAGCAGTCAATTGTCTCCTTTGAATTGTTAGGGTTTTGCTTTACTAATTTTGTTGATGATTAGAATTCTTTGCTGCTTATAGGTGCGTGCTTCTTCTTCGTTAGTTGGCGATGCTTCTTGATTTCGTCATTTTCTTCAGACGGTCTAAAGGACGGCCTCGGGAAGGATGGAGGCGGTAGGGGTTGGGGCTGCTGTGCAAAATTTGCGCGGTTGAGTGGGACTGCTTTACGCTAAGGCTTTCTGACGACAGGGGTTAGCCTGTCACCCCTCAGTTTACGAACACGGTTGTCACATTAGCTCTCGGCTCGTCAGTTTGCGACCTCATTGCCATTTCTTTTTGGTATTGTGCGTTTTTTTTCTTTTCACATTTTCATGGGCGCTTTGCGAGACTATCTGATCGTAACGCAGCCGTGATCTGCTATTGCCATTCCTTAACTGGGGAGAGGGGGAGGGAGAAGAGGAGGAGGGGAAGAGAAACAGAGAAGTGATGAATTTGCCTGTAAACAGCTTAAGGCAGAGGTTGTTGCTCACCGCAATAAAGTTGAGAGGGTAAATGCTTTCCTTCTTTTGTAGGCCGAGGTGCTGAGTCGTATAATAAACTTGGACATTAAGTGATTGGAATGAGCTTTTAGGATGAGAATAAGCAGATCGCGTTGAGTACTTCGAAGCTCAATTACCTGGATCCGCGCATCTCAGTGGCGTGGTGCAAGAAGCACGGCGTTCCGATCGAGAAGATATTCAACAGAACTCAGCGAGAGAAGTTCAGATGGGCGATCGACATGGCCGACGAAGATTACGTCTTCTAAGAGCCATTCCATTGTTTTCGTCTTGTATCATCTACTGGATGGGTCTGCTCTGATCGCTTTCGTAGGGCGGCTATGTGGTCAACCTCGTTTGGGTATCCCTTTCCTCGTTTACTCGTTTATGGGTCCTTTTTTGGGTTCATTTTGTTATTATGTGAGCCAAGTTGACTTTGATGCGGTGTGCAATTCCTTTTCACCACTTGTTTTGTTAGTGCAGGCGCCGTCTTGTCGTAATCTCATCTCTGTCTCCGAGTCTTTCATTCGTGCATTGCGGGGAGAGGGATATAAATTTAGCGTGACATTCCAAGGGGGATCGTTCGTTGACACGATTAAGTTGCTGAGAAATAGTGGCTTTGAGAAGCTGTATGGCAAAATCATTCTAGCTGTGTGAAGTTTGGATGTTGTTGGCGCCCATGGTAATTTATTTGTTGCTCAATTATCAAATTTTCCGACTGGACTCGATCTGCGTCATGTCTTTATTTTACTTGTCACTTGATCCATCTTCTGCATTTTAAGTAGTTGATTGGCTAAGACAGCTGCAGCAGTCCATGCAGTTGTCAGTGCAGCGGTTTTTGTACATGGTTTTCTCTCGTTTTGTTGTGTGGTGTATTCGAAGTAGCAATCATTCGCGATCTTTCATTACCATAGCTGAGCATTCGAGACAATTCGAGTTATTTCAGCTTTTGGCATCAACAGCGTATTGGGAGGTTTTAGCGTACGATACTTTCGTGTTGGTGAATTGCGCACACACGACAGATTAATTTGGAAAAATGTTCACAAGTGATACGCTTCCATCATTTCTACATTACAGGTTGCTGTGATTCGCATAGGCACAAAACCTGTATTTCAAGTCCATAGCAACTTGAGCTCACCTTGGACCCCTTCGTACTACTAACCACTTTGTTGTTGAATATAATGGTTTAAAGTTTCAGAAAACCAACTTGTAACAGTAATGGTTTTGTGGTGTTAGTCGGGGAGCGCACTATTTAAAGAGGACGGAGTAGGTAGGTGAGTGTTAGCTGGCTGCACCGTCGATCAGCCAATGTTGTGCGTACGTGTGTGTCCGTTGGTGAGCTTGTGTTTCGAATCTTATATGAGAATGACCTCAGTGCTTGTTTGTTGTATTTGTAGGAAGAAGGCAACTGTTTAATTTTCAAGTCGATTGCTTAACTTATTTCTGGCAAACCTGCCGTTAATAAATGTGATGCTTCAGCTTTTTTATGTATTTCATTTCGTTTGGGCATTTTGTACTTTTAGAGACGAGTGCTGGGTCGAGAGCACTTTTTGGCATTTCTGATTTTGAAGGGTTCCTGGCGAATTTTCAGGTATCATTGGGCTGTTTTTTTTTTTTAGACTAACGAATTCATGCGTATGTTGAAACGGATTTTTCTGAAATGCACAAAAATGTCTCTAGTTTATTTCGCCATAGTGACATTTGATCCACGTTTCTCCCCACTCCCTGAAAAATATGAGCGTACACACGAAAGTCGTGAATATTTTGAATTCATTTCTTTAATTCCTGTTTCTCTTGTATCGGAATCACTCAGAACTTTAATAAACGCTTAATTTATGCCTGTTGTGTATCAGGTTTTCGGATGTATCGTTACCTATTTATGCTATTGTAGGGAAGATGCATTTTAACGATTGTTCATTGTTTCCAACCGATTATGTCGATTATATAGATAACCGTTCTTTTTTCCTTCGTTTGTTTGTCTCATTTGAAGGTTTGGCGTTGTTGTGTTCTTGATGATTGTGTTTTTCGTGTATGTCTTTAATGTGCTTTTAATGTTTATGATGGTTTTATATTAAGCAACACCGTCTGGCTGAGCAGATATCTTAGGTTTTGTTTTGTTTTTTTGTTTTTTTCTTTGATTGGGCCTGTAAAGAAACGCAGTAACGGTCTTTTGTGGGTGCGGAGCATCTCAGTTCTTTCCGCTCCAGAGCAATGCAACCATGCTTCATGTATATAGCACAGACTTGTGGTGTCACGGGATTCTTGCAAGCTTTGTTGTTTTAAATGCTTAGCTGCACGAGAAATGATGCGCCGCACTAGTCATCTGGGGGAATTGCGTGTTCGTTAATTCAAAATTTTTCCTCGTTGTTTTGGGGTATATTTTGACGAGTTATGTGGGAACTATGAGTGTTGGGTGGTGTTCTCGTTAAAACGGGTTTCTAAATATCTTGGTACTTACATTATGCCAGCCTCGCATCGTTGAATTGGTGTTGCTTTCCAATTGTGCCGCTCTCATGCAGCCAGATGCGATAAACCCCAATCTATGTTCCTTGTGCATAAACTGTGAGTGTGATTATTCACTAAGCGTCATCTAGTTACGGCAGCTGTCTCATCCCTTTCATCGCTTAGTCCCATTGGTCCCTCACATTTCGGCTTTGCTTAGAAATCTACCGTTTAAAAAATGTTAATTGGGCAGGCCATCCTCTTCGTTAATGTCTAGGAAACCGCATTCAAAAGATCAGCTGTTAAAGGTGGAGGAGAAAGTAGAGCTACTGGTTTGTCTTAGGTTCGTTTTTCATTACTGGTCACAAATAGGTTTCTCTGGGTTTGCCTAATTCTTCGTTTCCATGTTGTTCGGTCAGTGTCAATCACTGATACATCTAGCTTGAAATGGCGGCTGGTGTATTACCGCCTCGAACCAGAAGTTTCACCGGCTCACCTGTTCCTGTGCGATTAAATAGGGGTGGGCGGTGGCCGACAGCAAGAATGGTGAACTTTAGCCTCATTTGTGTATTCGTGGGATATCAATCCAACTCACGCAGGTTACCATCTGTGAGGAGTTTACGTTGAAGGGAAGTTGTGGTTCGCAGTATCTTATTACGTCTCACAGACAATGCAATCGCTCTTTTGAGGTGGTGGCTTAGAGAGGAGTCACAGCGTGGAAGTTTGTGGTTCATCGTGCGGTTGCCATACCCCGACTTCGATTACATCCGGCTCGTAAACGAAACTGGGGTTGCGCGCCATTCAGTAGCCCTGCCATCGTCGTGGTACTTCGTCGCTGCATGGGCGATGCGACGTTTGTTTAGTGCTGAGCGGAATTGCTGTTGCGAGAGTTCCTGCTCGAGACTCGAAAACTGCTGACTGTTATCCCGCTTTTCTTACGTTCTAAAGCTGGACGGACTCAGGAAAAGAGGGTTTTTAGTTGTGTTGACAGTTGGATAAGTTTAGAAAGAAAGTGATCGTACATTTGTTAACAACGGAGACCCTGCCTCTGCAACAACGCAGATTTCTGTATGAGGCTTGATCGGTTGAGGACGCTGACTATCAGAAAAAATTTATCGAAGAGATTCTTCGTCATTATTTAATGCAAATCGACAAAGGGATCATAGCCGTCGATATGTGTGAGTATAACTTCCCCCCTCCCCCACCCCTTGTTCAACTTTGGGTAAGGTTTTGAGTGCATGCTTGAATCTGCTGACTTTTGTGCAAATCCGTTTTTGAAAATGATATCGTACAAGTTGTCCGTTTATCGCAGAGAAATTTAAGCACATTAGCGTTTTTAAATGATGTTTTTAAAGCTTGGATTTCTGCTGGCACCGAATGTCCAGAGCTGCATCGTTCAAGTTAAATTCAATTTTCGAAATTGTTGCTGTTTTCACTTCATTCTCTTCAAACCTTTGCGTGAATCGTCAAAACATGTGCGACAACTCTCAGCACGTGTAATACTTCCATGAAGAGCTCACTTTATTGCTTTTTGCCAAGTAACAAATGTTGTGAATGTTGTTCGCGTAAAAATTCAAAAATTTTTCACCTGTCTATGGGTCTGTGCATGCATTCTATCAAAAGAAAGTAATTCCTTTTTTTACTGATTTTAAATTTTTGGCCTCGTTGGCAAATTCAAGTCATGGAGATTAAAAAGTTAGGTTGGTTTAACTTAAAATATCTATAAAAGGCTTGCGAATGACTCACTGTTTAGTAACCAACTGATATAACCTTTTGTCTATCTGATATATTCATTTCTGCGACTAATTTCTGTACTTTCTAATCTCTTCATACCTACGATACTTTTTTCTGATAATGGCCACAGAATGAAGTGTCGATTTTCGACACCTTTTCTTATTCAACTGTTTGTAACCCTTATTAAACAATGAGATATAATGAACGAGCATCTAGGTGAAAGATATCGAGTGAGCGGAAGCGCAGCACGATGAACCGCTTCAAATTGCAAAAAGGAAAGAGTTTGTTCGATTATATTCGCGACTCCATCGATGTTCCCATACCGATCGAGCTTTGGGTAAGTGTATAGACTTTTCATTTTTATAAACGCTTACTATGTTTGTCGTTAGTCCTGAAGACGATAAATGAACAAGTTCGTCTTCATCATATGAAGACCTAACTTAGTCCAGCCGATTTATGTTCTTTTCTAAAATGTTATGAGTTATGAGCGCTACTGCGGGGTGATTCTGTTCTCAGTGGTCAATATAAAGAACGAACTTACTATTTATAAGAGTTCAACAAAATTCAATTGAGTTTCCGTTTGATTCGTTCTAATCGATCAATCCCTTTTGGTTAAACATGTTCGGACCAGAAAATACGTTTTCATTCAGCTTTGAAGCAGTTGGTCGCCTAATAATTTTTCAACGATCTTCAGTGGTTCTAATCAATTTCATCTACAGTTGTTGCGACCGTGGAATGATTGGCAAAGTATTTCTGAGAAAAAGCCAACAACAGCATAAAGCATAAGTTGTTCTGAAGTGATAGTGAACAAAAATTTAGTAAGCGAACCCACTCGCTGATCGCTTCGTTGACTGCCTTCGGAATTGCCAACTCAGCTCATTCATTGGTCGTATAATTGCAACGCGTACACAAATAACAGAAACCCTTATTACATCACGCGCATTGTAGTAGCTAGGTATTTCTCTCTTTAAGTGTGGATAGAATTGAAAACTCTATTTTACGAGCATCATTTCAGATAGAGGGGTTGAATAAGCTTTTTGGTGATCAGGATAGAGGGCTTGAATAAGTTTTTGGTGATCAGGATTTTTTAAAATGATTTTGACCGTTATGTGCAGCTTTACTTTCCCCTTTCTTCCTCCTGTTAAGTCAAGATCGATATAAAATGGTAAGAAGTCGTCTCATTTTCATTAGCAAGTGAAAGCTTCGCGCATCGGAGCAACTGAAAGATTCCCGGTGCAGTAGAAGCTATCGCATCTCATGTTTCAGTATTTTTTGCTGCGGGAAAAATGGGAATCTACTCGATTGATTTATGTGTGCTCAAGAAGAAACTATTGATTTAGATTATAGTCCCGTGATTCCTTTGCCGACCTTTGCGTGATGCTTCAATAGAAAGCACTTTCAGAAATGGCGCAAGTGACCTGGCATAAACTATCGTTTGACGCTGGCGGTCAAGCTGCAGCTACCCTTAATAAGCTGGACCACCACCCTCCAAGCTATCTCCATGTTTTGTTTCGCATCCTTTGCGCATTTTGCTTCCAAAATATTTTTGTCATTGGAAAATCTCCTTTTGGACTGAAGTGCTATGCTGCAGCACATTGAGCATCGATACTTTCGTGGGCATTTACTCCCTTCTGGCCCTTCCTTCGTGCGCAAAGACTGTGTATGCACATAAAGACCAGCCGCGAGGTTGCTGTTTCTGGTTCGTTTTCGGTTCAGATCTCGTGATTTTCAAAGACTGTAGTTCTGGCCCGTTTGTTCATCTCATTTCGGTTGGTTTATGTTAAATTGTATGGGGAGAGAATGTAGGTCGTATTTCTTTGCACTTTTCATATAAATGTCTTTAATTGTTCTGGTGTATTATCCAGAACCTATTGTAAAGTTTCTTTCCATGTAAAGTTTGGAGAAATTCCAAAAATATCATAAGTGTCATTGACGTGCCGAAAGCTTGCTGATCTATTCTTTTAATTGTGTTTATCGTTTTTTTGCTGTCTGCTTCGTTAGCAAACCAAAAACTAATTTCGGTCTAGCAGATCTGCTTTTCTTTCTTTCCTTTTTAAGCTGTAATACACTGAAACGGTAAAAATCACAACCAAACACAACGGCATTCAAAAATGTTCCCCCTTCTGTTAGAAAGCGCAATATTTAACATCTCACCTCATAGCCATTTGAGACCGAAATACGTAAAATAACGAGGCAGAAAGGGTCAGACGTTCTCATAAATCTCGTACCAATAGCTTCGTTCATGGCCGGTCTTGAGGGCTGAAGGAGGACTTGAGAAATATAAGTTCGGTGGGCATATAGTTTTTTTCATATCGAAGCAATTCCGTATTGGTCGGAATCGAAATTATTGGAGATAAAACTATTAAAACTTTTGACCGATCATAGGTCACAGCAAATCGAGAACGTAAGATATGAATGAGTGCTCATTGAAGGCGCTTGCAAAATAAACGTAAACATGAAATGCAAATCTGAGTTTTCGATTTCTTACCTGCTGTTTTTTTGCGACAAATGATCTAAATACGGGCGGCATACGATGAGGGTGAAACCACAGACGCATATAAGACACGTACCGTGTCAGCAGTGTCATTTCGCTGTGTCGGCAAAGCATTTGCAAATATCGTTGGGCAACGTGTTGGTTAATGTTGTGTAGTTGCATGAGCTGTCTGCATTAATGACCAACCACCAAGTTGATTGCTTCAAAGCACAACGTCTTGCACGCAATACTCAAAAAAACTATTGTTCGGTTTCTCTATAGACACCCCATTGTTTCTCACAAATACAAAATTTTCTCGTTTGCAATCACCTCATCTAAGGTGGCACCAAATTAATTAAATAGTTTTTATCTAAAAGCACTTCGAAGGTTCGAATCGCTCATATGTTTGAAAGCAAACCTTTCATCGTTTTGACGTTCACCAAACGAAGAGCTTCTGCATTTAGCCTCATTCATATTTTCCACAAAGACCAGTGGAACGTTTCGCCTCTAAAGTAATCAGGTCATCTTATTTATTCATTCATTTTTCTGGCAAGCTGCACTAATACATCTTTTACTTCGGCTAAATTGTTTTATTTGCATTCAAACAGCAATAGAACTAATGCCGGTTTCTTCACCTTCATTACGATGGCTGACGACGTGTGCGAATCACCTCAGAATTTCTGCTTTCTTGGCGAAGATAGTTGGAGGTTGTAGCTATGGGTGCGTTTAGCTAACGCGAGAGCTGATACCTGTGAAAATCCTTCATCTTGGTGAGGAAAATGGAAATCCCAACGTGACTTATGATTTTGACTGTCACTGCAACGAAACTTCAAGAATGGATTCTATAATATAATAAATAGTATGTATAAATTCATGGGTGTATTTGATCGGGATGGGATCAAACAGCTAAATAGATGCGATCACGAATGCCAAAGGCGCACGCGTAAACTTAACGGTTTTGGACCGGTTCTTTAAAGGACACATTCGCCACCTCATTTCTGCTTTCTCTTTTAGCGTTCGGTTTAAATTCTGGCTTTAGCGTTTCAACCGTTGCCACTTAAAAGAGCATATTTCGATGGATATGTCATAGCTGAAATAGCTGTTGAGGAGATCGTCACGAATTCGATTTTCTGCAAGAAGAAAAAGCGTCCGAGCAATGAATACTCACCACATATGTCCTGCTTAAATATACTAGATGCATAATTGCGAATGGTTAGGTGACCATTTTTGGAACAACGTAACCAGTGCTATTGTGGGAGTGTTGGTGTGGACTTTTCCAAACGGTACATTTTTTCGGAATACGTTTTTCATATCAACAACTATTGCAACTATGACGTTCGATGGATATGTCATAGCTGAAATAGCTGTTGAGGAGATCGTCACGAATTCGATTTTCTGCAAGAAGAAAAAGCGTCCGAGCAATGAATACTCACCACATATGTCCTGCTTAAATATACTAGATGCATAATTGCGAATGGTTAGGTGACCATTTTTGGAACAACGTAACCAGTGCTATTGTGGGAGTGTTGGTGTGGACTTTTCCAAACGGTACATTTTTTCGGAATACGTTTTTCATATCAACAACTATTGCAACTATGACGATTTTTAAGAAGTGATCATCATGAGCAGGCCAAGAAGTGTGGGAAAGCCGAAAATGCCCGAAAACTTCAAAAAAAAAAAGACACCTAGAAAGGTGGGGGATTTTCTTCGCTTGTGACATCTTTAATGCAGTTACGAACCACTAAAAGCCTTTTTTTTTTGCATATTATTTCAATAGTTAGGCTTCTTTTTGGTGCAAAAAAATTGTCACCCGCAAAATTTGTCCAGAAATGATGACAGTCAGAAACTTCGATGAATATATATGATGTGAAGTGAATTTGCGTGCATACTTTCGAATTTGTGCAAAATTT
This sequence comes from Toxocara canis, assembly GCA_000803305.1. Lineage (NCBI taxonomy): Eukaryota > Metazoa > Nematoda > Chromadorea > Rhabditida > Toxocaridae > Toxocara > Toxocara canis. The sequence continues at coordinate 1,260,455 of JPKZ01001747.1, forward strand.
TTTCAGTTCAAGCTTAACGCAAAGTAAACCGCTTTAAGTATGGTCGTTTGGGCGGTAACGTGTGAGTGGATATTATCAAAAATGTCATATGGGATTCATTACTTCTGAAATACGACGACTTATTTCTGTATCTTTCGCAAATTTATTGGTTTGTTTTGGATTTTTTGCGCGAAGCTGCAGAGAGGAAAAGAAGCTGATTTTGGAAAAAGCTTTTGTGCGATTACCACCGGAATGAACGACGCAATAGGGTGCGTGTAGCCAAAAAAAAAAAAAGAAGAGCAAATCAACTCTCGGTGTATACATCGAATGTTCCTGGGAGGAAATCGAATTACGGCAATTGCATGCTCGCTTAATCGTAAGCAGCTGGAATCGCTGTAATCACCTCTGCTATGTTAATGAATTCATGACAATCCCTTGACCTTGACTGTCCATAACTACACTTTTTTAAACTCTTTCTTCCATTTCCCTCTTTCCCCTTTCCTCCCTACTTTCCCTCCACCCTCCCACCTCATCAACAATTGAAGTTGACGAATTTGTGACATGGATGTGGGTCTCAAAATGTCTGTTATATTTTACTTAACCTGTAGTGAAAAAGATTGGTGAATGAGCACGATCACGAATGGGAGTGAGTAATTTAAATGAGGAGATGGGTGCGTTTTTCAGTGTTTCAACTCGCACTACTACGATTTATTTTGCTGCGCAATACGAGCAGCAAGTTGCGAGGTTTTTTGGCTGGGCACTCATTCCGCGCCATAGTCGCTTAGCGATGCTGCCCTTGGGGAGCTCTCTGCCGTCGTTCGCTGCAGCTGAACGCACCAATTTTGTTTTTAATTGTGCTGCTACACACGCTTGCCTATAACATGTCTATTACTCGTCAAACTTTCAACGCCTTTTTCCAATTCTTTTATGAAACCAGAATTCACTCGACACCATGTTGCAACTCTTTTGTGCAACAATAATGCAGCCAAACGCCATGTTGCAACTCCCATTTGAACGAATGGCGGTGCTGGGCGCTCAAAGAAACGGGAAAAATTCAGCGTTTCGATGTCGTAAATTGTGCAATCAATTCGAACCCAAAATCTGACACGAAAACGTATCATGGTCCCAATTTCCGTTGAACGTATAATAATTATGTTTTGCCGCCTCAAACAGTCTAAGTTTATCTGAAATCTTTTTAACGTGACGGTTGCAAGGACGACTTTCAAAATTTGCGCACGCTTTCGAGATCGCACATCGCCACGCCTCATGCACGCTCTCTCTGAGTGATGTTCTGAGTACGAATTCCATCCAGTTGGCCAATGGGAGTTTGTCAACAATAATGAGTTCCACATATACTTAACGATGTGAATTTAAATTACAACTTATGAAATTTAATCGCGCACAGTACAATATTGCGTTGAAAATTCCGTGGTCCTCACCAATGTAAGCATCTACCTTCGTCAAATAACATTTCCCATTTATCGCTCGAAATGCCTTAGCATGACCATTCTTTTCGATTATCTTTTCGGACAGGACCGTTGGGTATTGGTAAATTAAAAGATGAAGTTGAGGGCAAATGAGGGGAATTTCGTTTAAATATCACGAGAGTGATTTCAGTTTACCATGTATAGTGAAGTGGTCGGTTCTCAAAGTGGAACTTGAAAGTGATGCCCACCAAAAACCGTTATCCATTCAAAGAGACAATTCGATGCGAACAATAATTTTTATTATTCAGTATCACCATTGTTATCCTTTCTCGAGGTGTCAGCATGGAATTGTTAGGCACTTCTGTGCAGTGCTCTTTTACCATTTCACGATTGTAGAGATGGTATAAGTATTGTCCGTGCTGTCCGCTTTGAATGCCTTCGATTAGTGGACATCGGCCGAGACATTTCTTACTTAAGCTGTTCACGTCGAACATTTGCATTCATAGAACAGCTTGTTGTCGAAAAGCGCTTACCGATGTTGAATGAGCTTTCTAGACAACCCTGTTATTGGCAGTTGGCAGTGACACAAACCGATGTGTCACGGCGCTTTAGGAAGAAATCGTCGATTGTTTTAATTTTTGCAGCAACCGTTCATTGAGTGTCGCTTCAAAATATAGCACTGTGATTGATTTTTCGGAATAAGTGTGAAGGTGGGTGGGTTATTAAAAGATGCAAATGAAGGGGAGGGTTTTATTTAGTGAAGATTGCCTGCAGTCGAGGAGGTGTATAAGTGAGTGGATCGCTAGTTGTCACTCGAGAAGAGGTGTGCATCCCTCTCGCGGATGGTGCTATGTGCATATATTGCAATCAACCATCGCGCTTTTTCGCTTGTGCACCTTTTTCTTATGCGATACCATTTGTTCGGTCTTTTCATCATGCCTGCAATTTGCTAGAGTACACATATTTCACGTTTTTTTTTTTTGCATATATTTTTATGGTCACTGTATGTGAGTTTCCTTTGCTTTGCATCAAATTCCATTTATGCCAACGAGCATAAAGTGGCGACTTTCACGCGTCGAAATCCATTTGTTGTGCAAGTGCTTATGTTTTATCACCAACAAAATCCGCCGAAAATTTCCACTTTTCTCTTTGCGTGCTATGTAAGTAAGTGTATATTTGTTGTGTTGAGTTATGGTTCTAAGCTGTAACAAAAAAGACCCATATCAGCATTATATTTGGCGGACCATGTTCAGAGCGCATTTTAAAGTTGATGCGATTACTTGATCGACCAGTGTTAATATTTGTGTAAAGGCATGTTCTATCAGGTGATGTTTAGTCGAAAGGAATGTTGTCGTTTGAAAACGGAAACGTTCGATATCAGAATTTAAAACTAATTGACCAATACGACGATCAGTCAAGTGAACTGGGGTTATCGAAAGATAAAACAAATAATTTGTGAAATTTGAACAAAAAAAAAAAAAGAGTTTCTAACTTCCATGCTCTAAAATTTAATATTTGTTTCATGTCAACTCTGAGCGGCTCATCGTCTGATTGCTTACCTAAGTTGCTTTCTAGTTATTGCATCGCAGCTAATTATTATTGCACGTTCGAGAAACAGCGTTCAATGTAGATCGCTTATTCGAATATATGATGAATGGCATAGCCGTCGGTATTTTGCGCATAAACCCGAAATGCTCACATTTGTCATTGGGCATTTACGCGATTTCGTCAACGAGAGGAGAGCAGCGGAGGCCGTTGATGAGCGTTCGCTTTTCTGATTTATAAACACATTTGCCCTTCTTCAAATGCACAACAAAACACTCACCGTTCGGTCACTTCTCTTCCCTTCTTATCTGAATTCTCGAACGCAGTGCCTTTAAAGTTTTCGTGCACACCATATCCACATGTGAAACGAAATGTTCTCCTCTACTCAACAATTCCCTATTCTTACGTTGGTTAATTCTCTCTACCAAATTATCGTACTGAAAATGTCACCTACGTTTCAATCAAGTGCACTATTTTGGTGACTTTTAATTGCATTTAATGTATCTCGATTTTTAGCCGTTTCGCTTTGCTTAGCCCTGATACAGCTGAGAATTCGTCAAAATTACCCTAATCCACTCTGTTTTTTTGGATTTATTTACCGCAAATGCACATATACGTTTGTTGTAACCATAACTGCACATTGCGAAGTGAAAACGATTATCACAGTGAACATGGCGGCTTGTTCACTTCAATTTTAGCGTTTTCTTTGATCAACTTTCAGTGCCCTTTCATAGTTGACATTCTTATAATAAAATGCACTTAAATGGCTTGTCAAGCAGCTTGCATCTTTTCAAAATGCAATTGACCTATAAGAGATGTATTTTAAGTGGTCGTTTCTTATCTGCAAATTCATCTCCGCCTTCATACACGCGGGAGAGTTAAACTGTCCTTGAATATCTCTTCTTCTTGAAAATAATTTTCTTCGGCTGCCACGACGTCGTTTTATAGTTGTCTATGAACTCGCTATCATCTTTCACCTTTCAACGCACCTGTTATGCAGCCGCAAGTCCTATACACTATCCACACTTTTGTCCTATACTATTAGATGTACGATTTACAATTGTCAACGTGCAGTAGCAGTGCATTTTGCGTTCTTTAGCGTACACCATCTAACCTGTACCACTTATATGGTGTGGTGTGCAGCTCTTAAACCATACTATCACTAACCTATACCGCCTCTATGACGTACAGCTTCAAGCTTGCATCATCTGTAAATAGTGTACTCCCCCTTCTCAACAATTTGTTCATCTACAATGGTTAGCCTGTTTAGAGACAGATAGCGGAAAAATAAATTCTAGTGTCATTAGTTCATATAGATATTGATGGGTCGAACTGCTGATAATAGGTCAAAATATTTCAATAGATAATAAACAAATTGTGCGAACAATACAGCTCTCGTCAAGTACGATATTCACATTTCGAAAGGCATACAACTGGCTGCTAACGTCGCCGAATATTGGCGATTGCGGGTGTGGGAGCACAACACCCTCTCTAGTACATGGATAGTGCGCCGTTACAAATCGTGCACATACTTGTAGTTCTCCGCTTTTCATCTGGAGCACAAACCGTTGAACCGTTTTATTAAGGCCACAATTATCTCTATCTACAAAAAAGTGCTTTTAGATTGTTTGCGTATTGTATCACATGACGATGTATTATCGGCAGAAAAACCATGAAAGGAAGTCAATAGCTGGAAGGTTGGAGTATCGCTTACGCAAATTAGAGGAGGCTATTTTTTATCCCACACTTTTACGCCTTTATGCTTATGTTTTACCGGATGCGAAGTTGGTGTCGAATGAAAACGTTAACTTTGTGTATCTCATGTTACTGTAACGAACGACAGACAGCCTTAACTTTAAAGAAAAATCAAAAAGCACTTATGGACGAAATCTTCGATTTCGTCCATAAGGAGTTAAGACGTTCAGTGAATTTGCGGCCGTTGCATTAGATTCAATTCTCGCGGATTTTTTCGAATCGAACGCCTAAAAACCTCTCAAGCGGCCAATCGAAAAAGCTCATTTTTCAGAACTCTGCAGCACTTAAGCTTACTTGGAGTCGACGATATTCCTTGATAGCGCAAAGAAAAATAAGGCCATCGCTTTCCTTCCGTTGAAGTGTTAGCAAGTAATGGACAACCGTCCAGATCGGCACTACGTACCAATACCAGCTGTACATCGAGAGCAGTACAAATACCACACTCCTTCCTGCCCTGCTCTCCACTCCCTCCCTCTTCCTTCTCGTCTCTCCAGAATTGGTCGCTTGCGTGCACGTCATTGAAAAAACAGAAAAAATTCGTATTTTAGGAGGAAGGAGGGGACCACACATGGACTAGCACTCTCCTTCCTCTCCCCCGTTTTGTCACCCATGACCATTCATGCAGGTCATGATGCGAGGTTGAAAAAGGAAATCATCTAGCAGGTTGCTATCCCACCGTGGATTCACGAGGTGGGAAAGAGGATATGAGGTGTGGTGGGGGGGGGGGGGGGGGGGGAGTAGGGAGGAGGAGAGGTCACCATGAGTGGTCTGTTCTGTGTTATGTATATGACACCACTCTCTCTATAACTATCTTGGCATGTGATACAGCACCGTCAGAATGAGCCATAATCGCGTTTTTACCTCAGCTCAGGTAGTACTTGGTAATTTTTGAGATTTCTTGATTATTACCAGTACGTCTTTTATGTGACATGTTGTTTTCCCGACCAAGAAAACCTGGTTCACATCATTTTGGACGACACTATGCTCGCTGTGACCAACGTAGCTTCGGTTTTTTCTTGGATTACTCGAATACCTGTTCATCCTTTCAATCAAATTCCTTCTGAAATTGGCCTAGCGAAAAATTGCTTTATCATCTTTCTGCTCCAGTGAATACTTCCAGTGAAAACGGTATATTTAGCCAGGCTCTACTTCTCAAAGAAAGTGACTAAGGGTTCTGGAAGAAAAGCTTGTATAGAGAGTGGACCTTGTCATAAAACATTAACGATGTACACCATCTACTCCCCAACTATGTCAGTTCCATTCTGATTGTTGCGCTATACACTAATGGGATCTATAGCACCGTATCCACAACGGGGCCGATGGGTAATCGACCAATAAATAGTCAAGCTAGCTCACATTTTGCATAGTGGTTGAGTAGCTCTCCGGAGAGCGGAAGATCTCATTTTCTAGCTTGGCTTGCTGGCAATATTTTCACTCGTGATCACCCATTTGATGAAGTGTATAACGCGAAAAATTTGCATGTGATGTCGGAAAAGGAGGATGAATAAGGTTCAGAAATGTGGATATTATTATAAAATTGAGTCAAAGAGATATACACGCATTGTTTGAGAACGTTTCTAAGGGCAAATATCTATGAAGGAAAAGTGGTGCATTGACTGTTTTGATTACTCAGTCATTGGGAAACGCTTCTATAGTTTCGATATTTGCATCTAAAATGTGCGTATGCTGATCGAGAGTAATTAAAGACGATATGAATCATTTAATAAGAAAATTGTATAAGATAACAAAGAATGTATAAAACACATCGATTCCATAGGACTAGTAAGTACTACTACCCGATCGTTGTTGTATGTCGCAGGCGACCATGACTTGCATCATTTTGAAGAAGCAACTCTGAGCAGTAGGTAAAGCGTATGCGCAAATCATTGTGAAAAAAAAAACCGATGCTTGTTCTGCACAAGCGCTCTAACAAATGAGCGCTATCACTGTTCAATTAGAGCGACTGCATCAATATTCGAACACTGTACACACAACTGAGGTCGACTGCTTTTTTTAGCAGTGGATGGCATGCACTATGCATTTTTCAGTGAGTGTAAGTTGAAGAAAAGGACAGCCATCTGTGATGGAATTGAAAAAAAGCTAATTAATATTCCATTTGACATTACGAGCTTGATTAAAAGATGAAGGTGCTTCAAGCGAAACACTCACATGAGTGTTTCGCTTGAACCACTTTCTTGCATTTTGCAAAACTGTTTAAGCCTCCCTAGTATCATTCAGGTATGCGTTACTGAAATGGGCAACTCTTACTGAGAGTAGCGCTTTTCAAACGACAGCAGTCTGTTAAATAGTGATTATAGCATATACATTATAGCATTATAGCAAATAGGTTATACTTCGACAACACATTACAACATGCATAAATACATTATGTTTTACTAGCCAAACCTGCTAACGCTAAGCATTTAAAATGTTTCCAAGTGGTAACTCCCTATTAATGTTATTTTGAGGGAAATTACACGAACCAGAACCTTCGTTGCATTATACTTTCGTAGAGTACTTGTGTATTTTTAGAAATTCTCGAAAAGAAGTTTCTTGCAACGAGTCATCACCGCCTAAAATTACCTGTCTTCTGTGGTACTAGAATGTGGAATACTTAAACCTTGTTAGTTATATGGTATAACGAAATATTATTGTGGAACGAAGTACACTGTTTTGGTGCCACACAAGCCACATGATGCTTTCAGCCGTCAAGTTTAATGGGCCGTAGTGTTGTACGTATAATACACGAGCCAACACAGGATCTTATCGAACAGTTCGCCACGTTGCTCACTGCGGACAGGCAAATACTCTGCGATGCTCGCTATTCACCGTTAATGCGTTCATACACGTTGCCCAACTGCCACATCATACTCGCCACACCCGCTGACGGTAAACATTTATCATGTTTCCAAACAGTGATCCCTCATTCAGGCAATTTTGAGGGATACTATAGAGGCCAGAACGTTGGAGCCAACTACAGTCTGGACGAGGTTCACATCCGGTAGCTAATCACTACCTATTTATCCTACCCACAGAAGGATATATATCTTTGTAGACCTTGGCTGAAATTGATCCGATCACATCGCCACATGCACATTCATTTTTAGCAGCACACTGTCCCTACCTATCCTAAACGAAAATTCGCTTCAGTCGTTTTTTGTGCCAACGCAGTTGGAAAATCGCCTACACGTTGCCTATTCGAGGTAAGTTGTTCGTTTTATCTACCTGTTTACAAATATGACTCATAACCAAAAAAAAGTTTTTTTATTTATAATGTTGGATGAAAATGACGCAAGTTTATGTAACTTAATAAATGTGTGTTGGTCAATAGGGTTCTTAATTTGATGAGTGTCATTGACATTTTGCTTGTGTTCTAAATTTAGCAAAAAGTTCGCACATTTTTCGTCTTCGTCGGCTTCTTCCAAAGTCGATTTAATGCCGATTTACGGAAAAAAAAAATTCAATAACAATGAGGGAGCTTGGGAGGAGAAATTTAGGAAGAAAAAATAATGGAATTTACATGTTACTGATTTTTGCGGTTGTTTCAGAAGGGTTCAGTGAAGTTCGCAGATATTAAATGAGGGAAATTAAGCTCAGCATGAACCATGCGCTTATAAACGCTAGAAAAGTTTTGATTTGCTCCGGCAAAATGCTTTGCTTAAATGCTTTATTTTGTCAAAAAGAGTAGCCTCTTCATGCTCTCTTCATATCAGGGCGTTGAACAAGTTTTTAGACTCATACATAACCATCTGCCTCTAGTAATGTTCCCACACGTAGAGATTGCAGAATCCTTTGTCTTCAGAGTATGTAACTCGTTATTGTGAATTTAAAAACACGTAAACAAGCGACTTCAGCTCACTGTCCCTATCAAATTGGCTGGCTAGCAAGTGCCTTGCAACTAGAGATCGGTTAGTTGTTGTGTTGCAGCGCCTGGACTCGTCATTGGAGGAATAATGTTTGTCCATTTATCCGACTCAGAGCTGTCGTACGTTGCCGCACTTTACGTGAGGAGGGATTTCAGGTGAGCACCTCGAGAGCTAGCAGCGCAGTCGTAAGTTTGACGAAGCGGACTGCCAAAGCTTGCCTTTCATGTGTAGTCGCTATAATCTGTGCACATTGCTATTTTGCATAATGATAAGGTGTTAACAGTATCTTCAGACGACAAACTAATTTCTCAATTTTAAGTCAACAGCTACGTTAAGGCTTGTCGTAACAGTGTCGACTTTCGAACGCCCGTTCGGTTTCACACCAAGCTCAGTGACGAACGAAAAGTTCTCATTAAAAAAACGTTATTTTAAGACTACCGAAAATACACAAAAAAAGCATCGAAGCCAGGTTTCTTTTCCACTCAGTGAAATGAGTTAAATATGGGCAAGAATTATGAGTATTAACAATACGGAACGATGATCGAAATGTGTGGCAGCAAAATTTTGTTTTACAGCTTGCATCGAATGATTTATGTAGACGCTGCGCTATTGCTATTTTAAGCAATCAATTAACGACTCGCGTACATTCGTACTCTCCGCAAAATTTCAATTTTTACACCAGAATTTCAAAAAGTTGGGAAGTATATGAAGAGGCCGACACGATATGCGCCTTTCGATGAGCACGATACATCAGAATTTTAACTCGCGTTTTGAAAACTGAATGTTCGAAAGCCAAATGAAAAATGCCTAGCTGGGTGCAAATATTAAACACTGACTGCATCGTCAACTGCACAATCTTGTAGTATGTTGACGAAACTGGAATCGCTTCCGATGTTGTTTACCGTTCTCTCCGAACTTTTGCGCTCGTTATTTCAAGATTGCCTATTTCTCCTGCCAAAAGTGTTGTTCCGAGCTGTGTTTTATGCATGCTGTGATTTGTGAATTTTTATGTCCCATGATTCGCAAATCGAAGTTGTACTCGCCAGCTATCTTTTTCGCCTAATTATTTTCCATACGCCACAACCAATCCACAAATCCGTTACGAATCGTTCCCACACGCTATTTGGGGACCATATTACTATCGTGGGTTATCATTGCGAGATTTGCTCAACACGCCATCTTTGTCGTTTGTGAGTTGAAACTATCGCGCAGTCGACACACACCCATTGATAAGCACAAACTTAATAGGCACTTTTGTTGCGCGTAGAAGTTATTCTCTATAAATGCCGATTGCGCAGTCATATTGACACTTTGTTGACGTCATCAATCAGAACGACGCCACTCAGTGATCAGGGTGAATGCGATAGCTTATGCTTAGGGGTAATGCAGATCTTTGGGCGGGCTGAAAGTACAGTTTGCATGAAAGAGAGAGAGAGAGAGGAGTGTATATGGAAACTTGATACGGAGAAATGGAAAAAATGGATTGGAAGAAAATAGAATTAACATTTGTTTTAAATACCTTAGCAATTTCATCATTTCCTCTCTATTGTTAATCATGGGTTGTGAAAAGTCTCTAAGAGTGGATAAAATTATCGATGTGATCGCTCAGTTGGTATTTCCCATTAACAATAAAAACTACATACCGGTATTTCCCATCAACAATAAAAACTACATACCTACCCACCAAAGAGGGTAAAGCTAAAAGTTCTAATATATTAAGTCGGAATATTTGCCTTTGCACTGATTATAGGTTTCCGTTAAAGGAAACCGTGGATGTGTGAAATTGTTAGAACTTACTAGGAGCCACAACCAACTGAACCATACACACCACTCTTCGATTCAATGAGAACCAAAACTCTTAAATCACAATACGTCGAAACTTATCGTAGGCCCACCCTGCATATGAGGAGGTAATAATATAATTTGGCGAAAATCTGAGCGACCATTCATTATATGGAGTACGTAATATGATTATCACTTATGGTTACCATTCATAATACTATGATGTAAACCATAGTAAAGGAGAGACAAATAAAACACAAAGGATGGATGAGTATCTCTTTTTTTTTTTTTTCCAAAACGTTACAACGCCATTTACAGAGGTCGACGAATCGGTCATACACTCTTCGATGAGTTTCAACGGAGTTTTGACCATCCGCAGAGGATCGCGTTTTGTGATTTTGCTAGTAAGCGTTTACTCAGCTTACACGGCTGTTTTGTTTAAAGTTTGTAGCGTCTCTTGCAGAAAGATAGACCTTTCTGTTAGAGCGTGTTCCGCGAATTCAGCGTATGAATGAACAAATTTTTTAAAATTTGCACTTTCAGCGGGAGCACATTGTAGTTCACCCTACGGTGAAACCGATAACCGATATGGTCGTAGCAACCCATCTCCGATCTTTCTTGAACATCTACTAACTGACCTGTACGATGAAATTACTGAACTACAAAGAAATCGCTTCTGAGTAAACATAGAATATGAGATATATTGCTAAACGGAAACATCCGCGCAATTAATTCAAATTACCTTTCAAAGGAACCGCTTAGAGAATATGCGTTACGGGCAAGATTCGTACCGCTTAAAAAGGTGAGTTTTTAATATGGAAGGCGTTCTTGGCATTAGGCAATAACAATAGCACTTCAAAGGATGTGCTAAGAAAGAAAATTTGTGCACTGCTCGCTGTACATGTCTATTTCGAAGAGGAACATTTGTTTTAAAAAAATTGCTAACGATATTCAATTAAATGAAAGTGCGTTTCTCGACTGCGAGAAAACTCCGCTTATAGCAGCTACGATTAATTTGAAGATTATTTGCGACAAGACGCATAATGAGCGCATCAAAACTAGCCACATCTACGGAAAAAAAAACAAAAGATCGTTTAGCATCACAGCTCTATCCCTATCCCAGCGAGATTCTGCGGGTTCATTAGCCGATATCAAACTCGAAAACTGTGTCCATACCAGGCGCATGATGTTGTTGCGTTATTTTATGGCACTACGTCTCATGAGGATCGCTGGACCCAAATTAAAAAGCGTTGAACGTTTTGATGGTTGGAGAAGCAAGCATATGATTGCACGGATGTTTTTAACGCATATCTATTTGTCCAACAGTTTGAGTTCCAGGATCCGGAAGGGGGCTATCGCCATGAAACTCGGCTTCCAGAAACAAAATGAAATAGGAGAAGCGCGATAAAATATGCTTGTGGCACTGTCAGCAACCAAACAAAAACATTAGCTCACTTAATGAATTTCTAAGTCGATTACGTTGGGTGGAAAATAATTTGGCCAAATCTTTGACTTATACAACGCCGAACGTCGTCTAAGCATGCTAGTAATCCACTGAACAAAACTATGAATGTTAATTACTGGTTGAGAAATGGGAAATTTTTGAGCAAGCGAACGCACAAATTGCAGCAGATGTACGTTGTCAACAGCGAGCGCAATTCTAATCACATGTGCCTTAACCTAAGACAGTACTTAAAGATGTGTTTCATCGTTGTTTCATCGCAAATTTAGCTGTCTGAGTGTGACTGAGCGCCCCTCATTTAGTTTTTGAGCGTTTATAGAGAAAAGGAATCAAGACTGTTTTAAAGAGAATTGCGAAAAACGCTTATCTTGTCACTGCAACTGATGCGCTTTCTAACACGCATTCGTTGACCATGTTCTTTTTTTAACTGATAGACGTTGGTACAGCGAGGTGCAACAAGAATTTCTCAACCATTCAATGGTTTCTTTCACACCGTTCCTCTTCACAGTTATTGCCGTTTGAAAAATGTTGCGTCCTAACAAGAAATATTTCGTTGCTGTTTCATACTGCTTCGCAATGCTCAACTTTTATACGGTAAAATTTGGTGTCTTCGTTCAATAATCTTCGCACAGTTATGATGATAAAATCGTAGAGGAGTGTTCAGGGTGGAAAACTAAATAGAATTTGAAACGGCAAAATGGCATCCCCTGTGGAGGATTGAGAATTTTCTGAGTGCAGAATCCATATTCGGAAAAAAAAACCATGGTTCTGGATTCGTAAACTGAGTGTCTGTATGGAAATGTGAAAATTGGTCGAAAACTCGTAATATCATTCAAGCAGAAATTTTCATCAGCGAGCGCAATTTGAGCTTTCTGAAAACGTTTATTTCTACGGGCTTCCTAACGGTGGATGAGTAGTATACTAGCGCGGTATGCATTTGAGGGTCGGAAAGGGCTCGTCTACGACCATCACTGTTTCCGATTGAAGGTCGCTACTCAATACGGAGGGTGATTGGCTTCGCAGCAAATATTGCACTCGCAGCTGGTGAGCTTATAGCCGCTTATGGTAAAGTGAGTTTACAAAACTACTACTTATTTTCCTTTTTTTGTACATTTGCAGTCACTGTGAGGCAAAACAACGTCTATTCTACCTTCATTGTTGCATACTGTACCGGAACCGTTCTCAATAGATAACGCGTCAAGAGTATCGTCTTACGTTGTCAGCGTTCAGTGAGTTATGCGATACTGCCAATGAAACGATTAGTAAAGTGACAGCTGAAGAGGTGTCCGAGTTTGATGAAGCGCAATGATAAAGTTTGTTATTCATGTTTGGAAAGCGATGCCTTATGCTTGTAACCGAGTCATATTGAATAACATTCGATAGTTTGGGCAAGTCTAACATCTCACCAACTCCTTTCTCTGTTTCATTTCCTCACCGTCATTTCACTATCGTTTTCATGCCGGCAAATAGAAACGCTCATCGGGCTTTACGAAAAAAAACTCTCCTAACTTTTGAATATTTTCTGAAGAAATTTATATAAATCAGTGTTTTCGCTTGACCTTCATTTTTTCGATTCTCTTGCGATGCAGTGCGCTTTTGTACAGCTCGCTAAGCGAAGGAGAATTCACAAATGGGGAACGCACGCTGTGATTATGAATGCGCCGTAGATCGT
>JPKZ01001747.1:1274038-1309307 GCA_000803305.1 Toxocara canis
TACTGAAAGGCTGTAGGTATGGCCGAAATTTTCAATGTTACTTTTGAGCGGGAATTCTGTTAGGTGGGCTTTTTCAGCTCTACTAGGAGAGGAATGCTGAATTTGAGGGAGGAAGGGGGACTTGTGCGGAGTGGCGTTTTCACCCGGGCGAGGCGAAATGGGGGTGGGAAACTGGAACCGAGGAGGGTGCGCGGGCATGCATTTCACCAAGTAACGTCTTTCTGCCCCAACGTTTAAATGCAAATGAAATGATTACCCAAAATCTTGTCTCTCGTCACCACTTTTATAAGTTATCTCCTAGAAGAAGTATTGGACTCTTATTTTACTATGAAAATGCATAATGCTGTAACTGAAACAGCAGATTGTACTGAAATACTGACATTATAGACGGAAGACGACGATCCGCTACCAAAGGTGTGTAGTTTTGCCGACTCGTTGCCTATCGATAAAGTTGCAGAATTTGATGCGATCGTCGCCGGTAGGGACAGGTATGTAATGCATAATGAAGTTTTAATTTTCTGCTCAGCTCATTTTCACACTTTAAAGCGTAGTGTTTAGCGTATTTCGTACAAAATGATTATATAATTTTTTCGGTTGTCATTGCAGTTGTCTTACCGAGTTTCCAAACTGTCTAAGTAAGACATTGTCTCTGATCGCTCAGGAGGGTGGGTTATGGAGGTGAAAAAGGCGCATACAAACAGAAGCCAACACCACATTTCAGCTCTTAGGTAATATGCAGCGTTCCATCTAGAGCATTGTTACATATCACGAGCACTGTATATGGTGCTCCAATTGCAGCACGCTGTCGAGGTCACGTTGTAGTAACCTATAATCAGGCTGAAATAAAACGAGTCAAAAAGCCATGCATGAAGTTTGCGAAAGAGCAGCAAAAGGCAACAGGAGAATGGAAACTGAAGAGAAGCTGGCGAAAGATAGTTGCGTTTACAATTCGTTGATCTCGCCTGTAAAGACAGCTATGAATTACGATGCCGATTGATACCGCATTTTTTTGTGCAGATAAGATTTGCTTATCGTTTAGGTCGCCACGGTTTACATGTTTCCCAAGTTTCGTTTCCCCTTTCTAGCTCTCGTGCACCCTAGCATAGACTTTTTATGTCCTAGTGACACATCGAAATCGAATCTTACCAACTACTTTCAGGGATATTGAGGATATGGAAAGGTAAAAAAGTTTCGCTTTAAGACTTGCATACAGCATTTTCAGAAGCAAATGTTTGATAACGATGTTGTTACGCAGACGCATATTCGATAAATATTCGTAAAAGATATTGACGTTGAGACCATATCTCATACACTTATCTCATACACTCACGCAAACCTAAGATCAATGGATGTGTTGAACTATTATCCTTAACTAACCTTTTCGCGCACGACCTATGACCCTTCTTTACTTTATTCCCTTCTTTCCTTTCATTCTTCACAGCTGTTCTTGTTATGATACACCGCTTGTTTCTCCTATCCATCGTAGAATCGCTGCTGTTGTTTACTATCTTTTCCGAGAAATATACGACTATTGTTTTTTCAGCTTGTGGTGCTATGATTATGGCTTTATGAGCCGAAACGTCAGCATAAATATATTATACCATCTTCCTCGACGCATTATATGGTCTCAACGTCAATATCTTTTACGAATATTTTCAGAAGCGTTGCGTTGGAGAAGGTACAGCAAATGGAGGGTTTTGTTGGCATTGTGGCGAAAGATCGCTCAGATTGCGTGGTAGGCTACGCGATATCGATGCCTGGAGTTGGCAGTCGCGAGATTACCGTTGGTCCCATCTACGCAATCAATCTGTTAACTGCGATATGTCTTCTGAGAGATCTGTGCCGTGCCATGAATGAAGATAAAATTGTAAGTGTTTGTTTCATTCGAGAGCGTTGACAATGAGGCGTTTCGAGCGTGTTTTGTGTTTCAATACTCGCATCTAAAACGCTTTCTTTGGCTCAAAAATATTCCATAATTTATTCTGTCCAAGATGCAATCTTCAGCTAGAGCCAACTAGCTATTCCCTAAGTTATAATCATGACCTATAACACTTGTACGCATTTCGTGTACCAATTAGGTAAAACTGCTAGCTGCAGCTGACAGCTTTTGGCTATACGGTTGTAAAAACCAAGCAGCAAGTTTGGAACTTAGCATAGGTTTTGAGTAACGGCGTAGAATGTACATTCTGGCAAATGCGGTGCAAAAAGTAGTGGAAGGATGAAATCCGGAAGATGGTAATTGTAATACGAAAAAGCACTCGTACATTCCCGCTAAAGTTTCAGTAAACACCAACAGTGACAGTGAACGAATAGACCATACAGGGACTTTTGTTTCATTGTGCATTTCTGAAGGTCGATTTTATCGGAACTCTTTCATAAGCACAGTAATAGCACTTATGAAGGCACCGTTCATGTATAATGATTTGTCGAGTGCTGCACGAAATTGGTCATTCATTGCATGCGATCTAGTGACGTCTAAGCTTGAAAATAGGGTCGTCTGGAAGCAGTTCAGAAGTAGATGAAATGAAGAGACTGGTGAATAAGTTGTAGGTTTGCGTACACGTTCCGCATATGGGCCATCGTATGTTGCGCTTTCTGCACGACAAAGCGCTTTGTGAGGTGGATAAGCAGTTCGATCGATTCTATACTCGCTGCGTAGATGTGCCGGCAGATGACTTCAGCAAGGTGTTCGCGATTTCCGCTAAAGTTATCTTGCCCGATTGTTGACTTTGACTAATTTGATCGCTCATTATGCAGTTCGGTCCAGACTACTGACGTTCCTGTCATTTCATTTTTAAGTTTAATTCGATTTACAGATAGGCTCAGGTTTGGTGCAAGACATCGTGGCATAAAAGATATTCTATCAGCCTCAAGGCTATCTATCGCATATTCGGATCTCGCTTTGCACATAACGTTACGACTAACGTCGCTTCAGGGACATGAGTTGAAAGAGGGAGATTGGAGGCGGGAGGGAGAGGGGGATGTGGGAGACGAGTGATGATTATGACAATGTTTCTAGCTTAATGTGGATCGAGGAATCATCGACCACTTCTCATGCTAGCCCTGAAAGGTCGTCGATGAAATTCTCCTTGTTGGATCTCTATTTCTGCTTATCTTTCTCATCCAGTGAATGTTGACTGTATCTGCGAAGAATGTTTTTAGTGACCAGTCAGTTTTTTGCTGTTAGTATAACTGGAAATGCTTTCCTTATGCTTTCTTACATTGCACGGCTGTATATTACTGCTTCGATCTCATTACCTCCCAGTCGGGTACTGTACAGCTTGAGAATAAAACTATTCAATCCATGTTCACTGCAAATCCTGTTACGTACTCTAAATAACTTTAACGTTTATTTCACGTGGCCAAAGATAGAGTTTGATAAGAGTTGTCACTCTTTGCTGTTGTTGTGGATGATCGCTTTAATAGGAATTGATCTTGTTTCCTTTATCTTCGAGCACCTTCCTGCTGGCAAGAACGATGGGGTATTGATGTTTTAAGGTTTAGTGTTTGTCGAGCCAGGTAGCATCTCAAACTTTTTGTTAGACCGGTATCATCATGTTCATCGATCCACAGAGGGATGGGGAACTCCCAATGTAACAAAAGCAGATAAGCATTGACAAGATGAAGGCGCCAAAATGGGAAATAGAAGCATTCAAGTATTGATACAAATCATAGCTGAAAGGCCGTCAACTCGTTATGGTATAAAATGTTTCTGACAAACGATTACTGCCATTTCCATGTAAAGAAAACAATACCATCACAACTCTTTCCGCGTGAATATTCCGTTTGTGAATATTCCTCTTTCCGCGTTTGCAACAAAAGCCATCCCTCAGTCCTTCCTTCTACTTTCCAACATTTCCGAGAAAAAAGGCAGCAAGACGAGGACTACTGATTCAGCATTACGCACATCGACGAAGTTACAGTTACCACACCAATTTTACGAATAAAACTTAATTGAGTTTTCTAGAACCTTTTTCAAAATCGTAATATGTATAAGCATAAGGGCGAAAGTATATGATAATTTTAGAGATCTCCTTCGCACTTATTTTCTCCAACTGTTTAAGATTTTTATTCGCTGTTATTTCTGAGTGAGCACAGTAATAGCTGTGATGGCGGCGAAGGCCATCTGGGTGACATTCGAAATTTTCATTCAATCAGTAAACAACTTTATTATTTGATAAAGTTTAGACAATGGTTGAAAATCGATAAAGAAACGTACAAAACAATGCCATCACCTTATATATAATCAGTGCCATGTACGTTATATATAATCAATGCCTTGCACCTTATATATAAGCAGTTCATCGCGCCTGGCATGTAAATTATCTTTTCAACATTTGTTACCCAACATTTCCGTTTTTTTAAAATTATTTTTGCAAACGTTCCTACTTTTGAAGATGTCGTTCTCGAAAAACGACGTGAACATCTTCAACAGGTTCCCGTTAGCAATGGACTGCACAAGTGGTCAAAGCGACCATGCAATCGTCAAATTTGGAGTAGGCTTTCTCAGAAAGGGCTGTAAGTAGAGAGGGAAGCGAATTGGGCAGCGTATTATTGGAAACAAGCTAACGTCGTGTTGTTTTGGTATGACGGGATATTTTCGTGCTGACTCTTTCAAGACCGAGTGCGTTTATGCACGATTTTTGTGTGCTTTTCGCCGAAGCAATTTGCTGCATGGGTCTGCGATATCTGTGCACAGCAATGTGTGTAGTTCGTTCATCTGCTTTTCTCATAAATGGAGCTAATTAGCCGCGAAAGCTTCCGCGATGAAACTTGGCAAACATAGCTTACGGCTTCGCAATGGCTCCCAATCAGAAATAGGAACGACCCATGAACGTATGGATGAGCTATGGTTCACGGAAAATGTAAGGAGGGCAGTATGAAGCAGAGGAAAAACGTCCTCAAGTGCAGTTGCCCAGACCGAAATGTGGGCTTATATGATGCACAACGTCCTAAGCTACCCTCACGCATTGAAGACAGTCCGAAATGTGGATTGCCGGATGAAAAGCTGGTGATTTCGGGAACATGTGCGCAAACTCAAAGGAAGATAGGCGCCAACACTTATGTTCATATGCAAAAACCGCTCCATCACGACCGTTTCATGTTGCGCATCGAAAACGATTGTTCGGTCACGGTTCGATTGTACTTAAAAACCCGGTTAGATCTTTCTGTGTTCAGAGAGAGCCTTATATTTCTAGGTGTGGCTAGCACCGCCATTAACACTGTGTGTGACCTCTGCCATTGGGAAGTATGACGGAGCAGCCGGAAGTTGAACCCGGATCCTTCGCTTAACGTGCGAGTGATACACTCTCTGCACTACTGCTCCACTTTCCATAGCTTTTTCTAAACCCTTCCACCGGCATGTGCATAAGCGAGTGTCAATTGTGGTGCGATCGTTACATAAAATCGTTACGCTCTGAACTCAAAAATCCTAACCAAAGACCAATTTCGCAAAGGATGCGCATTGGACGAGGAAACGGAGAGTCGACGATATGTGTGGACCGAACATAAGTGCTCATAAGTGGATGAAAATGTTGGTGGCAAACCAAAATTATGGCGGAGAATCGAGACGCCACTGGCACATCAAAATTTTGGGGCGTGAGGTCAAAACGTTGGTGGTAGATCAAAATGTTGGCGAGAGATCAAAACGTTGGCGGCTGAGCAAGAATTTATCAGGAACTCAAAATTTTGACAGTAAACAAAAATTTTTTTGGGGCAGGTAGGATGTTTGTGAGAAATCAAATCAATTTTGTAGGGAGTTCGCAGTTAATCTAAATTTTGGCGCGAGATGAAAACGTGGGCAGTGGATCGAGATCGTAGCGGGAGATGAAGACGTCGGTGGTAGATCAAAATTCCAGCGAGACAGAAAAAGTTGGTGGGTTGACGGGAGATCGAAACGTCGGCGGGATCCGAGAACGTTGGTGGCAGATCGTAATGTTGACGGGAAATCAAAACACGTTCAATTGATTCAGCATCAAAATTCTGAATTCCTACCAAAATTCCGATCGACGCCAACGTTTTGATCTCCCAGCAAAATTATGATTTTCCTTCTCAGACTGGCGAATGTGCAGGTGAGCCATGCGCACACAATGAGTTTTGTTTTAACAAAATGGGAAGTTCTGAAAGTGTCGCGAATTCGTGCTTTCATCGATATCATCTTTTCGTCAGTTTATCTTCACTTGAATCACAACAACATTCTCACCTATTATGTGGTAGTCATACCCTTTAGGTGGCTCGATTCATTTCACTTTATTTTTCGCAACCAAGTACCTAGTAACACATTTTAATGGTGCTACAACAACTTGAGTAGTAAGATGATGGAAACTTTTTATTTTAGTACCAGTTTAAGAGAACTACCACGTAGTTGAATACGAGTTGCTGTAGAATGCCATGTTTCTTGCACTGTTCGCAATAATGGTTATTTATACGCATATATGAGCACGTCGGTATTTGTCCGGTGGTTCTGAGATTAAAGATTCTGGCGCATAATCTAGAAAGCACTGAAGTTTATCTAGTATGCGTCAAATCATGGCAAAGGCACCCAGACAAAATTTAGACACCCAAACAACCAAATAAAACTATTCGCGGATTTCCGAACTAAACAAGGTACATGGAAAATAGATAGATGAGCAGGATTATTGCCCTTAATTTCGTTTCGTAGTTTTGAAATATGCGATCATAACAGTGGAGAATATCGCAAATCACAGCAGGCAGTCTCACAGCTTTTAAGGAGATTATATTCAAATGAACAAAAAAAAATTCTAAGAAAGTGGACAGCAATGTGGCAGCATTTCTAATACAGTGAATAGCCAAGAATTCTCAGTGTGCTCCACGAGCAAATTTGCATGCAGGTTTTAATTAACAGGTTAAAGGGAGGGCGATCTGGGTGTGTCGATTTGTACAGTGCATCGTAAAAATTACTTTGTGGACACCTTTACACTGAGGCAGTTGGCCAGCGGATTTGAGCAGATATTGTAGATGGAGGGATGGTGTTCTGGCAAGTTTTCACTTCTATCGAGGCTTCTATAATATCTTTTACTAAATACTTGCATTCTTGGACCTCAAGTATTATATGAGACAATCCCGTCGATCATTAGTAAGAATGGGTCGATGTACAGATTTGTTCAATTCTCCTTTTAGAGCCGCGCCCAATATGCATATGTAACTGTCTTATTCTCTTATACTTTTGACTCTCTCTGAAGATCTAATGCTTGAAGCTAAGAGTGAGCGTGTGAATGTGGTTACCTCTGATTATTAGGGGGCCAACTACTGAAACTTACTCTGTATTACAGCATCTATTTTACAAAAGTGCGTAGGTTGGCTCCGTACTCCTCACTTAGTACCTTCCGTTTCCAGGCATTAAAAAGTAAACGTCATATTTCGAAGGCTTCATATAGGGTAGGTTTTTGAGGTTTATTCTGCATGATGAGAGCTTTCAAACACCTTTTCAACATCAGCGATCGGTTAAAGCTTCTGAGAGTGATTCGATCGGTCGCATTTCCGAAGATCGATTTTTGGGTTCCTATATCCAAGTTCATCGTACAGATCAGGTTTCGTAATAATCGAAAATGTATGAGACCGTAAAATCTCCAGCGACCTCCCAATCGTCTGTTTAGAACTATCATAAGTCGAGATCGAAGGTCACAACAACCAAGATCTTTTTGAGCTTAAAAAAAAGGGCTAAGGAAAACTAATTTTTTGTTTCCAAATTTTGGTGCTCTTCGTATCAAATTAAAAAAAAAAAAACGAACAAATCGGACGTTTGGCTACGCAGTTTGCTGTGAAACGTCCAAAATTAACAAAGCTGCAGCGCGCAAAAGGTCCCAATAATGTTTGATTATAAACGTACAAATAGCGACAACTGGTTCTCAGTGTCACTTTTTATGGATGCAGCTGCGCTGCAAAACCACACTGTACACTGTTCTGTGAGATACTTCCTTATTTGCTCTTTTTGGAACTTTCTTCCCTACATTGGCCCACTATTCCATCATGATACAGTCGTTGGAAATGTCGAAAAAAGATCTTTTTTTTTCGGAAAGAATTCGGTGCACTGACCCCTGCTTTAAGGTGTTTTTTTTTCACTTGAAGTTATTGATGATTTAGAAACGAAATTCATTGCTCGAAGCAAAGTGCGTTTGAACTTTACGTGAACATTTTGCGCACTTTAAATGCGCTCATAAATTCAAAATTTGCGCTTCTTTATATATGTGCAATCTTTTTTTTGAGCTGGGAGACAACTTAATTCAAGCGCATGCATCCCAACATCGAACTAATTTTGACTGCTCCCAATCACTCAGAATACAAAAGTACTCCCCATCGCAACCCCCTTCTGCAACTCCTCCTTCTCCCAAAGCCATGATGCACTGTGCGTCTGACGACAGAGCATTAGTGGAAAAGCACTGATGGAAGTGGGCTGTAATAGTGCGTTGGAGCTTGAATTTGAACTCCCAGGATGAAAAGTTTTTCGCATGGTGCGGCTCCCGCACGGAGAGCGTGCCATACGATGCGACACGAGGTTTTGTGATGCAGATGTCAGTGTTTACATCGCCGTGGGATTGCGTTGCGCTTGCTTATAGATTCCTTTTCTTTCGTTGTCGTTGGGTTGTTGCAGTTGTCGTTTTGCTGTTCGAGCATCTGTCGAGGTACACTTTATAAATATAGGTGATTACTACGGTGGACGGGGGATTTAAAAGAGACATCGCGCATGACAATCAGAATGTGCGCCGTTGTTTTTTTGGTTCGTCAAACCACTTCATGTCGACGCGGAAACGAAGCAGCTCAAAAGAAGGACCGATATACAAGTTGAGAAAATATAGGTTGAAAACGTGTTAGAATTCGCTGCGGAAGAGATGAAGCATTGGAGTTTCGCTTGTTCATTATTAGGAGGTATAATGCATTTGAAGAGGAAAGAAAAGATGGATTTTTCAAGGCAGCTGAAACCACTTGTCTGTGTCTCTGCCATCTTAGTGCGCGTTATTTTCAACTGTTCTCCCTTTTCGTCACGAGCACAGTCCGGCCTTGTATCGCTTTTGGACGACAACGTGGATGTTGATAGTGCAGTTGTATGAATCGTCCGCCACCTTTTGTGCTTTTTCTTTACGACGACATACACCCAGTTATACCCATCTGGGATTTCGTTGGTGTTCTTGAATGCGCTGACTCCTAGCATTACTATTAGCAGGTATGTTGCATTTGATATAATGCACTGCTGGCTTTGGGGTATGAGTTGCAAAATTTATATAGACGTTGGTAAGCTGTCGTTCTGAATTACGCGTTATATCTGTACGATATGCAAAAATATCATAAGCATATAAGAATGCTGTTTTGCTCAAGTTGCATGCCAAAATTCACATCTCTATCCTTCATTATCGCTTTGATAAGCCTTTTTCATTTATACTCTTTGGAAACCGACTTGTAGGAAGCGCAAGCACGTTGTTTTCATTGTGCTGCCACGGTTTTTATAATAAGTTTCCATCAGAAGACATTTTGCTCATGTTTAAGTCAACATCTTAGCAGTAGCAATTTTGTTGCGTTTATATAGTATGCATTCAGCAGCGTTCGTGAGTTGACATGAATGGGGTGCATTTCTGTTTTTTCCTTCCCATTCAGAATATTTACCATCATTTGCCATTCCAACTCTTCAGCCGCATATGCTAATGGTTCCCACTGTGGGTTTCATATATCCCACCATTTTTATGTTATTTCCAAATGCGATGCGCGAAAACTGTTTCTCACGTCTTCCCGTCTGCATCTGTACCCTTCCTCAAATTTTTGAGCTTCGTTTAAACGAGCCAAATATTACGAAATTGAAATCAGTAAATTCTGGCAAAATGTGGGGGCGTAGATTGCTTAAATTAATAGGGGGAAAATTTGCCCGGCAAACTTAAGCATGCGAAAATATAAAAGGGAATTGTGATAAAAATTTCCTTAGGGCTCCGGTTTCTTGAAAAATTACGCAAAAATTATCTCGTAACTGAGCATTTGCATGCGAAGGGTTAAGCTTTTAACATTTCTGGGAGTTGGTAATTTCTAATAGAAATAGAGCATTTAGATCGTGTCGGATCCTGAGAAACTTTCTGGATTGGAAAGTTGTATCCATAGTGCTGAAAGCCGTTCCTTTTTTTTAATCCGTAAGAATGCGGAAATTAATATTTGCCGTAATGGAGCAAATGTTATTAATTACACTTATCAAAATGCAATCGAATGTTTCAAATTTCTTTGCAGAAACTTTCAAGGGCATTCCAGGTACTTTGCAAGCAAGATTTGCTTTCCCAAGAACATACAGTAAGTACTTGGGAAAGTAAATCTTGCGTGTAGGCATCGGTTCTATCAAAAATCCCCTCTGCAAAAGTTTTCGAGATGTAATCTGGTAACATTAGTCATTCATTTTTAAATACACCGTGTTGTCATTTTTTTTAAATTTTTAAAAATTTTTTTACAATTCGATTATCTCATTACGTTGGTAGATAATGGAAGTTCCAGAGACATGCGAAGTGCTCTGTGAAAGATTCTGGCAAAGCCCAGTCACTTTGAAGAACCGTTTTGCTATGGATGATGCAATTTTCTTAGTTTTTTTGTTTGATTTTTTGAATTTAGCGTTTGTGAAAAATTCGGATGACGTATTTAAATCGAGTAACGTTATGGTTGCGATTTAAATACATAAAAATTTTCTTATAAGGGGGCCTTCATGAACGTACTTATTGTTTACAATTATCAGTCTTTTGAGAGTACTCAGTTAAATTGATGCGGAGTAGGATACGCCGCACTGTTCGTCGGGTGCGTAGAGTGATGCCATAAATTGTTGCGTTCGTACTCTGCATTTAAGGGATGGTCAAAATGGCGTGGCGTACCTTGCTTGCATCATGCTTATGGAACGCTTCCCTAACGCATAGATTTTGTACTTGACGTTTTCATATTGGTTGGGTGAGTTGGATAAATAGCTGAGAAGTAGAACATAACTTTATTTGAAAGGCAGTGATTTTAATAAGTTTCGGCATTGGTTTGCTGTGCATTTGTAGGGCCGCTTGTGCGCTTCTTCGTGCAACAGAAAAAAAGCAACATGCGCAATGCTTTTACTGCAATGCGAGATGCGTTGAAAAATGTGCATTTTTATATTCGCTCAAGGAAGTTGAGAATAGGCGATCATCGGACGTATTTCAGTCTTACGCTCCTAGAGGAGACCATCCTGAATGTCATAATATTCGCATAAACTTCCTGGCTATGGAAAGTATATAAAATTAAGCATCAAGAGAATGTATATAAGTATATAGTATAAAATAAGCATATATATATATGTATATATGTTATGTTACATAATAAGAGGAAGTATATAAAATAAGTATATGTTCGGAGTGTCAAGAGAAGATTTGGATGGGTTAATATGTCGTGTTTTTCTTGTCAAGCATTTACAGCGATAATTTTTAATTTTTGCATATTACACTCGAGGGAGGCCTGCCGTATTAATCGCAATAAAGCCTACCCACTTTTCCTTCGATGGGGACGGTCAAGCTTTTTCAAGAGCAGAACCTCCTGAACATGGCGACAAAAATTGCCCACCTTTCAACATTGCTTTCCTCGTTTATTAGCACCACACAGTTCAACAAACCTCTACAACCGAAAAGAGCCATTTCCCGTTGTCGTTGTCAGTCGGAAAGTGCTAAGAGATGAAGACAAAAACATTGGTTCTCAACCCCTCCCTGCACCTCCCATCATAGGGCTTGTCCATAACCTCATTTAGGGGTGATGATTGCGGGAAGCAGACTGTGACTACGACATTTTTCTGAAAGAGCCACTCAGCCGAGTAGAAAATATTAGTTTCCCACTCAGCATAGTTTTCACCTCGAATAACTCATTATTTGCATAGATATGAACTTTATTGCTTTCGGGGGATTTATCAGAGTTAATGCAGTTTTTTCCCCTGTTTAGATATAGAGAACATTTGTTGGCCGAGATCTGGTCGTAGGGCAGCTCGCAGTTAGGAATGCCCAGGGGAAGGTTGGGGTCGCCAACCGTTCCAAATTGTTCTGTCCTATTGTCAGGCCAGTGAAGCTGTCGAAGAGGGGAAGCAAGTTTTCGCGACTGAACTTCTTCAAACATTGTTATAGACTGCGCCGTAACATAAGAGCGGTCGGTCGTTTAACTGCTGCTATGCGACAGTTGCACCGTGCGGCGACGCCCTTCAGCATTTCCGCCCGTCGATGCTTTTTTCGGTTGTGCGATGCGAAAGGCTTAAGAGGCATTTTGGGTTTTCAGCCTTGGGGGTGATTTTTCAGCAGCTGTGTAGTCATTCGAAATTTTTGCACCCCATTGTATAGTATGTGATACATATCGAAACAGCAGTTGCATTTTGCTTCTGTTCGCCATACTTGCTGCGGTCGCCCGTAAAGAATATTGCACATTTCATGAAGGTTATAAGCCTTCTTATAACTTCCAAGTCACCTGATTCCCACAGAAGCTAAAACTGTACAATTTATATTGGAAAGGTGTTCAATCTCGCTCACCGATATGTTGTATATGGTTCAGATGTTACAGTGGTCTCGTTGTGAAATAATTTGTTAACTTTTTTTAGTCTCCCTGTGAAATAATTTGTTAACTTTTTTAGCCTCATTATGAAATAATCTGTTAACTTTTTAGTCTCGCTATGAAATAATTTGTTAACTTTTTTAGTCTCGCTATGAAATAATTTGTTAACCTCCTTTAGCCTCGTTGTGAAATAATTTGTTAACTTTTTTAGTCTCGCTATGAAATAATTTGTTAGCCTCCTTTAGCCTCGTTGTAAAATAATTTGTTAACTTTGCTAGTCTTGCTATGAAAGAATTTGTTAACTTTTTTAGTTTCGCTGTGAAGTAATTTGTTAACTTTTTTAGTCTCGCTGTGAAATAATTTGTTAACTTTTTTAGCCTCATTGTGAAATAATTTGTTAACTTGTTTAGTCTCGTCATGAAATAATTTAACTTTTTTTAGTCTCGTTACGGAATAGTTGGTTAACTTTTTTTTAATGTCGAAAGATGTCGAAGCTGCCATTATGCAATAATGCGTCCGTTCCGGCCATATCTTCTGATGTGATTGGACGTCTCTAGCAGTGTGCTGCTCGGAAAATTCGGAATAAGCAGGCAGCGTACAATTATTAGTATTTCATACAGTTAATTTATTAATTCGAAAGTAATTTGTCGACATAGAAATTCAGAAGTGAAGCTTCATCTTCATTTATAGAAGGCGAATTTTAGTGAAATCGACATTCCGTGATGCGCGCCAACTTCATCCGTCGGGAGCTAATTGGCAGAGCAGTCCATACCTTTTCGTTTACTGCTTTTAATTCGGTTCATCCCATAGACTGCTACAGCTCCTGAATATCTCCAGTTCTGTTTGTTATTAGCATGTTGCCCTTATGCATCGACGTCAAGCAGTGCCACAGCCCTTCGCATTCAAGTTTCATGATAACAAAAACAGGAACATAAGACTGCAGCAGTAAGAGGGCGCAGTAGTGGGGCGGGGCCAAAGGCGCAGTTGTCGCGACATCTTTAGCCACGTTACCTTTTTGCAACGTTTATGTTGCATAAGGGTACTCGCTTACCAGAGCATCCATTTTTTGCACTTTGCTGCTTATTGCTTGTGATGCGGTTAAGCTTTGCACAATGTTTATTTCTCGCTGCTCAGAAAGCAGTTTTTGCGAACACTTCCCAGGCGTAGCACTCTGTTGCATAAAGACGCTGCGCTTAATCTGCCGATTGGCCGTTGTATTGGCCAACTTTACAGACGAGCTGTGAAGTGCAGTCGTTTATATGTATTGTCCTAAAATTAATCGTGCTAGTAATGGGTTAGAAATTAGGATGCCGGGACGAGGTTGGAAGCGGCAGAGGCGCGACGGTAGCGAATGCAGCAATTGCTGAGTTTTTGCGTTGTATCGATTTTGTGGCTATGCTGATTGGTTGTGCCACACAACGTTCGCCTACACACCTCGTCGTATGGCTTGCTTTTCTCATTCACACACTTCATTATCTCCATTCACTCTTATTATTCATCTACATTTAAGGTGAATCCGTCTTCGACTTTTCAAGTTAATATTTTCATTGGAATTTTCTTATTTTTTAGCGTTATGGTAGCTACTAATTTTACAAAATTGAAGTGGTGCGTCATTGTTCAGTAGGGGGAGGGGGGAGGGGGAGAGAAAGAAGGGGAGTCGTAACTGGCAGCCCGTTTCTGAGCTGAATTCGCAGGGGGCTCGGGAAAATGTTTAAAAAAAATGGTGTGAAAACGAGACATGGATAAAGAAGTTAAAGAAAAAAAAAAGGAATATAGGGTCGTTAAGAGAATACAGCTGAAAGTTGGGGTCACGACCAAGTTAGCAGTTTGAGAGTGGGTAATTTCCTATATGATCGATGCAATAGTGAAATTGGGAAGGGAGGTAAGTTCATCTTGCGTTTTCACTATGCACACAGTTTGACATAACGAACGTTACCATGTTTATTATTGTGCTGCAATTTCGCGTGATCGTTTACGTGCTAAAGATGATTGATTGCATCCTAATATAGAGGAACGCGATAATTTTCGTAGCGCTGTTTTCGTTATAATTTTTATCTACGTAATTATACGGTAAAAGCGGCATTCCAATAGTAAGTTGTGAGGGCTTTGAAGTAGTCACTAATTTGACGCATAGCCGAAGTTATGGAAGAGCGGAATTTACCTTCATTAATATTCAGCTGAGAGCTAGATTTTCGGGTTGTTTGCCTTCTTTTGCTTTTGGTTGTTTGAAATAGGTGGACGGCGCTAGCGCTAAGAAGTGATAGAACGCAAACGCATGCTGTGTGACTCAATTAAGTTGTTATTAAGGCGTTTTTGCACGAATACATTTTCTACTAACCTAATGAATTTCATATGACTACTGCGTTCATTTCTGACATAGCTTTTCTCTGCGTATGTATCGTTCGCTGTGACTGTGGCGCTTTTTTAATGGGATATATATTTTTCGTTTTGATTTCTGTTTTTTGTTTTCGATTCTTTTCTAGTCGGAAATTTCCAATTTTGGATCCAAATCCGAGTTTCAAACGCAGATAATTTCCTTCTCTAATATTTTCAATAGAGGTTTTTTTTTCTCGTTAACTTTTATGCTCAATTTGACGTATGGTAGTGTTATTTGCTTGGTATCATCCTTAACGTTGAATGTGTGACAATGAACGGTATGCTAGAGATCACTTATTGCTATGCATGAATGAAAAATTCGTTTTTTTTTTTTCGCCTTTGATGAACGATCATTTGCAAGTTCAAAATGTTCGGATCAGTTTTTGATCTAAACTTCCTTCTTATCCGCGTCATGGAATCGCCGCTTCATAAACCAGATTGGACTGATAGCTCAATTTTAGCTGAAGGTTATGTAAATACGACTTCCTCCCTCCTCAATCCCCCCCCACCCTCCACCCTCTCTCCATTCCCCTCCTCTACCCGTTGCAAGTTGGTAGATCTCGAAATGGAAGTTCCAGTGAGAGTAGGGAGTGTGGAAAGGGCGAATTGTCCGAATTCAGCTTCACTTAGCTTGATGAATGGAAAGTGAATATCTGTGTGATAGAAAGGGAAGGATTTTTATAAGGCGCTTCTCGAGCTGTAATCTCGATAAGCGTTTGAAAATTTTTCTTTACCCATCCAACTTTTTTACCTCTCTGGGATCGTCGCTTCCTAACTGAAGTGCGACCATTCGTGTGCGTTTATTTCTAATTTAAGAGTTATTTGGTGTTTTTATTTTCAGAAGCGGTCGTCTGAGGGCCGTTTCATAAGAGCATAGCTATCGAGGCGAAGCGCTGATTTGGGCCGCTTGGCGGCAGCAGAAGCGAGAAGAGGAGAACACCGGTCGTTGAAGGTTGTGTTGTTTTTTGAAGCTGTTGTTTGGTTGTAAGACTGAAATTAGCATATCGGAGAAGAGCGTTTGAATGAGAGGAGCGAGGCGAAGCGCAGAACGCAGTCGCTTCTCGTTTGTGCTTTGCACTGCTGCGTCGTGTTCCTCTGTATTGCCGACCATCTGTTACCGCATTCAGCGTCGTTCTTCTACTGCCCTTCATCAACACCATAACAGTTCAGCTTGGTTAAGTGCTGAGCGCTCGCCAAGAGCAGCCAGACGCTTCTCTACACCCGCTAGCGTTTCTGCATTGCGCGAGGTCTCTGTTCGAGTAAAGTGTACCAGTACTGTTACTCGGAAGGAATCTGTTCGTGAATTTCTCGCTTGTACCTATCCGTTCTTAATATCTTCGCTTGAATAGCAATGCAGCCGGCAACGAGCACTCAGTCGACTAGTGTGTCGACTTCGATTGCCACCACGATGAGTACATCAACCAACATCTCCACTTCTGCGACTCCAGCTGCAAGGACACGTGTCGACAACGACCATGACAAAGACAGCGAGTCGGAGGGCGACGGTGCTGAGGAGGTATTCTTCAATTATTGCTGTACTGTACTTTATTGAAGTTTCTGAAACGTCCGATAAGAACTTGATTTGTTTATCACTTATACTGTCTGGTTGCGGCCAGTAGCGCTTCTCATTTCCACAAGGTCCAAAGCTGTTCAAAATGAAATAGTTCGTTTCCTGTCGTGCCTTCTTTTTTTTTTAAATGGTCTGTAGTGTTTCTTCATGTTTCCACATAGTCTCAAAGCTCTTCAAACAAAAAATTTTTGAAGCGTTGTTTCTTAATCGCCGTCCGAGAGGGGGGGTCGATTATGTAAATGTTCATCAGTTTTTTCTAGGGAATTCGAAGTTTTGAAATACTTGAGAAGTAGAGGGCGTTTGCAGTCTTGTTCGGAAATTTGCCATCATCTGCAATCCTGATTCATTTGTCCTTCGCTACCGTTTCTTTTTGCGAGCTTTGCTGAAGAGAGTTGGCCTCATTTTTGGAAAAATGGGGCAGGGGGCATGCCTTTATGGGAGTCATGAAACTTTTTTGTTCAAGCGGACCTTGACTAGCTCATACTGTCATTAGGTGATAGGGTAATCCAAGCTACAGCAGTCAGTACATGATATAGCAGGGAATCCCGACATTTTTAGCCCCCCAACGTGTCGTTGGGCTGCGGAAGCAGTGCCTAGCGGCAAACATCTAGAGTAGCTAGCCGGTTTTACGACATTGCATTTTTGGGATGTTCTCTTTTTTTTATCCGATTTTGACTTTCCCCAAATGCTTGGCCGCGGGTGCTTCATGCCGTTTTTTACGTGAAAAGTGCTTTTTATCAGCTGCACCAACATCCCCCAGTTTTTCAGAACGGCTCCCAAGGTGCATAAATAGATGAGAGAACTCAGCTCAGTCGAAGAAATTCTCTTGCGATAATTCATGGAGTATCCGCCAACTATAGTTTTTGAAGTTTTTCTTCTTGCGAATTGCGTGGATACTAGGATACTAGGACACTGAATGTGTTGGAAAAGGATAGATGGTACCAATCCGAGCAGCATTATGCGGTTATAGTCGG
This sequence comes from Toxocara canis, assembly GCA_000803305.1. Lineage (NCBI taxonomy): Eukaryota > Metazoa > Nematoda > Chromadorea > Rhabditida > Toxocaridae > Toxocara > Toxocara canis. The sequence goes on from JPKZ01001747.1 coordinate 1,291,481, forward strand.
GATTGATCTCCGAAGATCATCCTGATTGTGATTGAACAACGAGCTGCTCAGTTACGGGCAGCATCGGCATATGGATTCATAAAACATTATCTCACCTAAATCACAACAAATGTTGATGTTTTGTGTTGGCTGTATACAGCGTCTCAAGTCGAACTGTTAATGCGAGCCCAAAGAATATAAGCTCCATTTTTATTCGTTCCTCAAATTCCTAAAACGTGAGTGGTGTAAGACTGTGTGGATGTGAAACGCATAGTAGAGAGTGTGTATTTCCGACCAACATTGAACATTCCACTGTGCGACCGAGCTAGAGCAATTTTTAAAAAGCGTGCAATACTTCTTTTGCAAAGCAGTAAAACCTAGTCAGGGTTTTCGAACGGAAAAGAGAAGTAAACAGGATGTGCAGCTTGGAACACAAAGGGCGATCTTCCTCTTCAAGTGATCAAGTAAAGTGTCTTCAAAAGAATTGAGATAATCTGTGCCCAGAAGCGTAGTGTCTCAAAGTTTTTGTTCCCTAGACTCTGTAATATTTGATCGTTTTTCTTGGTTGGTTTTGTCCAAAATTGAAATTCCTTTAGCGATTGTGCACAAAACCTCCCGGCCACCTCCTCTGAAATGGCGCTTCAAGCAAGGATACACATATTTGAGAAACATAGTTCGATCAGCTAGATGTCTCTTTGGTATCAGTAAACCTTACTTCGCTAACAAATCTCTTGGATGCGTTGATCCATATTCATATGTATCTAGTGATTCTTGCAAAAGAATTCAAAATCTTTAACCACACTCATGTTAACTAAATGTTTTTTTTTTCACACTTTGTTTAATGCAGTTTACCTGGTACACATTTTCGGATGTGATGTGATAAGGTTGTAAATTCAGTGATGTGATTCAGTTATGCTGTTTGCGAGTGCCCATGTAGTGGTAGGTCTTTAAGATGACAATTTGGCTTACGTGGATTTTGCTGTTTTATTGACTAGCGTTGTTCATTTTGTAGAGGAGGTGATATAGTTAGGTAATGTTTTAGCATCTCTTGATTTTCCTAGCCTTGAGACGACTTTTGGTGGAGTTTCTTTTTTTGTAAACCACTGCCGCGTCCGGAATAAATCAGAACACGTTGGGGAATACGTTTCGCGTTTTTTTGTTTTCGTTGTAAGAAGCGTTGGTTTGAGGTCAACAAATGCATCATGCATATGCATTTTGCATCAGCGTGCGCAATGCTACGACTTTCATTTATATGCCGTTTTATCACGGCATGTCATCTAGCGTCGCTGTCGTATTCGCACATGACGTCTACAGAAGCGAAGCCCATCTGGGAGACGGGTGAGTCAGTTTGAGAGGGCAAGAAAAACGAGGCCCAGCGCAACAGGGGTGCCGGTATAACATGTGCTTTGTTCGTTTCGTCTGTATTTTAGAGGCCAACCGGTTTCATGAATCGTCGAAGAGCAATGTTTACGTGCAAAAGTGTTTTGAATCTAAAATAATTCCAATTTCTGAGTTATCCGAATATGCGAAAGCTGTTTGAGTGGTGATGATGAGCAGCTCCAAGTTTTAGCGCAGAAATGCTTTCTGCATTGCAGAAATTCGTACAGATTATTTCATTGTGGTAGAATGTTGTCACAACCGGAGGGAGAGGGATACTGCTTCTGTTATTTTGTAGCAATAAAATGTATTCATCAAAAATCGCTGATTGTAAGTGTAAGAACGACAAAGGTTGAAAGCTTTCATATAAGAATATAAGAACAAAGAATTGAAATTTTAAAAATAGTATCAGATATTATTTCGAGGGGCTTCGGAGGCTCTATCCTTTTAGACTTGTAGCTGCCATGAAGCTTCTGTTCAGAACCGTTGAGGTGGCGCCCACCTAGACACTCTCAAATCAGCAATCGCTTTCCCCTATTGTTACTGTAACATTCAGAAGAAGTTGACAGCGTAATGTGCTCCACTTTCTTTGCTTGTTGAGAATCGAAATTTCCGTGCGTTCTTTTTCCTTAAGGCATACAAATTTGAAAGGGCGTTCTCAAAATCTATTGAGGCTGTGCCAAGATTTCGATTAGAAATCATTTGCAAGCTTTTACTTGATACGATGGCATAGGTTGATTCAGAACTTGTTGACGTGACGCTACAGTAACTGGTTCTCATGGAGCCTCTTACTGCGTTTCTGCCTGCTTGTGTTTCAGAGGGAGGGGGCATACGTTTTCTCCGTATATAGTTTTGCACAAACTGCATGGTTGCTGTTTTTGTTTGGTGCCAGGGGTATGTAGTGATTAACTTGCTATGAGGAGGAGGGGATAGTGTGTGAATGACGAAACAGTTTTCAGTGTGCTGTGGTATGTTGAATGTGAAGGCGTGGCAGTGTGTATCGTGTGGGGTGATGAGGATGGAGTGCATAGCGTGCCCCGCACAGTGCAACTTAATGGGACGGGGTTTTTTCTGGGTCCTGTTCAAGTGGAGAGGCAGTTAAGAGAGCAGAGCGTTTGGCATTGCAAAGCGTTCGCATCGATCGTTTCTGCGCAAATCCATTGTCGAGAACCAACTGTGTGACGCTATCGCTTTTCGATGCGCACGTTACTCATGCGTTCACTGATGACTGCTTTCAAAGGGACAGTTACATAACTTGTATATTACCAACTTGATGAATCATTTTTGTAAAGGCGAACATGTGCATCTGTTCATTTATGCAGGTGCGCTCGCAATATGCGACTAAAGAATTCGCGGGGAATGATTAAATCCTTATAGCGCGCACCTAATAGCCGAAACGTCAGGGATCGGGACTTTATTTTGACATTATTTATGGTTGCTGCCTTCTTTTTCGTATCATCTCCTGATAAACGGGCATAAAACTAACTGAATATTTGAGTCGTTCCACAGCGCAGTGTAGTGATAAGCTGTTTTTGCGATTTATTCATTAATTTTTTGAAGCTGTTTAATAACTCTTAAAGGGTGCAATGAAAACGATAGGCCATCGAATTACACCCATCTTTGTTTGTTGCTTCCATTTTCTTAATTGTTTTAATGACAGAAAGCTCCAACTCTGATGTTCATTATCTTGCATGTAAAGTACTAATTAGATGTCGTAGTCTTCATCTGACGTTTTTTGTTCTGTTTCGAAGGCAGTGTTTTCCTTTTTACGAGGTTGTTCTGAAAAGAATTCGTTTGTTGCTGAAATGGTTCCTATGACAGGTGTAGTGTTTTATTGGTACTGGGACGGAACATAGTTAGTTCATTTTTGAATTTGAAGTGGAAAAAGTGTTTGTTTATTTTCCCTACGGATTTACTGTTGCAGCGAGGTTGCTGATGGCGGATCTACAGAAAAAAGGCAGAAAGTAAGCGTTTGTATTTAGATCTTAGAGGAGAGTCCTTGCAAGAGGTGGAGCAAACGACGGGAACAAGTGAAGCAGCGCGATGTACCTGGAATCGATTTCGCATACCTGGCTATGGATAACGAGACAGGAAACGAGGTCGTCTGGAATGAGGTCCTATTCTCCGAACGCAAAAACTTTCGCGCGCAAGAGGCAGGTCTTACGTTATTATCACTCTGATGCAGTCCAAAGATTTTTTTAAACCAGCGTTTTCATTGTTACAGTTAAAGGTGTATTTTGCTTGCTTCGCAACAATTGCAGGCGCTAACTTGAATAATGTGATGAAGTGTCATACCTACTGTTTCGTTTTTCTTGTTCGTGAGATTTGTTATCGGTTAATATGGGGTTAGATCAAAGGCCGGATGAAGCTCTCGATATCAAGCGATAGAGTATTGCTGTCAAAGTACGAAGGCTTCGAGAGCAATAATGTTGTTATCGAGACTCGAGACATGCGACGTGACCTCTTTTCGACGATATTTTACTCCACCCTTTTTTCCTGTGAAAGTTAAGGCTATTCTATTTGATAATGACAGCGCTAGATATTTGTTACGGACGAAAAAGATTATCCACTGGCAGTTGTTTGACACGTGGGAGTGAGAGAAAGCGACGTTTTGCAAGTCGCATCAAATCGAAGCTTGTAAATGATGCATTATAACGCTTTATGACCTAGATGGGTTTCATGAACCTAATGATATGTGTTATGTAGGGCGAAGTTCAGAAATAGGTGGATGTTGCCTGCATGAAATGAAACTTCTTCGTGATGTGTTTTATTACGCCTTTCTGTTTTGATTACGTTAATTGCAGTGTTGCAAGTCGACTTTGGACAAAGAACGATAAAATACTGTTTTCGGTTTTTCATGCTGCATTTTTGTTCGTGTCAAGCATCTTTTTTGTCACAATTGCATTAGCGAAAACCTCGAGTTAGTTGGAGTCTGACTGCCGAGATTGGCTGCAGACATGACTCCACTGTTCAAAGGAGTTCGGTCGAAGTTTGAGTTGGATTTTTCTGGATCGTATTAGAATCGGGGTTACCCGTTTTTTTTTAGGACCTGCCATTCACTGGCCTTTTGTTTTCAGGAGAAAATAAATGCGGTATTTGACAACTTAACACATCTGGTGCATACAAACCTTGTCAAATTCCATAAATATTGGACGGACCCCAAGTCCGAAAAGCCAAGGGTATGTCATGTTTTTTTTTTCGTTTGGCCTTAGTTAAGGCTTTTTTTTTCTTTCTCTACGTATGTGTATATGTGCGTGTCTTTTAGTTGTACGGTTTCAACTGGCTGACCAGAGAAGTTGGCGCAGTGGAATTCGTTTGGCCTAGTGTGTGGCATTGTATGCACGCATGAACAAAATTTGAGTGCAGTTGATGAGTTTGTGGGTCAGTTATGGTGTCCGAAAATAATTTGACAAGGTCAAAGTAATAACTGATGTTAAAGTGCATTTTTAGATGGAGCTGGCACGATGCAGAGCTTTGCTTGCAATATTATGCATAAAGTGCAGCTGTAAATGAGGGATAAGCAATTTTTTGGAAAATGAGCCAGAATATTGAGCTACAAGAGCAGGGCAGCTCTGATCCCATGCATGAATCGTCTGATCACCTTTCACAGTGTACGTCAAGAGAGAATTTTTGATCGCTATCGGGCAGAATTTTCAATGTATAGTTAAGAGCTTTTGCAGTGAGTTCTGAGTATTCAAAATTTCACTGTCCTAACCAGGACAAGAAAGGTGCAATGTGCCATCTGTTCTCGTGCTTTCCAGCTAAGTTTTGAGATAATGTCATAGAAGATCAGGTCTGCCGCTCCCCGAATTCGAAAAGTATACGAGGGAGTTTTATATTTTTGTTCCTCTTCATGTAATTTGAATCAGTTCGAATGACGAACACCAAGTAAATGCAAAGCAATGTCATTGGATTACGATGTTTTATCTTATCTGCTCATCTAAAGTGGAGGTAAGAGGGATTAGGGAATTGTGCGCAAAGAATTTCGTGGCTCGTTTGAACTGCTGCTGCAGTAAGGCTTGCTGACTTTTCATCTTTGACCCACTTTATATAAACATTTAATAGTCTCCGTCGCGTTTTTTTTTTTGTTGAGGAGGGGGGGGGGGGGGGAGGGATTGTAGCTCTTCGCAATTAAAACATTCCCGTCTTCAGCGTTTTTGGGATTGTGACGTCTTCATCTCCCTCCTCCATTCTGTCTCCTCTTCTTTTATCGTCATGTTGTTTTTCCTCGTTCTCGGCTTCCAAAAGTTGTTGATTCCAGGAGGCGTCGCAGTTCTTTTAAAAAAAAAAAAGATGGTATCTATAATTTTCTGCTTATCTTGTTACAACTAAAGATACGCTGATGGAAAATATTTTCTGTCAAGACGTTTTGGTCCAGTTCGGTGTGAATGGAGAGCAGAACCACTGAAGCAGTGATATCAGACTAGGACTTTTTTCGAACGAGGATCTTTATTGTAAGAATCCGTAATATTTAATTGCATTGCGCTTGCAACATCTTATTATTATTTCTGGTTTTTGCAGATAATATTCATAACGGAATATATGTCCTCCGGCTCACTTGCTCGTTTTCTTCAGCGAACACGCAAATCTGGTTCATCGCTCAGTTTGAAGGTGGGCAACAATAATTTCAATAATGTATGCGGTATGCGACTTAAAGTGTGCAGTGGGAACGAATCTTTTAGGCACGCGCACAAAGGAGAACTCAAGCGCATCTTGGTGAGATAAACGTTTCTAGGGATGGTTAACGCAAGTACCGGATTGCTGGAACAACGAGCCGAGCTGGTTCACAGCGGAAAGGATAGGGCTATGAAGATATTGTGGTCTTTTAAAGAATAAATAATCAACTTCGGTGGCATGCACTTGGGAGAATACGAAACTGCCGTCAGTGAGTGCTTCAAGTAGGATCAATAGGCTAAGTTCGGGCGTTCGTGTCTGTCAAGATCTTCAATAACATATTCTTAATCGAGGGCCAAATTGAAGGGGAGAGGGAGGGCATTTATTCCATAAGATTTGGATGCTTGAGATTGAGATCCTTCACTCTTCCGTCTCATTTCATTAAGAGTTTGTATTTCTCAGTATTCTTTTTCGTATATGTTTTTTCTTCATGTATCATCCCTCCGCTTTAATTTTTTCGCGGATCTGAGGAACTGGTGAGTTGTTCCATTTGAAGTTGTTTTCTGTGCTGCTGATCTTTCTGCTGTAACGGAAAAACATAGTGCATCGGTTGGTTTAGTGTCTTCTTTATAATGTACAGTTTTGTTGTTTAGGCTTGGAAAAAGTGGACAACTCAGATTCTATCTGCGTTGAATTATTTACACTCTTGTAACCCGCCCATTGTACACGCCAACCTGACGTGCAACACAATGTTCATTCAGCACAACGGTCTCATCAAGATCGGATGCGGTATGTTCGTCTTGCTGAGAAGCGCTGGGATTAGAGATTTTCACAGAGTTTTAAGCAGACTTTAATTGACATTGTATAGTGTCTGTTTCACCATACACTTCTGTTTTGTTACTCGAGAGCTTCGCAGATCTTGTTATGTTAAAGTTGAATTTTCACACGTAAGTTCTTTGTAAATATGACGAAAGGACCATTAGCTACCATTAGTTGTAATTGGACTTACGGAGTATCGTGGAACGACTTTGTAAGTCCTGGGATTGTAGTTGTCCCAGTTTTTTTCTTTTGAGGGCTCAGGTCAAGTTTTTTCAGGTTCTCGTAATTAGTGAGAGGTGCAAGTCGAGGGCACATTGTGCTAGTTGTAGATGGTACATAGGAGCCAAAAGGACTAAGAGCTGCGACCATAAGGTGGGTTCTCCACCCAAGTTAGAGAATGTATAGTCGAGAAGGGACGTATATTCGAAGAGAAATGGAAAGGAATGCTCCCATCTTTTTATAGGAGAGGAGAAGGGGGGGGGGGGGGGTACAATCAGATTTTTAGGGTACTATGATAGCAGGAAGTAAATGTTACTAACTGTAAGGTTTGTTAATATGCGATTCAGTTTCCATTTAGGTGTTAATATAAGCTATGCTGGACCGAGAACTTCCATGAGCTTCGAGATTTCTGATTTTTTTTGGGATGCACATAAGGCTTCTGAGGCAGACCGGGTACGTGATTTGGAATGCCTCCGAATTAGTTACGGGCATGTGTAGGATGCCAGCCTGCCGATAAGCTTTTTTTTTTCCTAATTTCTACGCTCACTGTAATAGTTGGTGTGAACTCACAGCGACCATTCGCTGTGAACCTTGCCTCCTCAGTGAGTTTAGCTGTACGGTCGCTTTTAGCTTCTTCTCCTTCGCAGAAAACGAAGACGTCGAACGGACACCCCCAGCTCTTCCTTTTCTCTGCCCATTTGAGTGGCTGTAGAATTTTTGCGCAGTTCTTGAACATTTTGGCCGTCCAGAAATTTAGAAGAGTAAATGGAGGTGAGCAAGGGCAGAGAAATGCTTAAGAGAGTAAGGAACTACTAGTGCTCAATAATTGAAGACTTTGAAGGATAAGTATTTTCTTTTTTTTTTTAAAGGAGGAAGGGATGCTCATACTCGAGACAAATAACGGTTGTGATTGTATTTGCATTTCAGTTGCACCAAACGCGATCCATCATCATGTGAAAACATTCCGAGAAAACATCAAAAACATGCATTACATCGCACCCGAATATGAACGTTAGTTGCCGTACTGACCTTTTACGTCTCATCAAACTCACCTTTCATTTTAGCATAGAGAGGAAAGCGTGCTAGTGATCGTTGTCTTCAAATATTATCTTATTATAAGCTTCAAGCGTTTCTTGAATATTTTAGAGCGAATCATATCAACAGCGTCCAATGCAGTCCAAAAACTAAGAAAAGAACTTTCCGCCGTCTTTCAAGAGAGAGATAGGCGCGGATCATGATGAGATTGTTGTTTTAAGATATGTTTGAAGTTTCGTAGTATGTAGATAATTCATATATTCATGAAGCCTACGAATGTAAGGCCATAGTCATAACTGGCTTAACTTCGTAGGCTTAATGTACATATGAAAATTTTATGCGTGAGCTCTGGTTAAAGTATTTTGCGTTTAAGCATTTTTTGGAACTATTGAGAAGCAGGTATGTGTTTAACGCACAAAAATTCTTCAAATATGCTAAGATGGCATCGCATATTTGCAAGGGTTCTCTTTTGAAAGATGAATTTTAAAATGTTTAGCAATTTTTCAGCGTAGTTTCTATCTGAATGGGCTTCATAATTGTCTTTAATGTAATGATGCATCAGTTGTCTTTAAGAATCTTGTCGTTAATACGTTTATTTATTTATTTTTGTCTGAATAATCTGTCTTTTTTTTTTTAGATTGTACGGCTGTCGCGCCGCCGGCTGACATATACTCATTCGGGATATGTGCGTTAGAGGTGAAAAGATTTTTCTTCGTTTTCACATCGTTTGCTTCTCCTTTTTCACAAATAGTTAATTTTAAAGAATGAGGCATTTGTCGTGTATATTGCTAATAAAACTTTGATAAAAGGTAACCATCACTGTAAGGGTCTTGAATTTGCTTGCAACAGTTTGTAACCTGAATTGATTCCTTGACCTGTGCCGTCAGTTTATAAATTAAATCCCAATTTGAATTACAGATCGTCTGTTCGTTTTTTTTTAAACCGTGATTTGTTCATAAAGATACAGGCAGCCAAAAAGAATATCTGGGTTTATGATTGAGGAATTTGGAAGTGGGTATGAGCAGGAACACCAAATGCTTGAAGTGTTAGAGAGGGGTCGCTCGTAGAAGAGGAATTTGTACATGCTCACTTGTGTAGTTTAATGACCAGTTGTGCAACCGATAGGTCTGCCATGAACACCTGCGTTCTCTTATATGCTTCATATCGTTCCGAGGCGATTTTTCATTGAAAAATCTCATAATTTGATTTAAATTCGCCCGTAGAAACGTTGCGAGAATTATTAAAGCCGGGACAGTGCTTATGCCCATGCGGTTATTCCAGGGAAGGTTTGTTTTCATTAGATTTAAAGCTTAAAATCGTGCGAAACTTGTTGTAAACGAGAAGGACAAAAAATGGGAGGGGGTAAGAGAAGGAATTAGAAACGATGAAATCATGAGCAGCTCACTTTCATGACAGCAAAACGAAGACAGCAAAAGATGGGATGGTGGGAATGAGACACGATATCTGTTGGCCACGTTTAACTTGTAACCAGAACCGACAGAAACGCGTTAGAGAAACAGGCATGCAGTTCTTGCTTTCACTTTTCTCAGTATGCAATGTTTGAGGGGCATGGATTTGTGTTTGAGAGGTTTTCAGATGGCGCTGCCAGTTGGTCTTGGTGGATGCTCGGGAAACGGTTCGTCTGAGCCAACGGTCGTCACTCAGGAGATGATAAAGAAGGCGTTAGATTCCATCGAAGATCCTATGCAAAAAGTAACAGCTATTCCTTTTATGTCCTTATTCCAGAATGTCGACATTGGGATTAGTGCAAAAATGTGAAGGTTTATTGCATGTCGTTTCCGTTTCCTTCCCTATCTTAAGAAGTTTATTGTGAACTGTTTAGGATATTTATCAGTCTCTCTTCTGCTTAAACGATTCTTTTTTGTTCTTTTGGAAAATAGAACGTACGAACGTTGTGTTATGCATATGTAAGTGTTTGTGTGTTCGGCTGTCCTATAGTTTGAAACCGGGAACCATTTTGTTAAACAATTCAGCACGATTGGATATGCTTATGGTTGGTTATAAATCGTTCCAGCAGCTTTCGAAAGAGATATAGTCTTTCTTAACCAAGGCTTTGCATGTTTGAAAAAGTTTATGAATGGTAAGGTCGTAAAACGCGAGGAAGATTATTTGTGTTGGTTGCGTTCAAATATTGGGGGTCGCAGTCAGTATAAATGCACTATTAGGGATCTTCATTATCAGTCGATATTTTGTGATATATTAATATACCGCATAAAATTGTGAAATCACACGCTGTGTTAGCTCTATTTGCAGTCTTTTCTTACTGCTTATGCGCTTGTGAAATCTTCTGAGGGGGCTGGGGGGAGAGATGATGTATGATTGAGGGAGCAGGTCAGCGTCAAGTTTGTTCAGGATCGCTCTTGTTCGGGTGGTCTACTTTCTTTTTTTTAAATTCGCCCGTAGAAACGTTGCGAGAATTATTAAAGCCGGGACAGTGCTTATGCCCATGCGGTTATTCCAGGAAAGGTTTGTTTTCATTAGATTTAAAGCTTAAAATCGTGCGAAACTTGTTGTAAACGAGAAGGACAAAAAATGGGAGGGGGTAAGAGAAGGAATTAGAAACGATGAAATCATGAGCAGCTCACTTTCATGACAGCAAAACGAAGACAGCAAAAGATGGGATGGTGGGAATGAGACACGATATCTGTTGGCCACGTTTAACTTGTAACCAGAACCGACAGAAACGCGTTAGAGAAACAGGCATGCAGTTCTTGCTTTCACTTTTCTCAGTATGCAATGTTTGAGGGGCATGGATTTGTGTTTGAGAGGTTTTCAGATGGCGCTGCCAGTTGGTCTTGGTGGATGCTCGGGAAACGGTTCGTCTGAGCCAACGGTCGTCACTCAGGAGATGATAAAGAAGGCGTTAGATTCCATCGAAGATCCTATGCAAAAAGTAACAGCTATTCCTTTTATGTCCTTATTCGAGAATGTCGACATTGGGATTAGTGCAAAAATGTGAAGGTTTATTGCATGTCGTTTCCGTTTCCTTCCCTATCTTAAGAAGTTTATTGTGAACTGTTTAGGATATTTATCAGTCTCTCTTCTGCTTAAACGATTCTTTTTTGTTCTTTTGGAAAATAGAACGTACGAACGTTGTGTTATGCATATGTAAGTGTTTGTGTGTTCGGCTGTCCTATAGTTTGAAACCGGGAACCATTTTGTTAAACAATTCAGCACGATTGGATATGCTTATGGTTGGTTATAAATCGTTCCAGCAGCTTTCGAAAGAGATATAGTCTTTCTTAACCAAGGCTTTGCATGTTTGAAAAAGTTTATGAATGGTAAGGTCGTAAAACGCGAGGAAGATTATTTGTGTTGGTTGCGTTCAAATATTGGGGGTCGCAGTCAGTATAAATGCACTATTAGGGATCTTCATTATCAGTCGATATTTTGTGATATATTAATATACCGCATAAAATTGTGAAATCACACGCTGTGTTAGCTCTATTTGCAGTCTTTTCTTACTGCTTATGCGCTTGTGAAATCTTCTGAGGGGGCTGGGGGGAGAGATGATGTATGATTGAGGGAGCAGGTCAGCGTCAAGTTTGTTCAGGATCGCTCTTGTTCGGGTGGTCTACTTTCTTTTTTTTCAGAACTTCATCGCAAGCTGTTTGAACTTGGATCCATCTAAAAGGCCGACAGCTCGCGAATTACTTTTCCACACTATCTTGTTTGAGGTAAGCCGAATTTTCTGGATCTGTTCATTAATTAGTTGTTCTTTATTTGTTTGCTTATTGTTATTCATGAGCCAGTTGCCAGCAGTCCGAATATGAACATGCAGCTTATTTCCGAGCAGTTGAAAGCGTCAATCACTGGTGTTGTTCAGCATATGGAAATCGTCGCTTGGACATTGGTTTACCGGTGTTCTCACCAGACGAGTGCAGTGATTCAAGTGCAGATACAAGGCAGCGATCTTATGAATTGTACTAAAAATGTTTATTGTCCGTATTTTAGAAGCTGCGTTTAGTGAAAGTCTGCGCTGCACGAATTCTGAGTTTTGAAACGAGGTTTTCTATTTTGAAGGATACCATATCTTGTTAACTGTTCCGGTCGCTCGCCCGTAAGGCCCGAACAGCACAAATGAATTGGTAGGTCTGCGGTTAGCAGACCAGACAGTGCAGTTCATCTGGAGTATCGCAGAAGAACCATTTGCATCGTATTTTAAACATTAATTTAAAACAGTTGACATTTTCTGTTTTTTTTTAACGCGCCCACTTCAAACCGCAAGGGTCGAAAGATTAAGCACTAAACAGAACGAAGTAAAAACATAGAAGAAGTGTGGTTTGCAGGTGCACTCGCTAAAATTGCTAGCTGCGCATCAGATAGTGGCGTCAAAATTGAACGACAGTCTCAATGAGGACGATTTGCGGGTGGACGATCCAGAGCGGGTGGCTGCCACCTCCAAGTTCCGTGAAATGGCTTACTGTCAGGTGCCTGCTTTCCAGGTCTGCAAAAGTTTCTCTCATTTCTTTTAGTATAGTTGTCGCTTGCGTAGTAATGAGGCGGTGCGAAGGTGAAAAGCGTTGTTTTACTGAACAGCATTTTTTATGATGGGAATAATTTGATATTCATTTTCTTATTAGCGGGACTCATTTAATTTCCGTGGAACTTCTTGTGTCTTCCAAAAGGTATGGTTTTTCAACGATCGACCGGCGCATGGGGAGCAGCGCGCAGAATTATCTCACTTGTTTCGATCGGTGTTGTCCGCGAGCCTCTCGCATGTCGGGCGACATACTGCGAGTATCGTCAGTGGTTAAAATCCCTTAGATGTCGACTAATTTTGATTTTTTTTTCGCTTGGTCCTGTGTAGCCTCAATAGGATTTGCTGCATGGACTTGAAGTTGGTTTCGTGAATAGGAACCGGAACTGAAATCTGTCAGCTACTTTCGAAAGCAAAGAGACAAAGCTTGGACGCTAATAGGACACTCCGGGGGGGGGGGGGGGGGGGGGGGGGAGAGGTGAAACATGCACATTGTGAGGACCGGGATAGGGGAAGGTTCTCGGGAGCGACACCGGGGAAAGCTAAGCCACATCAAATACTAATCGAAGCTGACGTCTAGTGAAAATTGCTTTTTTTTTCTCAAAAGCGCATCTGCTCGCTGCTTTCGTTATTTTCTTGTGCACAAAACAAGCATTTGTTACTTTCGTACGCTTCATTTGTTGAGCGCTCTTGAAAGTACGTTCGACGCCGTTTACAGCATACGAGATAAAAAATTACCGGTGAAAAAGGCTGCATCGGAATCCCTTGAAGTGGGGTGATGTCCTTTGAAATCCCCGTTTTCCTTAGAAAATTTTCGCCAAATCCATCCTCCGCGCACACGAAGGGCGGTAATTTCCACCCTTGGACGAATCCTGGCTTAAAGGAGAAAGTAGCATACCATTTGTACAGTCGGATAAGGGAGTTTTTTCCATGCATGTTGAACGCACTGATGTGAAGTTTGCACTGATTCGTTCGGCTCTGTTCCGGGGAGAGTGGATTTTTGGCTCCGACCTTTGGGAGAGTTCGGCTTCGGGGTCAGCCCAATCCTAAAAAAACTACTGTTGTGGTAATCGGGAACTTCCAGAAATTCGAATGTTAGATTATTTTTTCCAGGGCCATGACAAATTCTGACTTTAGGGCGTTTGCTTGACTCGTTGAATTGTTTTTTTTTTTTTTTAAGTTCATAATGCGTTTTTAGCAACTGCATTACGGTGCTGTCCACAAGCACTACCTTAGATACGAAACATTCACACACAGTTTGAGTGACAAGATGGGCTCAAGCATTTGCCAGTAACATCGGCGAGAGGGGAGGCTTTCAGTTGGCAGTTTTTCATTTTCGCCAGGCCCATATCAGACAATGGTTACTTTGAAGAATTTGGCTCAGTCTATGTTCTTTGCAAATACCAATTTTCAGTTCCGGTTGCGCTCCTGAGAAAATGTGGCTTTGGTTCTGGAATCACTCCGGCCCGGTAAAAAGAAATTGATGTCCCGACGTTAGGAAAGCTATAATAACTCGAAACTACTTTTCATAAGTGCAGGAACTCAAAATTATTTTGAACAAGCTGTGCAAACTTTTCACCAAACCGTATTACTTTTACGGCCCTTTATGTGTCTGATTGAAATTACCGCTTGTTTTCGTTTTTGAGCAACCAAAAAATGTAGGTGCCCATGGCGTGACGTTTTGTCATTATCCACTCTCGATTTTGCTCCACGTTGTTGGCATCTAACTGGCGAAATTCCTTGGTAGAGTTTGTTGAACATTTGGAAAGGATAATCCTTAGAAGAGTGCGGGAAATGCAGAGAAGTAACATACAAACATATAAACGGACGCAAAAGATAAAGATAAAAACGAGCGGTTCATGGATTGCTAATCCTGCTGGTGTTCTTACAAATTTTTAATCAAAAGCTCCCTAGCAGCGTTTTCTGAAAGCCTTGGAAGAGGAAGTGAAGATGTTGGGGGAAAAATATTCCAGATTTAGCCACGGGGTTGCAGGAAGGTTCTTTGTCTATGTTCTTACGTCCCTTAACTTTAGTTCATTGCTTCTGCTAGTCCGTTCTGATGGTACAGATTCGAAGAACTCAGAAAACCTGAGGTCATAAAATCCGTAAACGGTTTTGTACGTTTTTAATTCTTCCGGCGTGTGTCGTGAATGTTTTATGGGAAGCAGACAGACGCTTAGTGAAGCGCTGCTGCACAGATTCTCTTAGTTGTCCGTTCCTTACTGTTTGGGGAAGTGGACAGAACAACCGTAGCCAAGAATCGGAAGAATGGAGATCTTTATAAAACTTATCAGGGAATCTGTGTCACTTGTTTTGAAAGCTCGAAAAAATGAAATTTTAGAACCTTGAATGTTTTTGTTGATAAAATGAGAGATAAACTTGCAAACAACTAACGATAGTGTCATTTGAATCTGATCACGACAGCTCCAAGAGGATCGGTCTCAAGATTCCCTCGGAATAAATCTGTTCGGTCCTCAAAAACCTCAACTGCCTAATAAGACTAGGAGGATTCCTGAGGTCAGTACCCCTCCTCCAACGTCTTATGTCGGTCATTTTTTCGACGGCGACTCATTGGAAAGCCTGAAATGCCAACGATTTTGAAGATTTTGCGTTACTGATTTTTTGTATACGGCGGAGGGTAGTATTAACTTTTGCGACTGGCGAGGAATTTGTGATTTATTAAATGTTTTTTTGCGACTGGCGAGGAATTTGTGATTTATTAATTGTTTTTTGCGACTGGCGAGGAATTTGTGATTTTAAAGAATAAATTGTAGGTGGACTTGGACAAATTCCTTGAAGATGTCAGTAATGGCATTTACCCACTGACGGCATTCGCACCACTCGCTCACCAACCAAGGATGACAGCTTCAACATCCTCGTCTGCGCTCACTACCGACACCCTCATTGGTATCTCGTCCACTTTATTCACAAGTCTCAAACGCTGAACTTCTCGACCTCTCGTTGAACCGTATAATTTCGAAAGCAACCCTCACGAATAGTCATCGAACTTAATTTGATCGGACCTATGAAAGTGCAAAACCGTTCGCAGTAGTGAAAAAAAAAACAGCGGACTTTGAGGACTACGACTGAACTATCGTTTCTCTAGAACCGGTGGTCGAGGAAAATTTGAACTTTTGAATATTCAGAATGAAATTGCATGCTGCGCTTTAAGCCTTGAAATTTAGTGCGAACTGTTTCAATTTCTTTTTTGCACTCAGAGGAGGAAGTTTGAGGTATACGATTGAAATCTCTACATTCATCCGAAGATAGAACAGGTAGGAATGCTTCCAAGAGCTGGGGTGATCTGTAGTTTCGCGCTTCCACCTTTTAGATCATCGGTCTTCATAAAACACCAACTAATCATAATGCGTTCAAATTTATACGTAATCGTTTTGCTCTACAAATCCTTTTAGGAAAATTTGTTCACCTAATGAGTTCTGCTACGTAGTTCGTGGCGTAACGTATCAGTCGGAATCACAAACATTTTGGCCGATTGCGAGATGTCTGTGACTTTTTTAGCAGCGTTACTTGTCTGGATCCCCTTCTACACCGGTCGTTGAGTCCATTTGAGATTAGTGTACAGGTCATCCACGCTTACCGATGGCCAGACACAAACGCACATACATATCAAAGACACCAATTCGCATTATTGCAGTTTATAAACGCAAAACGCAAATTTTTCCTAAGCGCGCAAGAAACGGTTTCATTTAGGTAGAAATGGTTGAAAAAATCTGTATTGATGCCCAAGTGCTGCCGAATCACTGAGGTGGTGAAAAGCAACATTTCAAACGCAAGTATGTGGCAGAATTACAGGTGCAACAGGTATAAGTGAGGTAGTGAGTAACTGTCAACTCAGTGCAGTAGTAAGATATTTCACGAAAGTTGCGAAATCCTCAGTGTTGATCTCCGTGCTTTTTAAATTTTTTATTCCATTGATACTTCCGAAGGAACAGATGACTCAAAAATGCGTTATCTTCCGAAAAGAACCGTCTCATGAAAAAGCTCAGTATTGCATGGAATATTGGTGAAAGGCCTAACGACCTCGTTGTTTCCCCAAAGGCAGATAGCCGACATATCCTGTATTCCTTCATTTTAAAATAAGCTTGTCTGTTTGTGTAGTTCTGTATTTTTTGTAAAAGCTGGTACTTGGTTTAATAAATTCTGTACTGAAAAGAAACTTTTAGTATGCGACGTTAATGATGAAAATCTGACTTATCCTCCAAAGGTTGCGTGCGAGAAGCTAATCACTGTCTAGATGTGTTTTAGTGCTCGGAGCTGTTGCCATCTTGTGAACTGAAAGTGGAAGGAAGAAACTTTTATTGAGGAGGCTTTCTAGAATGTGATAGTGAATGTAACATCATTGTGCTCATGTTGTAAATGTTTTTGTTGGCGGGGTAATGGACTTGGGCAACAGTTCCGCGTTTTTATTGCTGTGAATGGTTCATTTGGAGAATCTGGGGGAACGGAAAGGGAGGACAGGGAGCGACGTGATCACCAAACGGAGCATTTCAAAATTTAAAACTTTCTTGCACCTCCCATTTTTTAGGCCGCCATAATCAGTTGCTTCGCTTCTCCATTCCCAAACGGTGAGTCTGCGAGTGCGCTTAGATGTGTGATGGTGGTGCTGATTGCAGATTTCGAACACGGCTCAGATTCTGGCGACCGGCCTGAGCCGACGCCTTCACCACCCGGCGAATCGCCCACAGCCAACATCGAAAATCGTGCTATTGTGAAGCTGAACGTCTCAATCAACGGTATTCAATTCGGTTTTGTTTTGCACAGTGGCAGTTACAGCCGCAGCTGCGATCAGAGTGGGGGACAGGGTAAGAGTATGCATCGGACGAAGGGTAGGTGTATAAATATGCGGACTCTGTGAGGCGAGAAAGTCGACTGGTGTTTCTTGTTTATGTGCGCTTGCAGAGAGCAGCAAGGTTGCCCGCACATTTTCCGTCAGAAGGGTAGTTCCCACCAACCTTTATCTTAACCAGGGACGCGTTTGACTAAGCTCCTCGTCGTTGCGTTATTTCGGTTATCACCAACGCGCTTGGTTCGTTTCTTTGGAATTGCCTGCAGACGAACGCTTGAAAACATAGACAGGCAACTTGCCTCATTATTTTCTGGAAACATTGCGTGTTTTCAATATCAGTTCTTCGGTTGATTCGTTTTATGAGTCTCAGAAAACACCCGGAAGCATTTTTTGCGAGAACTTCGGGTCTTGAAATTTTGTGCTTCTCCATCTCCATTTTGGGGATGCGAGTGGGGGGGGGGGGGGGGGGGTGTTTG
>JPKZ01001747.1:1325201-1359807 GCA_000803305.1 Toxocara canis
TTTCGTCTCTAAACTCAAAGGTCAACGCGATTCGTAACCTTAAACGCACAACGTTTGATGAGCCGAAATTTGCTTTTATTTTCGAACTTCAAAATGCGTTATTTTACATAGCGTTATTGTGAAGCACTTAATCAGTGATTTACCAAGGACGGCTGTAAATAAATGATTGAACTTGATAGACGCTGAGCGTTTGGTCTTCACCGATCGTCTCAGAGCACTTAATCGCTTCTGCATTCCTCCACTGAGGAGGTCTTATGACGCGTTAACGCTTTCGCTTTCACTCCCTCCTCGTACGCTATCCGGAATTTTCTGCATAAAATAATTTTTCATTAAGGTGCACAAATTATTCAAACACTGACGAATTTTTATTCACAAAGAAATGCATTCGAAACGATGTAAACACAACAGACATCTTTAACAACACAGCAAAACAGAGTGAATCCACAAACCATAACTACTTTTGCGAATAATGATTTAACGAAATGAAAAAAAAAAAAACAAAGAAAAACAGATGAAATGTGTGCATTTCGATTAACTAAAATGTAACGAACTGAAACAAAAATGAAGCACTCACAACGAGACTAAAATAAAGCCCATAACAACTTCGTACGGTAACCAGACCACGTTTGTTGTATAGCGCGTTGCCCAGGTTTTTCCTCTGAAATGGGAAGGAACGTTTGGGAAAAATGATTATGGAGAAGATGACGAACAAGCACATTTCCATTATGTGATCAATTTGTAGACGTTTTCGTTTTTGAATTTTTTGCTGCATTTTTAGCTATTTTATTTATTGCAATCTCTTTCTTTTTTCTGCAACAAATGAGAAGTTCGACCCTTTTTTTTTGTTGCAGTATCCGAGAGAAAATCGTCGGAAATGCGAAGATGAGAGCTATTCATAAGGCACGACAATGCACGCAATGTCGTTTGACCGCAACAATCCATATTCATCGCAGCAAGCGGTCGTTAATGCATGCATTATTTTTTCGCTTATCCGGATCGTTCACGCAAATCTTTCGTTGAAACGTTTTCTTTAAAAAAACGACGTACGGGGATGGTCGCTAAGCCTCTTCAATCGCTTCTAGGTGGCTTCTACAAGAATATCATATTAGAAATGGGACTTCTCTGCCCCAAAACAAATTCAACGAGTCTTCGCTTGTTAGTGAAGGTAGATCAAGTTAAAAAGAGCAAATCTAAGAAGCATATAAGAGGGCGGGACAAAGATTTTGATTCATGGCGGCCCTATTCAAAATTTTCATCCGCCGCAACTAATGATAGCTAATCACAGATTTGTTATTAAATTATTCGCTTGTGGCTCGAAAAATGGCCTTAACTGAGGGTCAGTTCCCAGTCTCATATCAAGATTTACACGCAGCTACATGTGAAACTGTTTACTGTTATTTAATTGACACTCTGCAATCACGATTTTTGAAACATAACGCCTTCAAATTCAAAACTATGCATTGCAGGGATGCGCAATGGAATACCGCCATATATCATCGTTCGTTAGACATTGCTCTGCACATGATGCGATGCAAGCAAGGATCCACTTCGCTTAATTTCAATTTCCACACTTCTCGTTCTTTCATTTAAAAAACAAACTTTCAAAACTAGCATCCAGTTATTTACTTATGAAAAAAATGAGATATTAAAAAGACCTGACAAGATAAGTTAAACATCAGTCCTAAATAAGTAGTTAATGAAAGAAGTTGTTTGCTGTGCGAATTGCAAAGATATGTGTATTGCAAGGCATTACCGAATACGATCTATAAATAAACATCACCATAATGGCGCTGCTTCTCAAACGTTTTTCGACGCTCGCGCAAAACTTATACATTACGCCATCCGTGACCGAGAACTGTTTCGCGATTTCCAGCCGAAGTGAAAAGGAAAACTGGGATCGCCGATTTATTAGTAGCCTTGGCTTCTTTAAACGCAGCTAACAAATTGGACTAAAATTTCACACCTCCTAAACCGTCCACCCCGCTTCAATATCGTCGATGATGCAGCAGAAAATATTAAAACAAAATGCACCAGAATTTTTCGGGCATTTTGTACTGTGTCTGGGGGCCACATGAATGCGTAAAACAGAGCAGAGCACATTCAAATCGAGTGAAAATCTTAGCGAAGCGACACAAATGACGAATAACAGCACAAATGGTATAATTAATCAGCAAACGAAAGGGTAATAAAATAGGGGATGTTGAAGCGATGAGCTGCTCCGATACATACACCTCCTCTTGCGAACGAACGCGTGCAATAATCATGATCCATTGAAATGGATTCCACCACAACGCGCATTTTTGCAACGGAACCGACCCAACATGATTGCAGCGATATGGCTCATTCGGCAATGAAAGGCACATGAAGGCGGCCTTTCGGTACTGCTCTACGGAAAAAAAGCGATCGCCCATAAGGGTAGCATTTCTCGAGCAAATATCTCATCCCATTTGCGATACTTGCCTTCCCCTCCCTTTCTGCATCGCCCTCCCATCGTAATGCCTCTTCCATGCACAAAACTATTCGAGATGGACTTTTAAAGTTGTGCAATAGTGTGCGCATGAGCGAATGCGCATGAATCCATGACATGCGCCGATGGCTGAGGATCTCCACCGAGAGAGGGCGCTGATGAAGCCATCGAGGCATGTCGCTGTTGTGCTCGTACCGCCTTCTTCCATCGCTAAATCTCTACTCTTGAATAGCATACACAAACTGTTTTCGCACTCATGCACTTATGCTAGTAGTTAGTTTGTCCATTTGATCGCCTACTTTAAAATAAAATCGAATAATTGATATTGCAACATCTTATTATTGGAACAGTTACTGTTATGGAAATGTGCAACGACAACGACAAAATCTGAAACTACTCGTTTGCTAAGACCTTAGCAAGACATCGTAGGCGTAAATATACGCCGCGTATCTCATGTTTTCAATTCCCTCCCTACAGCCCCCAATTTCACATTTTTCAAAACATCACAGACAACTGTACGCTGCAATTCTATTCGTAATTAAAAAATATCACTTGCTGATATATGCCGCCTAATCGTAACAGGTAACGAAGAAACGGCAGAATGTATTAGAAAGAACGGAATCGTCTATGACTGTGAATTTTCAGTGCTGTCAAGGAATTTGTGCATTTTTGTCCAAAAAAAGAAAAAATTACCATTTTAGTTACTTTCACTTATCTATCATCAGTTTGCCTTCTGCATAAAAATAACACCCTCGAATAAAATATGATAGAGAAGCAAATTTGTAATGAATTTTTTGCAAATGAGAAGCGCAAGAGACGGACCTGCGTGAAAGTTCCTTTCGCATTACATAAATAATAAATCGCGTAAAGAGGAACGCTCAAAACCGAAGTGAACCGCAGAAACCATCCGAGAGGGACCGACCATTGCGGATACGTATAACTGGGGATGCTCATCGGCGATATCGATGTGTTGTATACCGAAAGTAAGAATATGGTCTAAACGATACCACTGCCAAAACTTCTGTTTGCATATTAAAAAGTATTTTCCATTTGAGTAAGCTGAGTGGTCAAGAACAAAGAAATGATTCAAGTTCCCTTTTTGCTTGCGCTCGCCACATCAGCGTATAGTAAAAGATCAACTTTGCATAATTAAAATGTCCTTTTCAAAATTTCATCAGCGAACGAAACCTCCTTTATCTTCCGAGAAATTTGCTGAAATTTTTGGACCCTGTAGTATGTAGATTACTCAAGTCCTATTTCATCAAATTCTTCAAATACACTACGCAATGTCGTAGTGTATTGAACAATGTGTAACGTTACTTTTTACGAAACAGTTACGCGTTCTGTAGGTAGCTTCTCCTTATTGGTATAAGAAAACAGCTGCTTTTTTTTTCTGAGGTCTTATGTCTCTCTCTCTTTGTTTCCCTCTCCAGAGGAAGAAAGAGAATGCAACCTCTGAACGATTTCATACTTCATGAGAATTGTCAGACATATTCCAAACTCTAATTACATTTTACACAACGGAACAAAGTCGGTAAAGATTCGAAAAAATACCATCGAATTGCTGACACGATTTACTTTAAATGTATTGTTGTAAAAATTATTGTCAATTATGGAAAATATCTCTAGATCATTAAAAAAAGCGAATCTAAACTGACAGCAATGAAGATGGGGCAGCACATCCAGCAGAACCTCCAGTAGAAACCAGGGTAGAAACCAAGCATTTGACGCACATCCTCGCTGAAGCGACTTATGCCGTAAAACCAACAGACGGCCACCATTTCACACATCACAATGAAAAGTACCGATAACGAAACGCCGTATTCGTCCAGATACGGTATCACGTATGTGCCGCCCTGCAGACAACCTCATCACTCATTACTTTTTTTCTGTCCACCGGCAAAACACAGGCTCTAAATGACATAGCTCACTGTGTAAATGTGAAATTGTAATTTCTGCACGGAATAAAAGCGAAATCAGGATGGAACAATGTGAGATGATTCCAAGAATCTGATGGAAAAATGTTGCTACACTACAAGAACCCTGAAAATGACAGTGCAAGGCAAAACAGTCATTGCAAAATCCTCAAAAAAGCAACATACCGGAAAATTTAAAATCAAGTTTATGAAAAAAAAAACGTACATAGGTGACGGTAGGAAGACTGCCAAAATAATAGCTAGCGATAACAAAACCCACGAAGATCTCACGTTTGCGTGCTAAAATGCGTGGATATTCGTCGCAAAATCCTGTTATCAGTGCTTCGATTCCACTAAACTGAAACAAAATGTTTACGCACTATTTTAATGTGGAAAAGGAGGCTAAGAAGGCTAAGAAACAAGCACAGTAAATTAATTTATGCGAAGTTCCTATTGCGCATGTATGACAGTCATGTCATGTTCTAGTTACGTTTGGAATTGTACAGGAGATTACACAACTCGATCATTTTGTATTACACAATGCCTTTACCTCTCAGCAATGCTCAGTTAGGTTGTGTTATTATCTGCAGTATAGAAAACGTAGCGAGTGGACAGGCACCACCACTCTCATCATTTTCGGCTGACATTGCCATCGACGGAGAAAAGACGAAAGCTGGGGAAAATAAATTTTAAAAAAAGAAGTTGCCCGATGAGCCAGTTAGATGGGTATTCTGGACAGCTTGTCAGTGATGGAATGCATTTTGATTTGAGAGGTTCAAATGATAAATTGCGGCGATTTACAGGATCATACTCCCTCAAACTCTCTCGCTCTTTCTCTTTCTTCCTCTCCCCTCTTTTATCTTCCGGACCTCTGTGGTACCCATGATTATTGTATTTTTCCCGTATCATCCGCTCGGAGCGAGTGTGCCCATATGAAAACGGCCATCGCGCAGATGTCTGATCAATTCCACAATGGCACAACTGAACAAGCACATGCGTTTAGCGACTGAGATAAAAGAGAGTGCTTGACTTGCCGTGCTATCAATGCCGAGCGTGATGAGCATGATGAAGAAGATGAACGACCAACAGTTCGAGTATGACATCGTAGCGATTGCCTGCGGATAGACGATGAATATGAGACTCGCATCATGGTCACCAACTACCTCACTTACCGGTCTGTTTGTCAATTCAGCCATGTAGCCAAGTGTTGAAAAGATCACAAAGCCCGCGAAAAACGACGTACCGCAGTTGATGACTGATGTCACCAGCGCATCACTGTAAACAAATTATGATCCAAGCAATTCTTTTGAAAACGGTCCCTGTATGAGCCTCAAATTTAATTTGGACGCTGACAAATATTACAAAAAACTTCGGCTAAATCAACACCAACATTTTTCAAATACTTTGGCAAAAATTTGCAATTTACAAAGCGCACTACGGCGACATTATCTGTTCGCATGCGTGTTTTGTGCGCGTTTGTCTATTTCTGCGTTAATTTTAAATCAAGAGCTGGAATTAGGTAGTTAAAATCTACACACTAGGATCATCACCTCTTATACCCATGTTCAAATTAAATCGTTGACTTGGGAAGAACACATGCCCCCCAAATCGAGGTGAGAAAAACTGCATGCATTTTCAATTGATCTGATTGCATAATTGACCAGCCAGGTTACATAAATGAGAAAAAAATTTGCATGCACTTTCAACTGATCAGTATGCATATTGGAAAGGGATCAAATTAGCACACATTTCCATCTTTCGGAGTGCATAGTCGGCCACTCAGCGCGTGGCAAAACAAAACATTTGTAAATTTATAGTAGCGCTTGGGTTCGGCAAAATGTGGTTCGTCATTTGCGAGTGACTCATGAAATCGGTTAGTTTGATAAGCAAGTCACCAAAGCGCTTATATCTGAGTCGCTTATTGCCCAGCTGCCACCCACGCCTTCCCACTTGTTTGTGTCAGCGAAAGGAGGAAAGAGAGCAGGGAGGTGGGGGGAGAGAGAGAGAGCAGCATTCTCATCTTCATCATGTGAGGCTTCAAAAGCGTTATTTTTCAGAAGAACACGCTCAGAAGAAATATTTTCCACTGAAGAACTGAAGAGGAAAGGGGTCAACGATTGTTAAAATCACAATCAGACAGTTGTTTAACGTTGATAAAAAGGTATCGATGTTGAAGAAGGTCGATGATGTGGAAGAATGATCGCCCGGAAACTCAAACGAGATTTCATGTTCATTTATTTTTTTGTTTCATTCATTTGCCTCTGTTCCTTTCTTTATTTATTTTCAAGCAAGCTTTCAAGAATGCCCCACATTCCATGATGACAGAGCATACATCTTGCTGTATTCATATGCGTAATGTGAACGAAATCGAATAAGTTCGTGAAGGTGCCCGCTGCATAGAAATCAGGTCGACACTAGCGCCGTGGAGAAATTAAGAAGCAAATTTATCTGGTAGCTTTTAGAACTACCAGATAAATTTGCTGAATCGTAGATTCAGGCAATTTGCGAACAGAAAACTTAGTCGGATACTCTGGGACCTCAGGAGACCTTTAACAAATTAAAATACTCGTGGCACATCGTCGTTGTGCATCCCAACATAACGAAACACGTGCCTAAATTTTCAACAGCATATCGCTTACCGGTAGCAATTATTGTTGAAATCATTATAACTACTGAGTGCGAGCAGGACGCCGAAGCCAGGGCCGAGCGAAAAGAAAATTTGTGTGGCGGCTGCAGTCCAAACACTCGGATCGAGTAGCTTCTTGAAATCGGGCATCAGGTAGTAATAGATACCTTTTGAAGCACCCGGTAGCGTTATGCCTCGTACGAGCAGAACTGTTAAGATTATGTAAGGTGCCGTCGCCGTTACCCATACCACCTGCAATTTAGCATTCATGTTTGCGCCATCAAATTTTTGAAAAAATTCTCACATGCTCATAAAAACATTTTTTCTCTCACGACACTAGCCAAAAGTGCTGTCGACTCATAAAATAAACCTTATTCCTTCTTCTAAAAAAGCCCTGTGAGAGAAAAGATGTAAATAAAGGCAGGGTAAGTATATATTATAAAGCATGGTTGGAATACTGTATAAACAGAGTTCCTTGTTCTGCAATCAAGGAACAGTTAGAAAACAGAAGTCACACAGTACCTTTCCGGAACTCCTGGGACCTTTCCACAACGCAAAATAGACGAGAAGAAAGACGATTAGAAGGCAAAACGCGAGCGATGGTTTCACCCCTCCAAGATCCTCGAATCCACTGGAGCGATTTATTTCTAGCACATTGAACCTGATCGTATACACTTTTTCAGGTTATTCAAACACAGACTTCATCATTTATACTAAAGCGGACCTGCAGTTAATGTAAATGCAAAATAAGATCACGTAGAGCACGAACAAGTTAGAAGGAAAAAGCATCTTTTCTTTCCACATTTTTCGTGTAAAAGGAAAACTTCCTACAAAGTGTATGTGTGTGTGTGTGCGTGTGTGTGTGCGAATGTGTTTGTTTTTGTGAACGTTTTTGTGTATTTATATGTTCCGATGTACGCGCACTTTTCTATACGTACAGAGGAACCAAAAATTTTCGTGCTTCATACGAGCGGTGCTTTCAGAATTTAGTATAATCAAGCAGAGCGATCTGTCAACGACCATGATCATCAAAAAGAATGGAATAAGCTCATTCACCAGTGAAATGATCTGCATAATGCAACGGTGCGCCGAACTTGTTTGGTTGATCCAAATACGGGTTGGAGCTGAAAGGAAGTTCGCCAGACTGTTTTCCTTAAATTTTTATGTTCCCTGATGTTTCCACCGTCGCAAATCAAATCCGAAATCCTGTACTTTGGCGCAGATTAGTGTAGGCTGTATTTTGGTTCACCTCTGGCGCCATAGCTATTTCTGCACCGCACTTGAAATTTCATGAAAAGAAGTTCCTCGTCTATTTATGGATCCGACTTCAACCGTTTGCCTCTTTTCGAAACATTTTTCCATTCGTTGAGCGCGATCTTTATGCAGTTTTAGTTTGCACATTTTCAGCCGTAAAATTTCTTGTGGGCATTTCATGTCGTCATCGTTCTGAATAGAACGAAATGCTTTTATTAGTGCCGCAAATCAACTACACCGTACTTCCGTCATGTTAAATGTAAGATTCACTAGCGAAAAAAATTTCGAAAATATATCGTTATTTTGGTCGGCTTCTTAGTTCTAAAACACTGAATGAAGTTCGACTACTATTTCAGAATTGGTGAGTTTTCAGCACAAAAAAAACGCTCACTTGCGTGAACGAATACTTCATCTTGCTTCGCTTGGCTACCCCCGTAAGAAAATGTTTGACCCGAATAATTGTCTGGCTCGTTTCACACCGCTATAGCTATGAAGTTTGACAGCTATAGCAAGCAATCTGCTCATGGCCGTATTCATCCACGAAGTGCTGGATGAGTTCTGCATTTTCTACTTCGTTGCTCATTTCTAACATTTTCTTGAAATGAAAAGCTTTCATGATTTCACAGTTCGTAGAAAAACCAGCACCATTTCATCTTGGTTCAGTTTCCTTCCATTTTATGCGCTTTTCACGGCAGCGAAAGCGCTTTGTGCGACTAAAGGCCCAAATCACTTTTAATTTTAGCCTATTAAGTACGTGAATGTGTCTATCGGTCTGTGAAGTACGTATAGTTCACCAACCAGACGAGCTAGTGCGATGAAATTTTGCAAGCGAAATTTGCAGCATTGCTAAGGAAGGTATTTGGGTACGACCCATAAACTCTTGCATGAGTTATCATGCATCGAAAATAGTGACAGTAAGGGTACATCAGGAAAATAATTACACATAATTGTGTTTTAACTGACTTGATTGAACTCATACAATACAGACTCCGCAACTACATCGCGCAGTAAATGCAGTATGAAAATTAAACTTGTGGATGAAGGAATTGGGAATTTTGCGGAAAAAAGTGCGAAAATTCGGGGAGATGAGTGCCATTTGCAATCTTGCATATCCATTACGTGCAGTTTACGTGGAGTGCGACAACAGCAACAATGCGATCGCCGATCTGATCGAAAAGTTTGAGCGCTACGTTCATGAATAAGTTAATCAGTTTTAGTTAGGTTTAAACGAAACAAACAGAAAGTATTCCTCGGACGGTGTTCTCAGTTTTTCACCACTCTTGTCTAATGTTTCGTTGAGACTGCTCGTACAAAGTTCCGTATTCCAAGAATTGTTACAAGATTTCCACGGCACCTCCGCCTGAAAATATCCGCATACAAAAATATACTCTTAAAATATATTCCGGCCAAAAAAAAATATACTCTTTGAGAAAACATATTATACGGGCATTAAAAGAGCATCATATGGAATTTTTCCCTATAAGTGTGCAAGTGCGATTTGGGAAATGACATCAGATACTGAAGTTTGCAAGGCTGGCATTTAACGGGCATCATTTGCACATTCTGGATGAATTTACGGGTGTAGCATCAATGTTAGTGCCGCCCTACACACGCACCCTCCCCTTTACCCCCTAAATAACACCAAAAAAAATTAATCAAGATCTCGAAACACTACGAGTGAGAGTTATTAATGTGAATCAGTAATATTTAAGAAACACAAATGCTCTGGCATACAAATATCGGCGTTCGAGTCCATTTTACCATCGTTCTTCTTTTGACTCAAAATGACTTTTCAATTGGTAAAATTCTCTAATCTCTTGCATGACTAATAAATTAATTTGAAACTTTATTTGCCCTGCACTGCTTTTATTTCGCTCTTCTACTAAGACTGCATAAAACGATGAGTGGGAGACATGGTTCATAGATGGAAGAACTTTGATCAACAAACGAACGCTCTGTTGAGCAAAGTTGTTTGCTTGAATAAGTTTAAGAAAACAGTCATTTAAATTCTCCTAAAGTGATCCGTTACAATTCGATTTGATGAACCATTTAAATTCAAATGATCATATTTAGAATCTAAAGCAGACACGAGAATCTTTCGTTAAGCATTCGCCTAAGTAAACTGTCAATTGGTTTCGCGTTAACTGAACGTTGCTTTCATTGTATGCTAAATGAGAAAGATGAGCGTACGATTCGAAGTAACGACGTTCATTAACTATATTTATTGAAGAAACAAAGTGATCAATTGGTTTTTCAACCTGCAGCGAACTGAAAACGAAGTAGACTGCATGTGCGATAATTGCGTTATAAAAGCAGGCAATGAACGTACATATGAAGCAGATACCATAGCCAATACCTGCAACAACGACCGACAACTTCGAATTTCCTCCATCAAATTCTTGTTTAAAAAGGACTCCAGGCTTGTCTCAAAGCATTTATTTTTTCACTTTTAAATCTCAATCAAAACTTGGATTGCCATGATCAATGCGGCAAATTAAGTATTCCACAGCAATCTTAGATGTCGAGTAAAAAAGAAAAAAAGAGCCTATTTACAGAAAAATTTGGAATGTTTGAGGAAAATGTGTGAAAAGTCTTAGTTGTAGTTTCATTTTCCATTTCTGAAGGAAGTTCTTCGCTCCTTACTTCGGAACTATAGCTTTACTCCGAAGTTGGGAGCGTATGGCTTTACTTCAGAGTATCTTTATAAGATATAAAGCCATACTCTGAAGTACATCTTTACAATATACTTCAAAGTTGATTTAAAAAATTTGCTTGAATGCACATCATTACGGCTCTGGCACGAGTCTCATTGTTTAAAATCAAAATTTCAGGTTCCCACGTTCACATATAACAAGGCGGCCATTAAAAATTTGTTTGAATAATGAAGTAGGTATACCTTTGAACATGGGACAAATTTTCTTCCATATGCTGATGCAGCCCGAACGGTGGAATTGGCCGAGCGCCAGTTCCATATAAAACATGGGCAGCCCGCCAATCAGAAGCATAACGAGGTAAGGAATAAGAAAAGCACCTTAAGAAGTATCAATTACTG
Source organism: Toxocara canis (assembly GCA_000803305.1). Classification (NCBI taxonomy): domain Eukaryota; kingdom Metazoa; phylum Nematoda; class Chromadorea; order Rhabditida; family Toxocaridae; genus Toxocara; species Toxocara canis. Next base: position 1,336,517 of record JPKZ01001747.1, read on the forward strand.
AGATACTAGGTAGTGTTGTAATTCAAGGACAATAAACGACGACCACTAGCGCTCAGCCTCATTTGATCGACCAGTTTCTAAATCGTTGCTTCTCACGTTCGCTTCTTCAGCTGTGATTAGAACAAAAAAGTAAGTGAATACCGCACTACTGATCATCACGTGCAGAATCGTTCACAAAACTGTTCTTTCATTCGCTGAAGTGAACGCCGTCGATTCGCCACTCAATGGAATTTGCTCACGACGATAGTATTTCGTGCTGATGCCGTCGAAAGATGTCAGAAGATGATATCCAGCAGAAACTTATTGGGGACAGATGAAACAGCTCGGTTTCCGACTGATACAAATGTGTTTTTTCCACAGCTGTTAACAATAATTTTCTTTTTGTGGAACTGCGTTAGATACCGCCGGGAATGTGGCGAACAAGCGGACGATTGAGTTCTCAACTAGATAGCTTTCTTGCTGACTGTCTCTCGATAGTCCTGAAGACTTTTTTTTTTGGTGTGGAGCTTGACGATGCACATTTAGTTTCCGTCCGGATAGTAACAAAAAGCATCATGACAATAAGGATATGTGAGCTAAAACAATACGAAAAAGACAAGCAAATAAACAGAAAGACGAACGAATAGTTCACCTCCTCCGTGTTTGTAGCAGACGGACGGAAATCGCCAGATATTGCCAAGATCGACCGCATAGCCGATTACTGCGAGGAGGAATTCGATCTTGTTGGCCCACTTGTCGCGAACAACACTTGAGCGACGTCGCAGCGCCGCCAATCGCGACGTCTGTGAAGACGGTGATGCATCTCCCACGCGTGCTGGCGTTTTTAAAGAGCCTTCAATTTTCCGCATTTTTGCAGAATACGGACTGTATGGTTCATGTTAGGAGATCGTAGAGGAGTGGGAAAAATGAGCGACGAGAGATCCCTTACGGCTTTCGCACAAGATAAATCCTTTCTACAGGCTTTTTCACCTGCTTCATTTTTTTTTCAAACAATACGAAAAAGACAAGCAAATAAACAGAAAGACGAACGAATAGTTCACCTCCTCCGTGTTTGTAGCAGACGGACGGAAATCGCCAGATATTGCCAAGATCGACCGCATAGCCGATTACTGCGAGGAGGAATTCGATCTTGTTGGCCCACTTGTCGCGAACAACACTTGAGCGACGTCGCAGCGCCGCCAATCGCGACGTCTGTGAAGACGGTGATGCATCTCCCACGCGTGCTGGCGTTTTTAAAGAGCCTTCAATTTTCCGCATTTTTGCAGAATACGGACTGTATGGTTCATGTTAGGAGATCGTAGAGGAGTGGGAAAAATGAGCGACGAGAGATCCCTTACGGCTTTCGCACAAGATAAATCCTTTCTACAGGCTTTTTCACCTGCTTCATTTTTTTTTCAAATTGAGCGCACCTTCCTCAAATATATGACGCCCATCATAAGCGGTCAAGGGGCTTTTTGGTTTGCGATTTGTTTTAAGATTCTAAAAGCTCGCATACTAATAACGGAACTCCGACGTCATTTTAAAAATTATAGCGACAGAAATGTCCTCTTCTGTAGGCCTATCGTTAACGATCACCGAACAAACGAGCGAGCGCACAAACAAAAATTTGGTACGCCGCATCGGAAAATAAAAGCGTACACTGGTAAATTTTAAGATGGCCGCTACAATCTAGTTAAGTTGCATTTCTCTTTCAGTTCTTCACATTCAGAAATCTTTTAAAAAAGGAGCGAATAAGAACGACGGTAAGCTGCGAATGAGTCCTAAAGCGTGGAAAAATTTTTAAACTTTTCATAAAACTCGCAGAAACTCTAAGCAAGCATACAACTTGGTCGTTTCACATCGTCTTCATCCATCTCGAGCTGAATAAACGTTTAGCAAATTACAATACTCGAAACTCAATAAGCATTTTTCCACCCGCAAATGTGCATGGGAAAGGTGAGGACGATTGAACGGAATAACAAACATGCAGTCATTCGAAATGAGTCAAAATCCAACCGACAAATGGTGACACCGCACTGGGAATGCTCATGCTTGCGTGATGCAATGATTTAACGATAAGATCAAGAAAAAAACGATTAGAAAAAAAACAAACAAAAGATCTTAATTACACGTGGCCTTTTTGACAATTATATTACCAGTCCTTAGATATGCGTGCCATCATTACAAAAACCGAAAATCTGTGCTGAGATGAATGACGCTCAGAAAGAATTAGGATATTCAATTTTGCTTTACACCTGAGTATTTTCATATTTGGGCGAAAGACTGAGAAGTCAGTGAGCAGTGGTTTTTGAAGCTACCATCGATTAAATATGACAAAACCTCTCTGGTTGTTATTCAACGCAAAGACTGACTAGTGAGTGATCTAACGGAACTACACTTTACGGTTGATTCAACGATTTTTACGTTATTCATCGTTAAGCTGCATTATAGCGCATCAATATTCGATAGTCGACGCAGTTATCACGTCTATTTGTAGAGCGCATTTGTCGTTTATATCAGCTGTGAATGTTGTAAAAATGGCATACGGTATCTATTTCCGGAATTGTTTTATGGCCGAGGCTATGTCCCATACAACCATATATTTATATCAAAATATGGGCAATTTCGAAAATCATCGACCATGATCCCGTTCTGCTCCACTTCCTTGGAATCTCGAGTTTGAGACAACCTTCCAGTTTGTTGTTTATGAAAATCCTCATCCTTGCGAGACATCGCTTCCTCTCTCTTTCCCTCTCTCTCTCTCTCTCCCTCCACCCTTCCCTTCCTTGCACGTCATCGATCGAATCGAATAGAATGTTTCGTTCAGTCGATAGGCAACGACTACCTTTACGATAGTACGAAGATGATATAGATACAATACAAAGATATGCTTGTTGGCTGTGAATTTCTTTTGTTTTAAGCAAATGATAGGGCGAGTAGTTGAGGATGTCATTGATAGCACTTTCTCCTTCGCAGGTTCGTGAAGATTGTGTAAAGCTTTTCGGAGATATTTATTTGTGCCCGTAGTTAGTCACGTCTTATAAGATGTTGTGTTTTTGATGTGAATTCTTCCAATTCTCATTTTACTTCTGCTCGGATCGTAAAAAATTGAATTGCGTTATGAAGACAGCTATAATGAGTACGAGAAACATAAGTCTTAACCGAATTTGCTGCCTATGCGTCAGAAGCTACAGTTTGCTCATTCCAAAAGCTATAAATAAATTTCAATGCTACAAAGCTCGAATTCAAATTGAGCTCAAATCAATTCAAATCAACGTTCAAATTCAAAAGTTATAAATAAATTTACATAGGCACAACAATCAGTGCTCATTCCCATCGAGATGCAGTATGCCGCCAATCACTACGTACCGTCAGTAGGAAGGTGTATTCGAAGTGATTCGAGGGGGGTGACTAGAGGAAAGCTGATGCAGAGAACACCAAAATGAACACAGGAACGGAAAGTCGTGTGAGATTTATCTGTTCAAATTTTGATGCTCATTTTTATCTTTCCATTACGACCGCGTAGACTTTCGCAGCAAGTGCTGTTCGTGCTTTAAAAATGAATTCAAAATTCCGCTTCCTACTCACTTCGAATCACCTGAGGCATAAAAATACGTCCCCCCCTCCCCACGCAGAAGCTAAGATAGCTCCAGATGTGCTAACGTAGAGAGAAGAAAACCAGTTGTTTGTTTTTTTTTTTTGTAGTTTTGGGACGTTTGCGCTCGGCGCAGCGTATGAATGTACTTTAACTTCAGTACCACAAGTGGTACCAGTTAGACCGGTAATGATGATCTCGCCATATTGTCATCGTCATCCCTCTGTTCGACAGCGATTACGACACCCGTTTATGATCATCAATCGATAGTGCGTCCACAGTTCGGAGTGACGTATGCTGGCGTGTGGCTCCCGGACTTTCCACCATTATTTTCGTTTGATTTTTCGTTTCAGTATTCCCGAGTAGGCAAAACGCACATGAAGGAAAAGAGCAGAGCAGTAGCCAAATATGAGACAGCAACATCGCTTGGAAAAGGACAGTTCGCAACACTGGTTGCACATCTTCAGGTTGTGCGTCTTTGTTTGCTTTACTAGTTCTTAAACGACCAATTATCTCTTATTCTTGTTTCGTTTTGCCGATCTGCTTTTTTTATTATAGCGATTGCGCTCAATATTTTTTTGGCTAAAAAATTGAGAAGGTTCTAATAAAAGTTCATGAAATTTGTGTGACGCGCATACCAGGGGATACGTTTTAGCTTGATTTTGTAGGACGCCGAACATGACAAGTGCTGCTTTCAACATGTAATGCAATCATGCATTAATCGAAGACACCATTTTCGGACCTCACAGCATGAAAATGAGGCAAGCGGGCGGAGCAGATGCAATGTTTCCTGCCCCATCCACTCCTCGTTCATTCACTGCAAATATCTTCTAGTTCCTGGAAAGTAAATGATTTGCAGAAAGCCCTAGGAAATGTCTTCTGTTCTTACTTCGTGTCAATGAATGGAGTTTTGCCCATCCCCGTCAGTCGCAAACTTTTCGCTGAAATGACGTTGGAATTCGAAACAGAAGCGCAACGCGAAACCTGAAAGGTGATCGACGGAGTCACATTCAGTTTCCGCAAGAGGGGCGATGATCAGTGTGGACGATTTGATGCATGGCATTGAATATTGCTTGACTGGTGAATACTTGACTGCAATCGGTAGAGGTGATGCTGGCATACCATCTGCAAAGCACATTCCCAAAACCAATAATATGAAACGAACCGTTGAATGCAAATGCTCTTCCTTTTCCGTTGCGCACTCATCGGCTAAAAGCCCGCATACCTATAGATTTTGAGTGATGCATTCAACGTTGTATGCGACTTTCGAATTGAAACACTAATCGCAACAAGTACTTCTCGTAGAACTGTCATGTTTGTTTACCAGTAAGTTTTTCCGTGAGTCGAAGAGGTAGTTATGCGTGAACCATATTACTCGTCCACGAATTCTATCCATGATCTCTTTGTTGATATGCGTATGAATCTCGAATGTGCGAATTTACAATGCGATAGATTGTATACACGTGTGAAACTTCTCAAAGTTTGTGCTGTTCTATGAGTGTCTAAAGAATTGTGCAATCTACAGGGCTTACCTAGCAGCTAATGAAAAGTTTTAAGGCGAATGTTCAAATTCTAATGGAAATAACACTGTTTAGTTGCAACTACTTGTCCGTTCGATCTTTAAACTTTGCCAATAATATTTCGCAACGTTAAGAACCTAAATTCGCTGGTTGGCGACTGCTGTTAAAACAGGCTGGAAAGTATAAAACAAAGAAATACAGACAATTAATTTAGCAGACGCAAAGCGGAAAGCTGCAATTCAATACCATACGGAACAAAAGCATAACTCATATTTGTTAAAGCAAAAACAGTAAAACGGAACTGAAAGTAGTCAGGCTTCGTACTGAGGTTAATTTTTCACTTTTCTTTGTTATATGCCATCAAATTCTCTCAAAGGAAATTCTCAAAGCTACCATATACAATTATGTGTTTCGGCCAGCACTTGCTGAAACCGGTGTTTGACGCTGCGTTCCATCTGCTATTGGTCTTGCAAACAATACCCAGCATTGAAAGAATTCCAATTTTTCACATCCCGTAGAGATGCTATAGGAATAATCGTGGATTCGATTTGCTTGCAAACATATTTTTCGTTTCTGATGCACAAAAGTTGCTTTTCATATGGATCCCAGCCGGACTGCTCAGAGCTGTATTACCAAAAGTTGAGATTTATGGAAGTTTTACCGCAATTTCCGCCAACATTTTTTCCTTTAGTATTCCAAGCCTTCTCTTCTACAATACATTTTTTGTTGCTGGACGTAGGCGGCGTAGGCACATATGTCTTCTATACGCCATAGATCTAGAGGGTGGTCATATGAGCAGCATTCACAAAGAACACTCGAACGTTTGTCCTCATATATATTGCATAACGTTGTTCTTTTCACCGCGTTTCGCTACGTTCGATCGCATTCAATAATTGGGATCGTGAGCAGGAACAGAAACACGATAAGATGACGACAGCTTTTTGATTACGTAACATTCGGCCAACAAAGTGCAACTAAGAAATCCGCTTGAAATTCGTCGAAACCACAGCGATATTTTCCATGAATAAATTCAGCAACCATTCACAAAAAGACCGTTTTTTGGCATTTTCAACCGTCAAGGATATTCTTCGTGGTTTAGTGGTCGACACAATTCTCTACTGAGGTTTTCTGATTCCTCGTGCTTGTGTGATCGCGGGCAGGTGCGCAGAGGTGCCGTTTCATTAGGCGTAGCAATAGAAATTGCGTCCAAGAAAGTTTTCAAAAGTACGAAAAGGGGCAGTCAATGAAAAAGAACGAGTTCGGACATCCATTTTATGCATTTGTTGGCTGATCCTTTCAAGATGCGTTTCGAAAGCGAAAAAGATGGCAGGTTTGCTACAGGGTTGGCAGGTGCAATGTGCGCTTTTTGCAGTGGTCAAATTTGTCTTTTGAATGCTCTAAAATCATATGAAAAACGCTCTCAATACTGCTGAAAGATCTGTGCCTGCTCTGCGATCGAACATTTGTTGTTTTAGCAAGTACTTTTCAACTCAGTGAATGCATCGACACCAAAGAGCTCGTCAAATGGGCAAAAGCAAAAACGTACTGTGAGGCAATTTCAAAATTAAAACAACAACACTTACAACTGTAATTTATTGAAATATCGCCGTATATTTCATCTATTGTATATTCACTTTTACGTTCTAAGTTATATTTGCATCTTATTACTACTCGCATATCAAGGTCAGCAAAACGATCATTTAGAGCTCATGAAATTTCGAAACGTGGAGTTTAATATAAATTTTCCATGGTCAAACTATCTTTGGGTGAAACCTGGAATGGCATTATTCGAAAAAAAGCTATGGTGTCTAAAAGATTATCATGTTCTTTGTGGAATATCGTTTCAATGCTGCATTGAGTAATGACTTTTGTCGATGATTCCTTAATGCATTGCGGATCACAGAATAAGCTTTAAAAGGAGATGATGGAGCGAAACAAAGTTGATTGCACAGTTCGCTTTCAACTCTTTTGCAATGCCTTACGTTGACAAGAGGAATCTCCATGAGCGTAGTTTAGATGTTTTTCATGATCACATACTTTGATTAAGGCAATTGGTGTGTCAACTGTGTCTTAAAACATGGAATTTGGTGGAAGGCAAGCTGCTGAAGTGGTGAAAATATCAAAAATGCCTAACCGAAAATCGATCAAGGAAGTGAAGTTTTTTCTAATGGGCGTGTAAATATGAGGGTTTCATCAACGACAAGTGTTGTGAGGACGAGGAATTAATTGCTTAGTGTTAAGCTGGCAATATTACCTTTCTTAAATAATAAAAACACCTGGTTTGCTAACAAACTCGTCACGATTCTCTTCTTTATCAGTTTCGGTTCACAGTGATCGATTGTTAGCCATGTTTTGCCGTAATCTCGAAGGTGAAGCTGACTGTTCCATAACTATGCTGCATGCTTCAAAGCGTATTAACACACAAGGTCAGCATTTTCCTTTTGTTGGTCAATCTAATTTTTGGCTTTGCCAACCAATTTGCAGCGATGTTAAGTAACCTTGAGCATTGGTGCATCCTTATTACCCAAATCCTTTTTGTAACGTATTCACATGTGAATAACTGTAGTTGTCCACACGATGGCGTAGTTAGTTTGAGGCAGCTACAGTTTCCGTATAATAAGAACGAAAAAACAAAGGACAATAGAATCAACATGTGGAGAAAAAAGGAAACGGAAAGAAAATGAAACTAGCGTGAATGTCGTAGAGGCGATATCTAAACCGAGCCGTTATTTGAGGAACTTTTGGAAAGCTTTTGATTACAAGAGAAAAAATGCTGCATTCTTTCACAAAATGGACTTTTTTGGCAAAATTCAACAACGTCCTTAACTGTGTGTTTGCAGGAGGCTTTTCGCATGGGATTTAAAAAAGATAAAATAACAAAAAGGCGATTTTATCACTGATGCGACTCAGTTGGAAATGGTAGTACCTTTGCTCTTAGTGGTTGCTCCTTCGATGAGCACTCTACCGTTCAGCTGCAGAACCGTCGTATTATGAGCACATGGCGATGCTGGCACAGAAATTGCCCCATAGTCTGTCATCTCGACGGTGCGATCGCTGTTCTCCACGCTGACTGAAGAGAATAATTCCAATTACGCAAACCACACACACCAGTTACCATCCTTTAAGGATTTTATAAAGTTTTCAAGTGCGTGTTTTTTTCTTCTTCCAGCATTAATGCAGTGGTTGTTTTTCATTACTGCAAATACGTCTAGAAACAGTCAAATACTGTTGGTCGCCGTGACCTCAAAATCATATTACGTCTGAAGAACCTGTAAAGAAATAGTGAAAATGGTGAGTGACAAACTTCTAACAATATTCAAATCTTAATAAATGCTAGATTAAACTCAGTGTTTATCTCCATGCATGCTAAAGCATTGAGCTTGGACTATTAAAATTTATGCGATGGCCTTAAAAGAATTCGTTCTGAACACACAGAAGAATACAGAAAATAAGAGCATAAAAAAAAGTGATTGTTTGGAAATGGAAGCTACGACTTTCCGAGGAAATCGACTAAATTAATAACTCCGCCGGTTATGATGTTGAAAGACAGCGCGATGGAAGCAGTTTGATGGAAAACTTCTACGATGGCATCGGGGTAAATTGTTCGCAATCTATTAAAATGAATCATTTTTTTTCTTCTTTATACTCGGCGTGAACCATACAGATAGTATATGACGCTAAGAATATATATCAAATAGACTGATTTTGCTTCAGGCACCGAATAAACCGAAGTGGTCTATCGGACGTTTGCAGCGATGCAACATATGGTCGTTGTGAGGAAAAAGTTTTTTGCTATTATATTTTTGTCCATGGTCTCGTAATGAACTTTTCCTCCTTTCAAGCCAAAAGCTTCAGCTAGCAACCTATTCGAGCAGGCTTCTTTACAAATGATTATGAGTACAGTGACACGCATCGATAGACGACTCATTTTCACCAATCACAATATCATCAGAAAAGGAGACTATCCTTCCCCCATCAATCATAGGTTTGCTTTCACTCCAGTTGCAAATAAAAGTCAGCATCATATGCCAGAAGTTGTGTATGTGTTTCGTCGATTTGAGCTTAGACTACAAATGCAATATGCAGCTAATATAAATTAATGCTTAGAAAGACTAAACCTAAAAGCTAAAAAGACATAGATGCATGCTTAGGAAAGTAAGATCAAATAGGATTTTCACATTCGTTAAAATGCTTAAAGTAAAATATTTTTAAATGCCTTCATTTATAGTCACACCATTTTCGTTCAATTTTGTAAAATAACCGTAATAGATTAATGACGCAAAAATTTTTGCCAAATCCATTACAAAATTTCTAGTTGGTTATGCGAGCAGTGAACCGTTGAAGGTAAGTGTTGCTGTTAACGCGCCACATAATTGTTCACATTTTCTCAAATCTTATTCCTGTGAAATGTTAATGAATAAGAGCACCAAGTGAATTTCACACGAATTCGATTCAACGAGTTGTGTTATGCTAACCGATAAATGCATACGTTATTTGAAAAGTGTTAACTCACTCAACATCGCGATATTTCCACGATAACGATTTAAAAAAAAAAAAAAAAGTCCATGGGGACAAGAAAGAGCGATACATTTCATTAGCGCGAATACGATCACAAGTTTACTTCAAATTACGTGATAAATTTCTTCACTTTTCATTTCCATATCTTCTTGAATAAATGCGAGCACCATATTTCGGCATTATGAAAGGTTCAATCAATGTAATATTACCGATATGTAAGAGTTTATTGCACTATTTATTTGAGGGATTCTTATAGAGGATTCAAAGCATTTCTCATGACTCATTCTCAACTGAACGAGCTCTCCGGAGCAATTAAAATCGAACGAACGAATTAAACTTCCTTTTTCTTGTATACTAAAGTTGATAAAATATTTGAATGGTGTGAGCATAAAATTATACAAAACGAAACAACTAAAAGGTAGGTATTTTTTTAGCAAAACCATCATGCATTGAGGAGGCTGAATAATGTGACACTGAACATTGTCTGTTCACTGTATAAACTCGTCAAAAAAAAACTCTTTGCTACTTGAAGCGTACCGTTGATGCCAACGACTATGCATTTACAATACCACTAGAAATTCAAATGCGCCCTCGTTCAGTAATACTTTGGCGCAACTTTCATTCTCGTTTTGCTCGTTAAATGCATTGTTATTCAACGAAAATTATAGAACCGAGTTTTCAGTTGTGTGAAGCTCAAAAGGTAATCGTTTTTATCTTTCGGAAAATATCGTAATCCACTTCATGTCAGGCTGCTAGGAATCTTGTCAGATAAGAAGTTGGCAAAGAGTTGACGTCAGTAGCCCACAGGAAATAAGTGAAGACAGTGCTGAGCGGTACCATCGGACAAATTTCGACCCGAGCAAACATTCTTTTACAATTTTGTTGCCACAGAAACGGAACAATTCTTTAATAAACTTTTCGCTTTTATCATCGCCTTGATACACACATGAAATCCTGAATAGAAGATTTCGGAAATTAGAATCTCTCTTTAATGTCCTCGAATGGGGCGAGGAATTCCCATTTGTAAGAAATTTACGAGGATTGTTTCTAAAACGATCCTCCCATCCGCTGAAGCATGTTTGCTCATGTTTGCGCCAATCACCCTTTTCGAAAATCCTAAGCACGCTACTGACTGGAAATATATGTTATCCTTTGCAAAACGTACAATACTTTTATTCTGTATATAACGAGTAGTTTAGTGAATGCAGAAAAGAGCATTTGGAGATTACGGTATGACGAAAAAAAATGTTCTTTTCAATCCATCGAAAATGGCACATTTAATCCGGAATCTGAGTATATGTAAGAAAAATTTGTAGAAAGTTCGTTTCGTTGCAGCTTACAAGTGAACTGAATTGCAGATAAATTGAACACTGAAGAATATCCACAGAAGAAACTGTTTATGGGTAAGAGACGTCGATCCTCTTTAACTTAAACGAATGCGCTGAGGGCGCTTAAGAGGAGTTGGTTGATGATTTCTTTTCGCTGTCAGTTTCTACCTAGTGATTTATTGAAAGCTGTGNAATGGAACTGCATAGAAGGATAACATGTATGAATAGGGAAAAAACGGGAGTAGGCGAAGAGAAAGCATAATACTGCAAATATAAGGGTTTGGGAAAGGACGGGCGGAAGAAGAGGTGAAGATAAGGAAGGACTCAGTTATCTGCTTGAGATGAATGACGTGCTTAGAGGAGTGTGGAATGTTTTGGGTGGTGCGGCCTTCGTTGTCGGCTGACGTACGGCAGACAAAGGCATATAATATGGTCCGCTTTGCTTAGCGTGCTAACGAGAAACTCTCTCCGGTTACATCGTTCATTTGGTAAGCTTCGCTTCAACTTCAACACTCTCTTATCGCACGTTCATCCAGGTGCTGTTCGTGTTGAAAATGCCCCAACGCAATTCTCACCTCATTCCCCTTTCCACGTATTCTTCCCTTTTTTGCTTAACACCTGTAGCACTGGTAGAAGTGAATTTGGTGCGCATGAAGGGATTCACGTTGTATACCTTCTATAGACGAAGCGTATGCACGGTTTGGGTCACCATTTACCTCTAAAGAGCTTTAAAAAATCCGGCTCCTTTCATGTAGTTTTCATACTATTAAGGTTTCAAGCATAACAGTTTCGAAGTGCTTGGACGCGAAAATCTTCACACTTTACAAATATTTCTGCCTCATCAGTAAGAAAAAAGGAAAAGAATCTCGAAAGCTGATCATATCATGCAAAAATTTCGATTTTGCATAACCATTTCTTCATCATTAAACCGTCATCTTGAAGCAAGCAAATTATTGTTTAATAAATTCCAACAACTTTTACTACGACCTACTTAGAAGCGAGTAAGTGAAAATTTATATGTGGGTCTTCACAAAAAGTGGTCAGCGAAACTAAAAACATCGCCCATACAGCCAAACCGTTGATCTTGGCGACTGACTTATACATTGCTTTCTAAAACAACGTATTCTGTCATACAGTAAGCCCTTAAAGATGAGCGATTTAAACAAAACTTGACTGCGAATTGGTCAGAGCGATCGACAACTAACAAAGATAAGTGAATGTGACGATTTCACAGCAAACAAAGATGATTTCATGGATAGATATCGAAAAATCACTCATCACTGAAATGGATGGCTTTGAGATGGTGCGATCTGTATTCGCTAACCGTCGTCCCAAGCTTTGGTCACCTTGGCCACTGCTTCGCTATCTGTTTTAGCATCCCCCCCCCTCCCAAATCCCCCCACAACTCGAGCAACCTGTCCCCCTGACGAATCCCATACGTTTATACGCCAGCTACGATTGCTGATGGAAATCAAATATGGATTTCCACTTAAATATTTTCGTAATAGTTATATTTTACGTGAATCGTTTAAGAGTATTTATCGGAAGATGAAAAGCAACGAGAATCGACGTGATGATAGGGAAATAAACATGTACACGTGTCCATATGTAGTGCATAATAAGTGAAAGAAGTAAAAAAGAAAACGAATTTAAGAATTTTTTTATAACATCTTAGTAACACTCGGTTATGTTTGCAACTTCTGTTGCAATGAATATAGAAATTTTCATTCAAAAAATTGTTGCCTCCATTGTGAACAGTATCTCAAAATTTTGTAACATTGCTTACAATGGAGGTGGAGAAAGGGAGGGGAAGGAGGAGGGAGGTATGGTTCACCGAAAACAAAGTTAAAGGGCCTTAATTAGTACACAAATTTCACGAATATTTAAAACTTCATAACTTTCGTTCTATCAAATCAAAAGTAGTTGTTCGTTGTCTATTGTTCGTTGCCTTAGTCATCATGTTGTCCTGATCTGTTTCATTAGGCAGCGTTTTTAAATCAGGTCAGCGACAAAAATAACATAATGAAGATCGTCACTAACGAAAACTTCGGATAAGCACTTCACAACTTCAGACGTTAAAATTTTTGGCTGAAAATTTTTGCACATTGGTTTGGACGCGAATAAAAACGATAACTGAGCGTACTACTAGGTATTTCCGGAATTCTTTCTTTCTGAAGTTCATACTTGCAACTCTCGCTCAGTGCAAACCGCTAAACAAAAAAGTTTATGAAATGATTAGCTTACACGTTTCATTCGTCTTCTTCGTTTACCACACGTTATTCATACGCATTTTTTGAACCGAGTAAGATGCCTTCTAAGTAAGTTTGTTACAACAAATGCAGTCAAGAAAAAGCATTTAGAGCGTCGAAAAAAAATTGTATTTTCAAATAGTGGGAAAATATAATTTTAATTTTTTTAATGCTGAAATTTGTCAGGAACATTTCCCTCATAATGAGATTTCTATTTCTTTTACGCAGCCATAGCAGAAATCATCACACATTCATCACTCATCCTACAGAACGCATCATCCAGAAATATCTAGTTGGTACTGTTTAGAGCGATAGCGTCGTTTTATAAAAGGAATGACTTGGAACAGCCAGCACTCCTCATGCCTTGGCACTCTGAAAGTTATGTCCGGTGATGGTGCTTAAACTTTAAAAGGATACATGTAGCACTGGATGATACATGGTTCGATGCTGAGGATGCCCTCAAGCATTCACCTTTGTTTTTACAAACAATTCAAGTGGAACAGGTTCTTCACTCCCTTTTCGAAGCAATAACTGAGTGCATTGCTCTCGATTACTTTATCCATAAGTTCCGATGTGGCTCCATTTATCATCGGCACGCAATGAAAACGGCCTCGATAAGGACAGTCACGTATAACTTACGCAGAAATGAATCGCGAAACAGTAGTCCCTGATCGCTGTGCGAGTTAAGCATTCTGAAGGGAACAGGTGGAAGAAATTTTCAAACGTAACAATGGTCGGGTGCACCTTGAAGTGGCAATATCTTTAACGTTTGGGAGAGGAGGGCGTCTTTACACTTGCAAGCGTGAAGCCAATCGCGATTGTGGAACGTCTGATCAGAATTCGACAAAATGTAGCAACCAGTATGGGCAGATGTGAGCGAGACGTTGGCGAACAAGATTTATTAAAATAGGCAATATGTAGGTCGATGCGGAAGAGAGGTAATCTAAATGTATTAAAAGCGTAACGTCTCACGATACGATTTATGCTCATTGTATGCCATCAACAGATCGGAGCGCATTCGATTAGTCGCTAATGCTCGTTGGACAATCCACTCGTTATGAGTGCAATAAGCCAGTTGTCCTACTTTCTCACAGCATCAAGTATGCGGTGTATAAGTTTTCTGTGCAATAACTCCTACGTTTAATTATGTACGGTGTTTACTTCAATAGATGGCCAGCTAGATCAAGATCACATTTCTTATAGTAGTGAAATATGCGTTCTCTTTGACAGAATATCGTATTCAAGCAAGAAAACGATCACAGTGTGCTCTACTTATTGATCGCATTGTGACCATAGATGCGTAGACATGAAATGTCAGCAAGCGATATAGATCAACTTCGACTCAGAGCATCACATTTTTGTAATAATCTTCAGGTTTTGAACAGCGAACCGTTGTTGAGTAATGCTCGCTTTGGGTCATTTTCTAGCGAAGATGTTCCTAGCGGAAATCAGCACTAATATTTTCCGCTAGTTACGATTGGTGATGAGAGAAATTTTGATTAACGGAAAAGTCTACTCGGGGTGAAGAAGGCAGAGGATGGAAAGGGAGGAAACAGTTGATGAACAATGGAAAATAATTAGGATTTGAAGACCTTGAGACAAGAGAGTTCTTAATTCGTCAACGATCGAATTGGGACATCAGAAAACTTTCACAGTAGTTGTTTGTCTTGCATATCCCACTCACCAAACCCCAACGCACTAAATATAGGTGTCTATCGTTAATCAACTGCAATACGATCTGCTACTAAAGGATACAAAGTTCAAAAGAATTTAATTGATCTGATAAATACGGGATTAGGTCGACTTGATCATAAAACTTAGAAAAAAGTGAATGACAAAAAAGAAACACATAAATTGGAATCGTTCGATTTGCAGCTACGTGTCGAGAACAACAAGTGTCTTCCATTTTTCCGTTAGCGCACATGAATGGCTTACTCTGTCCTTCTCAGGTGCAACCAATTGATTTCATGCGGAATTCTCTCGTTACACATTCAACATCGTTAAGCTTTCGGATCTATGCAGGGCGGCTCGAGAATCAAGCAAGAAGACAGTGTAAAAAAAGAGGTGAATGCTTCGGGTCGAAACGTTTTTTGTAATGGTATCTTTTAAAAAACTTCATTAATTATTGTACTACTTTTATTAATAATACTATTTCGTATTGAACAAAACTGCCCGAAACTATCAAGCTTTTCATTTACACCAGGCAGTCAGCTACGGTTGGACTTGCTTTTACACGCTCCAGCAGATTCGAGCGCACAGCTGCTTCTATTAAAGCACTCTGAACATTCCCGTCTCGGTGATGGTGCGGTTGTGAAATATTTCGAGCGTAAGGCTGTCAGGAGGAGGAATTACCGGTGAGTGCGCCAGTAGCTCTCGTTGGGTGTTCTATGCGTGATGGGTTTGCTTAATGACGGAATGGAACAGCTAGCTAACCAAGGTTTGCTTTCTTACTGCGGTGCCCTGATCACCCTATTGATTAGTTGTCAGCATTACCTGGATTGTTCCAGACGAAGGCTGACCGGAAGCTACTGATGTCGTTGAAAAAAAAAGAAGTTGAAAGACATATTTTCGAAAGCATGCTTTTATTTCGAAATGTATGTTCTAAATACCGCTTACTCCATCTATAAAAAGACGAACAGAATGAGTCCTTAGACGCTCCAAGAGCTCATCTGGCTCAATGTTTATGGCGCGTATAGAGGAGTGTAATTTGTAGAGGGTTGTAGATTACATTTGTGCTATTAGTGGCTGGTCGCACATTTCTAAGGTCTAGATGTGGATGGAGAGGAATTGCAAAGTAGTGCAGATAGGGGCTACGCGTAACAAAAATGGTAATTGTACCCAAGAGTGGAATATGAGGAATAAAAGTTTTACCCTTAACAAATTTACTGAAGCAAGTTTGAAATAACATACTGGTTGAGCGTTGCACCAGAGACTGTCTCCTATGCTTGGAAGACGAGCATCGAAGCATTGCTCAGCGACACCTTTTCTCGCAAATCTCGCTGAAATTGCCACTTACGAAAACAGTGACACTTCTTCTCCAGTGGGGACGGCTTGTCGAAAAACAAAGACTTCAAACTTCGTAAATCTTGTCTTCGTCATTAATATTTTCCTGGTGATGGTAATAGTATTGGAACACTCATTAAATCACTGTCGTCATCATTCATTTGGAATGTTTCAAGGATGACTTGCAGGACAAAAGGTTTACTCTCAAGCTAAGCTACCGCTTTAAAAGCAAAGACCACAAAATCCGCTATTTCAGAGCCTCGTCAAGTTGTAAGAGCGGGGAATTATCGACCATTAAAGATGTTGAAGAGAGGTATTTCCGAAAATACTGCCTCGGCATTGTTTATTCAGTTGTGGGGGATTTTGATCGTATGATAGAGCAATGTCAGTTTGACTGCTCCATAGATAGATAAATGACGTTCGTCAGCCAACGTCCATCTACGAGTGCCTTTTTGAAGCGCTGGAATTTTTACAGCTCAAAGCTGAATATAGCAGAAATCGTACAGTACAGTAGAACCATCTCCATAGAACTAGCTTAAATTTGATGCTATTTCGTAACTTTCTCACTAATAGTAACGTTTGGAGTCAAATTTTGGCTAATAAGTGCTTTCCCACGTTATATTTTTACAGGTATGAATCCGGCTTATTTCTCATCTAATGCACGTCAAATACTCTCAATTTATTGTGATGCAATGATTTTCTGGTTGCACTATTGTGTAGGAGCACTCTATGCGTAGATCGATGGCCAAAGTTTGTGAACCCTGTAACATTGAGTTGCTATTTGCAGATCGTTCTCGAAAAATCATTCTTCCCAATCCACTCAAACTTTTCCGTCTTTGAAACTTTTCATTTGCACGGCACATTAAAGTCAGTAAAGGTAGAGTTTATCATCAGTAAAGACATATGCACTTTTACAATTTTGGGGAGTGTTTTTTTTTGGATGCTGAAATTAACCTTTGAATAGTTTCTCACGTGCTGAAATGAATTTCGTATTACAGCGAGGACTTTTTTTTCTCAATAATCAATTGTTATGTGAGGTTTATCAACGCATCTAACAATAAGTGGGCTAAATATTAGACTCGTTCATTGAATAATAAGCTATCGTTCAAAGTCAAGTGAAATTGACTCAATTTTTTAGCAAAAAGAATTTTTTTCTTTTGCAAATCTTAATTCAATTTACCTTCGATAAAAACCGAAAAATTGCTTGTCTACAACAAAAATAAGAACAAAAATTTATGCGCACAACGAAAAGAAATAATAATTTTTTGAAGTGCTGAACCAGCAAAAATTATCTAAAAATATTTAAGATACGGCTGTATGTTTCATTAAATGTTGCCACATACAATAGTGTTTTTCATCAGGATGCCAAAAGGAAGCATTTAAAGGACTCATTCAATGAATTCAAATAACTCATGAAAATAAATTCAATGTGAATTCAAATGCCATGAGGTTGATTCAATGAAGTTCACTATCCAGCACATACGTCGTGCATTGAATTGCATCTAGAATATGCTTTTATAAAAGTTCGCCCCTGTAAGGTGCAATAGAGTTTACGAACATAACCCTCAAATATTTTGTCCCTTTTTTGTGCTTTTAACTTACAAGACATGTGCATACCATATAAGTAAAATAGTAAAGTACAATCACAGAACGCTGCTTTCTGTTACGTCTATGACGGGAAGCCTGTATTCGCTTTAAAAAAAATTCTTCAATGTTATAAAGAGTTCGTTTTCTTTTTTTATCCTTCACTGGAAAATTGCACCGTATACTTAATAAAGTGTGTTGAAAGCAAAGAGAGAACTGTTCCAAAAAAAAAGATCTCCGTACGATAGCAGTTGTTTTGCACTTGGTCAGGTTAAAAATACACTACTTCTTGAGCTCTTCAATGCGCTGCGAGGTGCGTTATAGGCTCGTCATTTGCTTGCGTATAAATGCAGAGATATTTGTGTATTCACTATATATGTACCTGTGCATGTGTGTGTGTGTGTATATATGGATGTGTCTGTCTGTCTCTGCTGTAATTTCAACTCATGAACCAGAGAAGCTACCACGAAAACACTTAGCAAGCATAATCTACGATATAGCAAGGGCCCAGAAACAAAAATCACGTATGGATCAGAGGTTTGTGGATGCTGAAAATAATTTGGCGAAAAGGGCAGGTCAGAAGAATAGTCGCTTTCAACCTCAATCCTTAGGAAAAAAATAAGGGCTCATACGATGAAAAGCGCCATTGAAAGCAGCGAACATAAAATACATCTGGAAGCATGAATTTTGGAATGAAAAATGGGGAAAGCCGGGAAAACGAGCATAAAAGTTCACAGACAATGGATAGTAACAGCGATAGCTTCTCTAGTCTCTTGACTGAAAAGGTCGACCACCACCGATTCACAATGGGCGTCAAGAGTAATTGTTTGACCCAGGGTAAAGAAGAAATCTTTGTAGTGTTTGTGGGTGGGGATGAACTGGAACCGCTTGCTTTTTCGCTGTTGAGCGGGTTTTCGACCTACCGGTTTATGATCTCACCTCTGTGAACGTTGCTTAGGAACATGACAACTCAGACTTACGCATAAGATTTTCTAAAGCAGAATAACTGTTGCATGAGTGTGGTATAGCCGTGCGGTAAGCAAATGATGATAAATGTGAGTAGTGCGTTTCAGGAACAGGCCATTCTGCTTAACAGTTTGCATGGATTCACCCAGCGCTGCTCCACTGCGTTAGTTTTGACTTTCCGAAATATATGCGGGTAAAAAATTGATCTTTTTCGTTAACACACCGGCCTTTCACATTTGCCCTTCAGCCCTGCCCTCTCTTTGTTTCAGGTATCGCTAGCGATTTCGATAGTTTTTTTCCAGACGGTCCAAGGCTTCAAGACGCTAGCCCTGCATTATTGAGTTTTTAGAGGAAGTTCAACGTTTCGCTGTTTGTTTTGCACCGAACGAAGATAGTTTGTCTAGTTTGAAAAAAAAACAAACAAGCAAGAACTGCCAATTTACAATTTGTCTTGATGTCCCCATTACGAAATTCATGGTTTAAAGGCGTCTGAGTTTTAGAGTTTATCAAATATCGGACCGATTTTTGTATATTTCCGGTTTTCTATCCTTTGGATATTGCATTCTGACGATTTGCGAACACAGGTATTTCGAGGCGGTCCAAGTGCAGCGCTTTTGGCCGTTCCGATTTCACCCGAGCAATGTTGTTATTTTGCCCTTCACTTCCTTCTCCCACATTTATTGGAATTTTTTTTTTGGCTTAGATTGGGGAAATCACATTCTCATGC
Organism: Toxocara canis; assembly: GCA_000803305.1. Lineage (NCBI taxonomy): Eukaryota > Metazoa > Nematoda > Chromadorea > Rhabditida > Toxocaridae > Toxocara > Toxocara canis. The sequence continues at coordinate 1,355,986 of JPKZ01001747.1, forward strand.
CAGCCTCGGCACACTTCCCAACTCTCTCCTAATCCTTTCACAGCATACAGTGATGCCACTGCGAAACACTGTTGTTGTTCGTATGTAGCTGTCAGGTGATTTTTTCACTGGGGATATACCCGCTCGCCTCCCCTGAGGTCAGTAGTAAGCTAAAAGGCGTACTTTGTGCCTCTGGTTTAGATGTGGGCTGAATGTGTGCAACGTTAGCTGCAACTTTTCCAACTTCTGCGTGACGTTGAGCTAGAATAATGACAAATGAAACTATGCGCAACGGTTCTAGGGGTGGTCCACTTATAAATAATGGAATCGTTCGATAAATAATGGAATCGTTCGCTTTGGCACCTTGAAGCTAGACATATTCGTTCGCCCAACTAAAGCTGTACGCAAAGCGCACTTTAGCGTCGTCGCCTACTCACTTGCGTTACGCACTTCTGATGTCCCAGCAGCTCAGTTGAACCCACCATCCAGCACGCTCTTTAGCCCAAATCCTTTCCATGACTGTGATGCGAAAATGAGAAGCATGCACAAAAAATAACAATGCGAGGAAGCGTTCGGCTTTTGGCCGTTCCGATTTCACCCGAGCAATGTTGTTATAAGCCCTTCACTTCCTTCTCCCACATTTATTGGAATTTTTTTTTGGCTTAGATTGGGGAAATCACATTCTCATGCCAGCCTCGGCACACTTCCCAACTCTCTCCTAATCCTTTCACAGCATACAGTGATGCCACTGCGAAACACTGTTGTTGTTCGTATGTAGCTGTCAGGGGATTTTTTCACTGGGGATATACCCGCTCGCCTCCCCTGAGGTCAGTAGTAAGCTAAAAGGCGTACTTTGTGCCTCTGGTTTAGATGTGGGCTGAATGTGTGCAACGTTAGCTGCAACTTTTCCAACTTCTGCGTGACGTTGAGCTAGAATAATGACAAATGAAACTATGCGCAACGGTTCTAGGGGTGGTCCACTTATAAATAATGGAATCGTTCGATAAATAATGGAATCGTTCGCTTTGGCACCTTGAAGCTAGACATATTCATTCGCCCAACTAAAGCTGTACGCAAAGCGCACTTTAGCGTCGTCGCCTACTCACTTGCGTTACGCACTTCTGATGTCCCAGCAGCTCAGTTGAACCCACCATCCAGCACGCTCTTTAGCCCAAATCCTTTCCATGACTGTGATGCGAAAATGAGAAGCATGCACAAAAAATAACAATGCGAGGAAGCGTTCGATGACCTTCGATGGTGATCGCTGACCAAAAAATTTTATCAATTATGAAGCAGTGGCAAAGGAAAACATAGGAGAGGTTTACTCAGATGAGATAGTACTCCTTGAATTGATGGATTTGAAAAATTTTGGAACAAAAAAAAAAAGAATGTTTTCATGCTTTCGCTCGTATTTTTCTTCTCAATTTTAGTTGTGCATAATCCCAAGACTTTTTGCGCATTAAAAGATCAAAGTCGTAGATTATACCTTTAAAAAGACGAATGAATGAGGAGGTTTTGATATTTGAAAGAACAGAAAACAGCACGTTAATGATGAGTTTTTATGATAAAAACTTAAAAATTAAAAAAAAAAAGAAAGAACCGAGTTTGACGGGAGCTGAGACAAATTGTTATTCCTACAAAAGCCCGTTTTGAAAGGATGTAAATTGTAATGTTGGTCCATTAAGAGATATACGCTTAAACATGAGGAGAGCGACAAAACTATCATAAGCACGAAGTGCAGAGCATACAGCTTGGTGAGACAAGTTAACCGGATGAATGAAGGAAGCGCAAATGGTGAAAAGTGACATTAACGCTAAAGCGTACCGTCGCAAGCAGAGAAGATCGAACGTTAGAGAGGCGACGAGGCGGATTTCAAGAAAGGATTATTCTCAATTATTCAACGCACAGTCCAGTGTTTCACCAGCGTTTCACAAAAAAGTCCCATTTGCTCACAACAAACCACAGAACAAAGAAAGCTTGTTCGCCTTTTTACGGCCACCTTTTAGACTATGTTTGAAGTCGATATTACAGCCATTCCATGATTCAGCTGAAATCAAGTCGTTTCTCAAAATTATGACCAAACAGTTTGTATATTCATTCTACTGTGAAAATTGTGATTATCCAAGATGCTCCATCGATAAAACACTTATCGAGATTTACCATCGTTTTTTTTTTGAGCTTATAAGGATGACAACAGCTTAGGAAAAGTGTGTCTAGACAAACGGTAAATAACAGAATGGACTTCACAGATCTCTTGCTTTGTACGCTGGCTGTTCACCAGTTTCGAAGCTCGAGTCTGCTTGCTGGCGTTATGAAATGGAATCAAAAATGGTCATTGGTAATGATGCGATGGACGTAAGACGTTTAGAGATCATGAAAAATGAGATGTGAATTTTTGAATTTTAAATTTAAGTACTGTGCAAGTTATGTTCATTGATAGCGATCATCACGTAGTGTTGGCGTGGCCGAATGGAAAAGGATGCTGGGAAAGTAGCCGATCATTTAGACTCATGCTGGGGATTAAGGTTATCAATTGCTGATAAATTATGATCATGGACGCATTTGAGAGCGAGGCTTCCTAGCTGAATATTGCTAATGTTAATTTGCTTTTCCTACTGCTTTACATAATGCTGAAGTTACAATTAATGATCACAGTCGTATTTTTTAAAACTTTTTCGTTAAAAGCTCTGAGTCTTCTCTATTTGAACGAATTTTTGGAAAAGGAGATTAGGCCGACATTCTATAAGAGAGAAGGCATCAAAAACATTTGAAGCTGTAAGTTAACTTTTTACCCTATCACTAGTGAGTGCAAAGGGTCTCTATTCCTTTAACGGCCTCCACTCGTTTAAAAAAAAGGCCCACACGAGATGTATAAAAATGGGGAGTTTATATTGGTGTAGATGGTACAAATGGTACAGATGGTGCAGGCATCGCAAATCGTTTGATGAGTGGATATTCTTTTCTCTGCGAGAAGGGCTGTCGACCTGATGAATATGAAACGATGAACCAACCGTGTTGCTCTATTCTTTATGCACTTTCTCCTTTGTTTCCGTATATTTATGCTATTTGTGCAGTCGAACACTTCAAAAGGCAACAGGTCAAAAAAAGGTGAACTTGATGTTGAAGATTTCAAGTGGAGATTCTATCAAGAAAAACCCTTTGGAAGCTTCCTAAAAACGTAAAAGTTTCAGCTTTTCTTATGCTAAACGTTTAAAAAAAACCGAGCAGATGTTATGGTTTTCACATGATATCGGTATTGCTTCAGATGAGCTTTGCTGTACTGCACATTATGATGGCTGTTGCCACATTAAAAATATGTAATAAAAGACCGTTGTAAAATAGAAGACCATGAAGCGGCTTTTCGTAGCAATTTTTTTTTCACCATGCAAACTCAAATTTTGGATCAATTCATGCTCAGTGAAATGTGAAGTATATTAGGGAGCAATAAAAAACTGCAGTCGAGGACCACCCACGAGATTGCTTTTGAGGCCAATTTTCCCATGTGGTCGGCTCAACTTATTTCCCATTCAAGCATAAATCACAACGTCTCGTGCTCCTCCACAAAAACACCCGTCTTGTGATATGCAAAATCTCGCCTTTCTTTCGTCTTTTCTTTAGCATGATACAATCTTCACTTTCCGCAGTCTTTGAGTCGCCCGATACGTATTAAGTGCGAGAGGTAAGTTGGTGGGCGCGTTGAGAAAGAAGTTGGCAGCGCAGTATCGGCTGTGAAATACTTATAATCTTCTACAGCCTGCTTTCAGTAGGCTGAATTTCCAGAATGCCCCACCCCTGCGTCGTTCTCAGCCTGCAGTACATCACTGCTTAAAGTGGGGAGGACGA
>JPKZ01001747.1:1360476-1399242 GCA_000803305.1 Toxocara canis
TGTTAGCGAGGCGTTCTAGGGTGACTAGAGTTGGTTGGGCAATGAAACGCAGCTGCCTGAGTAAATCAACATAATATTTTGCACATTAAAGTTTAGCAGCATATCTTGCGAAGTTCAGAAATGTCCTAATTCAGGTACATGCACCTTAATGCGGGAACAACGTTAACCTGCGCGAGTCACTTCACACTCTCGGATGCAATGCAATGCAATGCATTGCACCACCTTCCTTTGCAAAATGCGTCGCATCGTTGACCAGCTGCGAATACGGCACTCTAAACTGCACCATAACCAGCGTCATATACAAGAAACGGTGTGAATGTAAGCAGTTCTATCACTCTACATTTCGACCCATTTAGCCATCATTGTTCGTCGCCCAAAAAAGACAAATATGTAAAAGAAAAGATCGTCAATCACATATTTATGCCATTTTATGCAGTTTCTAGACGACCTCATGATAGCTTCATGAGCTGAAACGTTGCGCAATTAAATTTTTTCTATTACCTTTAAACTTTTTTTTTTCAGAATTGCTCTGACCCTCTCTTCTGCTTCAGTGATGTAGTGCTTGCAGTTCTTGTCCACACTACTTTTTTACCACTGTTTTTTTCTTCTTCTGTTATTTTATACTTAGTATCCTCTGTCTCTGACTCTCCATAGACAATTTACCATTAGTACTGAGCACGGGATGGGGCATATGGTTTTGATCCACTGAAAATGGACTGACTCTGCTTGGAGAAACCGATCCCTAAGTTCTTATTTGTCAGTGGAGAGGGAGGATCACTGTTTCTCCTCTGCTCCCTTTAAAAGTTGTCTTTAAAACATCTGGAACCCTTGTTCTGTCCTTCCCCTTCATACCCGTCCCCCTCTTCCCTTTCCGGGATTCCTTTCCGAATTACTCATCAATGCTGTTCAGTCACCTTGCCTCGTATCGTTAACGATACTTCCTTCGAGAAACTCTTCATTGCGCACATTACAGCTTTTCGCTGGCTTCTCATAGTGAATGATATCCATTTTACATGGACGCATTTTTATAATGGTAATGATGTTGGCACGATCGCCGTAGCGGTTATCCGTATTAACGCTTTCGATGCAAGCATAAAAACAGTATTGGGCAGTTTAGCGACAGTAAGAAAATTTTCACTCCCGATAGATATTTTTTATTTTCCTTCAATAAAATAAGACAAACTTTGCCGCAAGACGATAATTTGATGAAGCAGCCTAACTCGAGTGTGAATCTGCGCTCAACTGCGAAACAACGCATAACATTTCAAACGTATTTTCTACATCTCAAGCCTGCTGTTTGGCCGCAACATCAATTAAGTTAGACGAATTCATCTTTCGTTAATTATTTTTTAAATGTAAGAGTGTTCCAACGATGTCTCTAAGCGATTGTTGCTGAATTTGCGGGAAATTTTCAAATAAAATGACGTTTAGCTAAAACCCTTGCGGGTGGTCTGGCACTAGGTGGATGATTATTAGCTGCAGCATTTGCAGAAATCAGGACAAAAGACGAGAAATGACTTGAATTCGGCGATTAGATGGTTACAACCGTGCCAACTCAGATGAGCGCCCAGAGTGTTTCACTATTAATACTATCGGTATGAAGTTATTCTGGTACCATTTTTAAAGTTTTTGATGATTTTGATTACGTCTTTGAATGATAAATCGCGTTATCATTCAGTCTTATCCCGGGATTGCATTCAGAATGCGGACACTTCAGTTATTTGTCTTCGAGTGTGGAATGGTTAAGAAACTTTCCTGTTCGCTTGTAGAAATGCTTTTGACCCACTGGTGCGCTGTTATCAGTTTATCATGCCACCAGGGCAGGCCAGGTTGGTAAAATTTGATACAAAATCGAGTTCTCGTGCATTCTCAAACGAGCAGCCCATCTGACCGCTCAGAATTGCTCTGACCCTCTCTTCTGCTTCAGTGATGTAGTGCTTGCAGTTCTTGTCCACACTACTTTTTTACCACTGTTTTTTTCTTCTTCTGTTATTTTATACTTAGTATCCTCTGTCTCTGACTCTCCATAGACAATTTACCATTAGTACTGAGCACGGGATGGGGCATATGGTTTTGATCCACTGAAAATGGACTGACTCTGCTTGGAGAAACCGATCCCTAAGTTCTTATTTGTCAGTGGAGAGGGAGGATCACTGTTTCTCCTCTGCTCCCTTTAAAAGTTGTCTTTAAAACATCTGGAACCCTTGTTCTGTCCTTCCCCTTCATACCCGTCCCCCTCTTCCCTTTCCGGGATTCCTTTCCGAATTACTCATCAATGCTGTTCAGTCACCTTGCCTCGTATCGTTAACGATACTTCCTTCGAGAAACTCTTCATTGCGCACATTACAGCTTTTCGCTGGCTTCTCATAGTGAATGATATCCATTTTACATGGACGCATTTTTATAATGGTAATGATGTTGGCACGATCGCCGTAGCGGTTATCCGTATTAACGCTTTCGATGCAAGCATAAAAACAGTATTGGGCAGTTTAGCGACAGTAAGAAAATTTTCACTCCCGATAGATATTTTTTATTTTCCTTCAATAAAATAAGACAAACTTTGCCGCAAGACGATAATTTGATGAAGCAGCCTAACTCGAGTGTGAATCTGCGCTCAACTGCGAAACAACGCATAACATTTCAAACGTATTTTCTACATCTCAAGCCTGCTGTTTGGCCGCAACATCAATTAAGTTAGACGAATTCATCTTTCGTTAATTATTTTTTAAATGTAAGAGTGTTCCAACGATGTCTCTAAGCGATTGTTGCTGAATTTGCGGGAAATTTTCAAATAAAATGACGTTTAGCTAAAACCCTTGCGGGTGGTCTGGCACTAGGTGGATGATTATTTGGTTGTTCCTGCCATTAGCTGCAGCATTTGCAGAAATCAGGACAAAAGACGAGAAATGACTTGAATTCGGCGATTAGATGGTTACAACCGTGCCAACTCAGATGAGCGCCCAGAGTGTTTCACTATTAATACTATCGGTATGAAGTTATTCTGGTACCATTTTTAAAGTTTTTGATGATTTTGATTACGTCTTTGAATGATAAATCGCGTTATCATTCAGTCTTATCCCGGGATTGCATTCAGAATGCGGACACTTCAGTTATTTGTCTTCGAGTGTGGAATGGTTAAGAAACTTTCCTGTTCGCTTGTAGAAATGCTTTTGACCCACTGGTGCGCTGTTATCAGTTTATCATGCCACCAGGGCAGGCCAGGTTGGTAAAATTTGATACAAAATCGAGTTCTCGTGCATTCTCAAACGAGCAGCCCATCTGACCGCTGCGCCATGCATCCCTCATAATGACTATGAATTGTGCAAAAGAACTGAAGTAAATTTGAAGATGCAGTTTCCAGCCTCTCCCAACCGAGTTGTCAATGCACTAGACGGGAATCGTTGAGAAAATCATCCATCACAATAGTGTGTTTCTGCTGGGCCACTGAATTCTTGAAGTCTTGGTTTCATATCAAATTTGGCCGAGCCCTCCTGTCTCGGTTGCATGACAAACTGATAACGGTGCACCAGTGGGTCAAAAGCATTTCTGCAAGCGAATAGGCAAGTTACTTAACCATTTCACTCGAAGACAAATAACTGGAGTGTCCGGACTCTGAATGCAATCCCGGGATAAGACTGAATGATAACGCGATTTATCATTCAAAGACGTCATCAAAATCACCAAAAACTTATGGAAGTGGTACTAAAATAACTTCACACTGATAGCATTATACAGTGAAATACTCTGAGAGCTCGCCTTAGTTGGCACGGTTATAACCATCGAGTCGCCGAATTCAAGTAATTTCACGTCTTCAACCTGATCTCTGAAATGGCTCTAGCTACTGGCAAGAGTAAACCTTAAATATGAGATGAAAGTCGGCAGGGAGCAAAACGTTGAGAAGATATGACAAAGCCCTAGAGAGTTCGTGATGTGCACACAGATCGCTATCTGCATGCGAACCTAGGAGAGATGCTCCACAATCTTACGAAACTTCCGAGCCTATTACGATTTCGTTTCCCGGCAATGGTTGTCTAGAGAACGTGCACCATAGGTTGCTGTATAACCAGCGTTTGGGCAGTTTACCTCAATGCAGCATTATGTACAACCTAGGTTACTGCATGAAGTGTATGCGTACATTTGAAGACATTTATAGTGCGTATTAACGCCGATATGCGCCTGTTTATTAGGTTTGGGTAAGCTGGGTAAGCTGCTCTTCGAAGTGTTCTGGTGCTGTTGCTTTTTTAAAGCATAATTAGCTTGGTGCGTGTTGCATGCCTTGTTGTTTTCGCGTACATGGTCTCATTCTTGCATTAAAGAGCACTGCGTTGAACATCTCCAATTAAGGCATGTCTTCGAGCCGTAAGCAGACGTCGCTGTTTTCTTTCTTCACGAGGTCTGACGACAAAGAGGATGGATCGCCGTCTCGTGCAACGTTCTCTTCATCTGTGGTTCGTTTTATAATCATCTTCTTTTGACAAGCGTACCGTCTTGTGCATGTGTGTCACGTGAGCAGTTAGTTGTTTTACGAACCCAGCTTCCTCTTCTTCAGTGTACCGATAGCTTTAAGGGCTGCATAGAAAGATAGTTGCGATGTTTTGATTGGGAGAGAGACGGAGAGTAGGGGAAGGAGTTGAACGTTGCTGACGAGATCGTGCATTGCATCGGAGTGTGTTTCATTTTGACTGTGCAAACTTTCCTAATCTTACGATCACCTTGTTCTTGGCATCCACTTTTTTTAATTCACGCAACACGGTTACTGCCTTCTTTTTAAATAGGCTAGTCGGCGGAATTACGACAGTGCCGTTGGAATCATAGTATAAATGATGTGACTGCATCAGCTTGCCTTTATGTGGTTATTTCGGGTTAGGTAGCAGTTCCATCTGGTCTGACCGCAAAATTTGAAACGATGGAAGCCCAATAGCTTTTACGATGTCAGTCCCTCGATGATGAGGGCGTGACAAAAAATATCGTTTGTAAAATCTTAGGCTTTGTTTTCTCCGAGCCCGAGCTCTCTTTTATTCTTCCTTCCTTGTTTCTTGAATTCTCCGTGGTCAGTAAATATAGTTCGGAATTTTTCGCTGAAATAGCTGTGTTGACGAAATGGCAGTTTCATGTGTAACGAAGCCTAGGCGAAAACGCCTCAGTAGGCAAATTATTTCAAAAACAATGCTAGTCTTTGTTTGCTTGTCGGGCTTTTCACTGAAACTCATGTCCAACGTCTATTGTTCATAGGTATTTCTTCATTTCAATTCAGAAGTTATATCACTTCCAGTATACTTAGTTAATGAATAGCGTAAATCAAAACGCTGATGTTGATTAAATTGTGTACCCACATGGAGCTTTAAAAATGCAGTAAAACAGGATTTATTAAATAAACATGGTTGAATTTGGTACCGCTGTCATGGGGTCTCAAGAGATTCTGCTTAAACTTATTCAACGGTTAATAAATAACAGTTTGCCACTGTAAGCAGTTCTCTACATTTTCGACTTCTTAATTATTAACTAACTGTTCTCGTTGTAGATGAAACAAAGAGAGAATTTTTTGACGGAGAAGATGAATAGGAATGGATCGATGAAGGCACCGGAAAGAGATGAAACAGGTTTACCAAGTGCGTCATTTCACTCAGTTTGCGTTTGACCTGTTTTGAATACGGCGATGAGCATTGTTAAGTTTTTGTCACGCCGTCCGGAGGTCGCAGTTCGTTAGCGTTGGATGTGCCTTTTGTTGGATTTTTCGGTTTTTCTTTTTTTTTGTTAAGCAACGCAGAAGTCATGCTGAGGCTGTTTTTTTTTTGTTTGCATGATGAGAATAAAGTTCACATACGTTCATCACACATTGGCTTAATTCAGGTCCGTAGAGAAACTCAGACAAATCTGGCTTACGCTTCTCAAAAGTTTTCTGCTTTCCTGTCTCTAATGTGATGGACTAGAGGAAAAATGGTCATTCATATTTGCTGAAATGGAAGCCTTCCACTGTCTTTTCTACTATATCGCATTTCCCATGATTGAATGGTTTTTTATTTACAGACTTTTTTTGTAAAAAGTAGGTATTTACACTTACTGCGCAGATAGTTGGCATGATAGCATATCAGCCATGATATATTTAGTGTTATCTTCGTGACTTGATGATCTGTACAGAGAGCTTTTATTGCTTTTGGCACTTGAAGGCACTTCTGATCAAGGAGGAGAGGGCAGTATTGTGAAGATACGGTAATTTACGGAGCGGGATGTCGAGATTCTCAACTTTTCAAGTTTTACCATTCATTCGTTCAACCGGTTAGTGCACCGAACGAGGAGGCGTCCGCTACTTTGTGTTTTAGGATCACCTTGTGAGTTGTCGTACAGATGGATCGCTGTAGACTGGTTGTTCTTTCAGAAGAAAGGAAGACATGTGGAGCGCCAAAGCGAACTGCTCAAGATGATGAGGTGTGTTCGCCGCTGAAACGAAATCACACTCCTAAGCGTTGTCGAATCGTGCTTTCTTCTGATTCCGAACCCGACGACGAATGCGGACATGAAAACAGCAAGCAGGTGGAAATAAGTGTAGAAGCAGATCACAGTCCAACGTCTTCAGACAACCCAACTTCTTCTGAGCCCTGCACTCCCGATCTTAATGTGGTACCCATCTTTACTTTAATCTATGGATGGTTTTTTGTTCGTCAGTGGCTGATTGCCTATCATCTGGTTGAGGTTTTTTTTTGAAACAAATTAAGGTTTCCAGCAACCTGCATTTTTGAAAATTTGAACCGAACCAAACTAACTTTGAATCGAAAAATATTGCAGTGCCGTTCTTCTCACTTATCTGTCTTCTTAGCAAGAAATGGTGCAAACCCCTCGTCTTATCTTCTGCACTGAAATGAGTCGTTTACTTCATCGAAATTAATTGTCAGTGCGATGTTCCGATCCATCAATTCGTCATATTCTAGGTGTTTGACATGTGGCGGGGAGGGGGAGGGGGAGGAAAAAACACCTTGTTTCACCATTAGTTGAAGCTGTAGCGAGATTATGGAAAAATAACGCCGAGAAGTTGCGTAATGTAGAAATTAGAGTCCAGTATGAATAGTCGTGCTTACCATGTCGTGAAATACAAGAAATAAATGCACGGGTGTTCGTCTTGAAGTTAAATTTGGCTGGAAGGTACTTTCAGAAAATATTTTAGAAACCAAAAAACCGTACTTCAACGCCGCGCTCTGTACCAAGAACTTCTGCCGCCTCCACTCCTCGTTTGGTCAGCGAAATGGCACATTCGTTCATCGGCTGTTTTCGGGTTAACGAAGAAGATATGGTACCTATTCAATCAGCTTATTAACAAATTTCAGCAACAGATCAGAAAAAACTCGCCATGCGCATGCCGATAAGTTTCGCGTAATGAGCGGCGAAAGGTCCAGTGTCATGTTCCGCTGAATCTTTCACTGCTATTGTTGTGCGTCATCAACAGGCACTTCTCAAGTGTGCTGTAGTCATCTGTTCATTTTGGTCCTTCGTTGATATCAGTGATGACAGTGATTTTGTGGAAATCTACTCCTCTTTTGGTTATCTTGTGAATAGATGTCTAATTCCGTGTGAAATAATTGTAGAAGAACTGTAGTAACTTTAGATTCGATTTCACCGATGAGAAGGGAGGCATTTCGCAGGAAAATAAGTTCAGAGAATCACATGGCAAAGGTTTTTTTAAAACTGCGAATCATTGCATCATATTATTCGAATCTGCAAACTGTTGCAATGAGTTGCACTCAGATTTTTATTCGCCATCTGCTACTTGAAATTGATTTTACGATATGACGTCGAACGTATTTCAGTCGCAAGTTTTTCAACACACTGGAGTATGCCAGTTTGGGATGACCAGTCGTGAAAGATAAATTTATGCTTAAGCGAGCATGATGTATTCAATATGTGAAGTGATTCCTTTTTTTTTCATGAATTTTAGAGGAGTCCTATTCAAAATAATATGATGGATAATTTCGAATGATGTTTGAAGGATGCACCGAACGTTTCGATGTCGTCTCTTGATCGGTCGATCTACAAGGTAGAGGAAAGTGCGGCATGCGGTACGTCGAAGAAGGAGGGGGGACTGGCAGTGCTTAGCGACTGTGAAGCTGGGCGTTTTCCACATCTGGATTTCGATTTTCTACAGCCGGACAAGATTCGAGATGCGAACGGACGGCGCATCTCCGACCCTTACTATTGTCCGAGAACACTGTTCGTCCCAGATGCATTCATAAAACAACAAACTCCAGGTGTGCTTTTTGGCGCTTACTTGATGTACTTGATATGAGGATGACAAAGTTTTGTTTTTTCCAGAGTTAGTTGAAAAGTTGGCATCCCTTCGTCATTTTTTTATTCATGTTACCTTTACTTATCCCAGTCGTTTTCCTCTTGTCACAATGACAGGTATCTGCTGTTGAAAAGTTGGCATCCCTTCGTCATTTTTTAAATTCATGTTACCTTTACTTATCCCAGTCGTTTTCCTCTTGTCACAATGACAGGTATCTGCCTAATTTTGAATAAAAAGAGCACCTCTCTTCTGTTCCATCACTTTTTCAGTTTCAGTGCTTAGTTTCACAGCTTTCGAATTTTTTCTGCGTTGATTGTAAACTTATCTCATAATGTCGATTTCTGATGCAGCAATTGTTTATTTGTTGTACTTTTTGTAAATCATGTTTTACAAACTCAGTCTGTATGCACATCAGTGACTTTATAGCGGTACGTTTTCTGTAGGATTTACCGTTAAATTGCCGAACATCGTCAGCGGTGGTTTAACGATCAAATTATAGGGCGTCATCAGGGGTGGTAGAGCGACCGAATTATAGGATGCCATCATGGGTGGTTTAGCGGTCAATAGTGGTTTATCGTCATTGGTAGTGTGATGTTCAAATTGTAGGGCATCGTCAGTGGTGGTTAGCCAAATCAGCCTATTTCGATACGGTATTATTCTTCAAAGTTGGAAAATTCTACGAGATGTACCATATGGATGCAGTTATTGGAGTTGAGAATCTCAATCTCACCTATATGAGAGTGAGTTTTTTTTCTTGGTAGGACAGTGTGTTCAATTAGCGAAACAAAGGGTTGCGCGAACAATTACAGTCACATCTGTCTTATACATGAACGCACTCCTTTCTCCGCTCAAATTTTTGAGTTTTCTTGCAGAGTCGTTTAACATTTTGAAGAATTCATGCGGAGGTTCGGCGACTTTAGGTAAAAGGTGTGCGAAAAGAAGTACTAAGGCAGCCTTGAGATTTTGGCACACAGAAGTTTAATGCTTCATGATAATGTACAGAAACTGCTCTCTTTTGATGGGGACCGGAAGGAGAACGCGTAGCTTAGTCTTTCAATGTCCTTGTTTTAAAGGGAAAGTTCGCCCACTGCGGTTTTCCGGAAATAGCGTACGGTCGTTTCGCGGATCAGTTGGTGAGCCGAGGTTACAAAGTGGCTCGCGTTGAGCAAACCGAAACACCAACACAGTTGGAGGAGCGTAACAGACTGGAGAAGAACCGCGAGAAGGTTGTCAGACGGTGAGCTATCAGCCTTAGTAAGAAGCAGCTGGCAGTTCCGCATTGCTAAAATTATCGCGTCTGATGTCATAGTGTGCTGCTAAACAGCAACGCAGATGAATTCTAGAGTTGCTTAGAGATAATTCACCTTTTTTTGTCATTGTTAATTCATTTAGAGCTCTCAGTACTTAAATATGCAGTTTAATTTACCCAAACACGGGCACTGATCTACATAAATTGGGCGCCATGTATTGTTGCAGTGAAATTTGCCGAGTGACATCGGCAGGCACGCGGACGTATGGTGTGCTTGATACATGCGATGGTGATTGCGCTCTTGACGCAGTCGAGTCCAGTGCGCGCCATCTGCTGTCGTTCGCTGAAAAGGTTATTCTTCTAAATTGCGGCCAGCTTTCTTATCTTTACGATTTCCTTTGGTAAGTAGTTAGGTGCTAAGTACCTTCTTCCCAGTGTGGATTGCCTGTCTTCATTTAAGGTACCAAGCTGGTGGTCACACCATCCACTAATAAGAAGATTTAAAGGAGGGAAAGGAAGTTAAGGCACGAAACTTCCGTCTTTCCGTTATCTTAAATGGGTCAAGGATCGTAGAAAATGTTCTTAAAAGGTTTATAACCTCAAGAGCCCTTCTATTCTCTAAACTTCATCACTGATACCTTTCTATGGAATGAAACGTTTCCATTTGTTAATTAAATTAAATACCGTATCACCGCTTCGTACCTCGCATGCTTTCATGGAAACGAGAGGGACGAGGGTTTTAGGGCCGCAATACTCTTTTTTAAAATATGATCTCCGCCCATTTGCATCGAAATTTCTCATCCAGCTCGTTTGGTTTCACAGTTTCTCTATCTCTAGCTAATGCGTTGCAGTCATCGATTCGTTCATCTTATGCCCCTGATCTTTTCAATTTCAATCAACCGTGATGATGGATATCGTATTGTCCTCGCTAGTCGTCTATCTCTTCCAGTCTGCATCCCATCTAGCAGAATATTCCGTTGCGGTCGTTAGTGCTGACTGGGTGTTGCCATATATGATGTGCTGGTATCGTTAAACCGAAAGAGGTGTGTTTTTGAGGTGTTACCGAACGGCTTATCGACTTATGGCGTATGTTTCATTGACACGTCTGTTGGTCGCTTTTATGTGAGTGTTTTCGTTGTCTTCAGTTAGTTCTGACAGGCGTTTGAGTTTGCTTGTATTTAAGCATAGTTGGGCTCGGAAAAAATATTTTTCAAATACCTTTTTTAGAATGGATGATATCCGATTGAAGTTATGTAACAAGACGTTTTTTCCTCGGGAAGAAAAATCCGGCGAGAAAAGAAAGCTGATAGGGCGATAAAGCATGGGACAGTTTGAAAAAGCGAGAGGGAGCTGCAGCGGCCTACAGCAAAGCATTCTAAGAGGAAGGAGGGGGGGGAAAAAAAATAGAGGGGGGGGGGGGGGGGGGGGGGGGGAAGGTCACTAACGGTAGATGTGCAGATGAGAAAATAATAGTGAATTTTGCGTGGACACATTGGCCGCTGTAAGTTGTTTTAAGCTCTTTAAATGCATTTACAGGTGGGCCAATTTGTCGACGATGCAAATCGCTCATCAATGAGAACACTTTTCGCACATTACGAACCGTCTCAGGTATAGTAATGTTTTGTTCGCTGTACATCTTCGCTGTATTTGTTGAGTTCTGTAAATGTTTAAATGAGAAATGTTGGTTTCGATTCTGACTGTTTAGTGAATTGATTTTGTGAAATACGTATTGACTTGATTCCCTTAATGTTCGTAGTTTAAATTAAATTAGTGCAGTATATTACCGTACTGTTGGACATTTTGTTTGGGAAGGCTGAAAGGTTTCGCATTGTTACAGATACTGTACGAGCGCGGTCGAATATCTGCAGCTAGTCAGTCACTGCTGAACAGCGTTGCAAGTGCTGTTATAAAGGAGGCACTAGTGCCCAAAAAGGAATTTCCAGATGCCGAAAGCGCAGTGAAGATGGTGAGCGTTTGTTTTGCTGGATACCTTTTCTAAAATAGATCTTTGGAAACTTTATTTTGAGAGTAATCATTTGTTCCCAACATCTGCCTGTGATTGTCTTCATCGGTGCAGCTCGACAAATCCACGCAAGTCCCCGATGTGGATGCTTTGTAATCGCTTTCACTGATGAATTATATTGCTGTAAAATTCTATGCACTATTAGCTGTTCAGAGAGTTGGCTTCCAGCATGAAAACGGCTACTAAGGATCGAGAAGAGGTGAACGGGAGAGAGGGAATTTGATGAGAAATAATGCTAATTGAAAAGAGGGTAAGGATTAGGACGAGGCGCTTTTACGTCTGTAACGGAGGTGGGCCAGAGGAAAGCGAGCGGTCCCAAATTTTAAATTCCAACCCATACGCTCTGAAATCTGCTCAGAGTCTCCTCGGAAATTGCAGTGAAGGGGGAAGGAGGTGTGTGCTTGCGGTCCACATAGTTCTGAGTATGCTTAATTGTTTTCAGTTGACAAGCAAGCTATACTTTGGGGAAGTGGTGCGTGAGTGGCCACAGACCGTGCGCAGCTTGTTGGTCGATGCAGACGCGCTGGACGCCAAGTGTGCGCCAGAGTTCAACGAATGTATGGCGGCTCTGGGCGCTGTGCTTTGGTGCTTATCTGTTCTCTTCTATATATAGCCTATTTCTTTAACATACAGACTTTTACTCCAGTGATTTTTCTGTCATTCTTGACTGCCGTCTGATATAACGTTTTTTGTAGCTGATAGTATGGGAATATTATCATGAATGTTAAGGTTTTTGTTTGGTACACGCTTATTTGCCTTTTGCTTATTGAACACTAGTTTGGCTCTATTGGAACATGTGATTAATTGGGCAGCTGAAAAGTCTAGTGATAGCTAAAATGTAGTTTGTGGATTGTTAGCACAGTCTTTCTGGACGTAACGCACCATCCCGGCTGTTCGTTAGCTTAGGGTTTTAGTGCGGTTTGCGCTAAGCTTTTTTCGTGGTCGATTCGTCTATGCGTTTTTACGTGAATTTCATAAGGATTTTTAAGGGCGAGTACTATATGTTGTAGCCACTTAAGCCAAATGCAAAGCTTTTAAGCAGAAATAGATGACCTAAACTGATATGTGCGTTTTTTTTTCTGCAGTCTAGTGAGGAAAAAACCGTGCAAACGATGTTGCTGCGTTCTTCGTTGAAAGCGAATTGCAGGTACTTGAAAAGAAGTCTCATTGATGTGGATATGGTCACAATGCGCACATTCGAACGATATATTCCACCCTGTCTCCTGGGCCATCCAGCCAGCCAGAATGATTCGATAGAGGTGCGTTCTCGCATTTGTTTTTTGCACAGATGCTGGGCATCGATGAAATAAGGAAAGCGCTCTTTTGGTTGCTTTGTTGTCCAGAGTGGAAGAAGGGTTAGAGGATTGATTTTGGAACAAATTGCCGTTGCTGTATTCTATAATAAAGAGATAGCTATTCTAAGGAAACCTAATTAGAATTATGTCATTGTTTTTTTTTTCACAAATACATAAATATTTTTGCTTGTAAAACGATATGGGAAGGAAAACATCGCAGCGGTAATCACACTAATGAAGTCTTTAGATGAGTGACAAGGAAACTTGTAAAGGAGAGTGAGAGAAAGACGATGGGCGCGCAGGAAGCGTTGTGCGATTTAATCAGTCTTTAGAATAAGTGTATGGTTCATTACAGCTGACGCTTCTCATGCATGGCTTGAATCTGTGTGGTATATTTTTCAAGTGGAAAGGGGGTTGAAGACGAGAGTATTATTTTTTGCTGCATACATGAACTGAATTTCGTTCAGCTTGAAATGGTCTCAATTTCAAATTTTCCAGTCTGAATTCTCTGCGTGAATTCGATTGAACTAATCAAACATGTTCTCATATGATTGAACTGTTCTCATCGATTGAACTGTTCTCATATGATAAATAAAAAAGCGGCAGCACGTATTTGCTGTTTTTTTTCTTTATTAAATTGTTGTTTTGTAAACGACGAGAATAAGATATTCGTTATCGTCATGCGTTTTTCGCTCAATTTCCTAAGACAATAGATGAGCAAACGAAATCGTGTCGCATGCTCAAGTGTCCAGTTCCTTGACATACGTCGATAACTGCTGAGTTTTTGGCTGAGTTTTGTAATTACGTTTATTTCGATCTCTTCTGGAATTATTTTGAAAAATTCTCTGAGAAACGGATTTGTAGATTTCATTTGAAGCTTTCTTTCATCCGACATTTTGAAAATGTTTGACTTGTGCTTTGTTTGCGTTCTTAGCGAATACCTCTGAATTTAAAGGGTATGCAATCAGGAGAAGGATATTGGCGACATCGTAGGCTGGTTCTGGATGGAGTATCTCTGTACAATTTGAACATTGTGCCACCGTTGGATGGTGTGAGACGTTCGGGGATGCGTGACTCAATCTCCTCAAAATATTCTCTCTACAACACCATCAACAAGTGTATAACCCCGTTCGGTATTTCAATTACATCAATTTTTTCGTACTTCATTTTAGCTTTGGGAGAGATTTTGCTCAAAATGCTTTGGTCTGTGCAAATTCTTTCTTGTATCCCTAATGGCTATTTTTTGTGAATTTTTCTTTTACTCATCTTTTTGTGTTCCTTTCATCCTTCTTTGAAATATATGGGCACTTCAGCGTAACCACATCACTGAGTGGTCCCAGTTCTGGTTTTGCAGTGCAGTACAACTTCCCCTTTTCACAAATACATAAATATTTTTGCTTGTAAAACGATATGGGAAGGAAAACATCGCAGCGGTAATCACACTAATGAAGTCTTTAGATGAGTGACAAGGAAACTTGTAAAGGAGAGTGAGAGAAAGACGATGGGCGCGCAGGAAGCGTTGTGCGATTTAATCAGTCTTTAGAATAAGTGTATGGTTCATTACAGCTGACGCTTCTCATGCATGGCTTGAATCTGTGTGGTATATTTTTCAAGTGGAAAGGGGGTTGAAGACGAGAGTATTATTTTTTGCTGCATACATGAACTGAATTTCGTTCAGCTTGAAATGGTCTCAATTTCAAATTTTCCAGTCTGAATTCTCTGCGTGAATTCGATTGAACTAATCAAACATGTTCTCATATGATTGAACTGTTCTCATCGATTGAACTGTTCTCATATGATAAATAAAAAAGCGGCAGCACGTATTTGCTGTTTTTTTTCTTTATTAAATTGTTGTTTTGTAAACGACGAGAATAAGATATTCGTTATCGTCATGCGTTTTTCGCTCAATTTCCTAAGACAATAGATGAGCAAACGAAATCGTGTCGCATGCTCAAGTGTCCAGTTCCTTGACATACGTCGATAACTGCTGAGTTTTTGGCTGAGTTTTGTAATTACGTTTATTTCGATCTCTTCTGGAATTATTTTGAAAAATTCTCTGAGAAACGGATTTGTAGATTTCATTTGAAGCTTTCTTTCATCCGACATTTTGAAAATGTTTGACTTGTGCTTTGTTTGCGTTCTTAGCGAATACCTCTGAATTTAAAGGGTATGCAATCAGGAGAAGGATATTGGCGACATCGTAGGCTGGTTCTGGATGGAGTATCTCTGTACAATTTGAACATTGTGCCACCGTTGGATGGTGTGAGACGTTCGGGGATGCGTGACTCAATCTCCTCAAAATATTCTCTCTACAACACCATCAACAAGTGTATAACCCCGTTCGGTATTTCAATTACATCAATTTTTTCGTACTTCATTTTAGCTTTGGGAGAGATTTTGCTCAAAATGCTTTGGTCTGTGCAAATTCTTTCTTGTATCCCTAATGGCTATTTTTTGTGAATTTTTCTTTTACTCATCTTTTTGTGTTCCTTTCATCCTTCTTTGAAATATATGGGCACTTCAGCGTAACCACATCACTGAGTGGTCCCAGTTCTGGTTTTGCAGTGCAGTACAACTTCCCCTTTTCTCATCTAGAGAAAAAAATAGCCACATTATTCTGCAGTGTGCTTGAAAGATGTGACTTTTAGTCACATCTTTCAAGCACACTGCAGAATACTGTGGAGTTCCAAGCAAGAGTCGCTGGCAGCATAGGCCGAAAAAACATTTCCTCAGTTTAACCGCATTTTCAGTAAGCGCTCCTCCAAAGAGCTGTGAGAGCCGGAGGCCGTTTGAGTAATAGAGGAAGGGGAGGGGTGACGTGGTGAGCACATAGGATGCTATGGAAAAAAATTGATAGCTTTTGTTGCGGAAGTCGTTTTTGAGCCTTCAACCTCGTAAAATGCCTAGTAGTATTCGCTTGGCGGCATCCTTTATCAAGGTCAATACCAGCACCCAGTTCCATCCTCATCAGCTTTCGAAACTGACTAGAAATGGTTGCCGGTGGTTTGGGGCTACCGAAATCGTCTATCAGCACCAGCCTTCGCAGTTCGTAACACGCATGTCAAAATGATGAGAGAGCATTCATCCAGAGCGGTATCACAGAACTTATGGAAAGGTGCTATAACTTCGTGAGGGCTGAAAGGCCCTACAAACTACAGGTAGAGTATATCAAAAGAAATTCTGCCTACCTTACTTATCATATCTTACCTTAGCTGAAAAAATCAAGCTTCTTAATTTTTTTTCCTACTCGCTTTGCTCGCTTTAGCAGGTCTTCCGGCCCACTTCTAGCTTTATACAAGTTCTTTTTTTCGGCTTGCCATGTTCGCTTAATTTTTTTTTTCCATTTCGGTTCGCTGGCCTTCGTACAAAGCTTTCGACTCGTTCAAAATGTATCTTTCTTGGCTCGCTTCGCACTATTTACACAAGACTTTTCGGCTCCTCTCGCTCGCATCACTTTAAAATTTCGAGTTTCTCTTCGCGAAAAAGCGATTCACGTCAGCAGCCAAAAACTGTATGTTCGATGGTCACGTCCCAGCAGTTTTTAGCGTGGTACCTGTTGACGCCAGAAAACCCTGAAATAATCTAAGCATTTCCCCCAAGAGATCATGGACTTTCAAAAAAATCTTTATTATGCAAATACAGGCTAACCGATTGCTGTTTGCCCTGGAACGCTCAAATATGCTTTCATTCTTGTGTGACGATTGGTTTATGAGTCATGAATTAAGCAGTTCATGCCCATTTATGACACGATACTTGGGTTGCGCATATGAAGAGGTAGAGAGAACATGTCCACGTGTGTTACGATGTTTCTCCGTCTTTTTTTTGTTCTGTCGGTGTTATTAAACTTTTGTGCAACATACAATCGTCGCCCACTTGGCAGGCGTTGGTCTTTCTCGACCACTGCTTTCCTTCTTCTCTTAATTGCAAAGAAATAAGCAATTTTCAGCGCGGAAGCGTTCCTTATTGATGTACCGTCTTCAATTCGATTATTTAGGGAAACGCGTGCTTCGACAATGGGTATGTGCCCCATCGTGTGACGGAGATGTCCTTCGTGCAAGGCAGGATGCCATTCAGTGGCTCATGAGCCCAACGGCCAAACTTTTTACCGACAAAGCAACTGAGGTACTCCGCAAGATGCCTGATCTGGAAAGACTCCTTCAAAAGTATTCTTTTAATAATCTTTTCTTGCTGAACTTGATGATTTCATACTAGGTTTTCAAGAGCTTCAATACAATGCCTGAATGCATGTATATATATATATATATATATATATATATCTGCATATGTTCGTAGAATATGTTGCAGTTGAGACCATATAATGCGTCAGGAAAGATAGTTTAATATATTTATGCTGACGTTTCGGCTCTTAAAACAAAAATCACAGCACCACAAGCTCAGACTTGGGTAATATGCACATATGTATATACATGTACATATATATGTATGTACATATATATATATATATATAAATGTTTAATTATGCATACATAGGCATTACGTTGAAGCTCTTCTTGAAAGGGATGTTTGGCACATAAAAATACGACGTCGGCTCGTTTCCTTCGCCGACTTCACCTTATTTTCCTCCTCGCCTCCAATATGATGTTATCCTCTCTCGCCTTATTTGGTTCTCTCGATTCGCCGTATTACCATATGTAGCACTTCGTCTTGTTCCGTTACTCATCTTCGGTTTTAGAGCTCGACATTGTCGAACTATCGAGATCTCCAATTGTTCAGTCGTTCAGCAAATTTTGGCTTCCGTTACGAATGATTTATTTCAGACTGGCGTTTAGCAGTAAAAAAATTCTGATTCCATATTGCTTGCCGTTCAGCTGTAAAAAATTCTGGTTCCAAATTCTGATTCCATATTGCTTCATTCATCGATCGGAGATTCGATAACGTTCCGAACCACTCGCGGTATAAGAATGCATTTTTTAAAGGATCCATACACTGGGCTTGAAATACCGTGCGTCACAGCATCCTGACAGTCGCGCGGTGATGTTTGAGCCACTACGCTACAACCGCAGGAAAATTGGCGATCTTCTGTCCGCGCTATCGGGTTTTGAACGAGTTCTGGAGCTTGTACGACTCTATGGGAAGCTGTTTACCGAAGCTGAACAACGGTGACTTTTACTGAAAGATGGTAGTAGAATTTAGATGATATGGTATTTAGAAGCCGTAATTTCAAAAAGGGGGGTATTATTGATTAAAATTTTAATTTGGATTCTTTGCACTGTTTGTTATTTTCGTTGGACAGATGAATGGTAGCCGTTAAAAAGTTCTTTTGGGATGTTTAAATAGGTTAATGTTTCGTAGTTTGAACCGTTAGTCCTAAAGCGGTGAAGGTTTATCAGCGACAATCTTGGTTATTTCCAGTCCGAAGTTGATAGATCGATGCTTCGGAGCGTGCTTTCCGGATATCTCTGGCGATCTGAGTCACTTCCAGGTTCAACTTTTCGCTTTTATTGGGGTTTGCTTGAATGATATTTGTGGTTCTAAATTGGTGTATTTGCTGGATTGCTGTTTTTAGCTCTCTAAGAAGTCCTTTTTAAACTGAGTTCAGTCAGACATATTTCGCATATTCAAGCCTAGTAAACGAGGCAGTGATGTCGTCATACCAAAAGGTATCTTACTTTCCATACTGCACTCCTACTTACACCGAGTATAGTACAGCATGGTACCAAAACCGGCAAGTGCATCATAATCACGATACAGCCAGACTTTCCAAGGGTGGCACAAGTACTGTACTGTACCTTCTTTTTTGGAAAAGAGCGAATGCATCATGTCAGGTTTTCGTTTTACTTGTGCTTAAAATGTACATCTTTTCGAAATGTAGAACGGCGTTGCTTCGCTTTATCAGCTAAAATCTTGAACGGTGGGTCCCTACGTGGATTTATCATTGACTGTTGGAAGGGACGAAATGTTCCGTCTGAAAATGCGCAGCTTAACTTTCCATTTTAGACGTTCAGTTTGTGGTTGTTTGAAGTGTGAAGCGTTTTGGACCACGTATGTTTAAAGGGCTCATTAACCTTTTTTAAAATTTTTATTCCTTCTTGACTAATGGAAGCAGATAAGTTCTTTGAAGGACGGCAGTCAGTGGAGAACTTCCAAAAAATCGGACCTCTTGCTGTTGCAGATGTACGAAGAACAAACGGGCATGATTGTATTTGAAGAAGTGCAGCCGATGGCATTTACGTCTAGTTTTCATTGTTTAAGTGCATTTTCATCCTTTTTTTTAAAGTGGTATGATTGCAGTACTATACCGTTTTCGGGGGAGAAACATAAGTACAGTATTGTACCAAGTTTGGTACGATGACATCACTAACGGAAGGTTTCATGCCTACTGATTTTATTTATCAATAACGCATCTTTTATCCTAAAATACATCGTTCGAAAGTGAGCTGGAGAACCAAGTCAAGCAGCTTTCGTGTTCTTGCGGTCAGGTCATTGACCTTGTGACCAATTTACTCATTAATAGAAGAATATTTATTGCTTGCTATCCGTTCGTTACTAGGAGTAGGAAGGCAAAGTTTAGCAGTTGTTGTTATTTTGCAGAGCGAATAACGTTTTGATGTGAATGTAGCATCAACACGGCGAGGCATTTGTACGAAGGATGCTGCTTATACGGGAGCATACCATGGACTTTACAGGCTATCCATGCACGAAACCAATATATACTGGTGTGTCATTTTAAGGAAGCGTTCGATCATGAGAAGGCAAAGGCGGAAGGAATTATCGTTCCAGAAAAAGGGGTGGATGCCGAATACGATGGTGCAGTTGAAGATGTGCATGAGTGCATACACAACTTGGATGCGTATCTTTTTGCTATCAGAAAGCGTCTCGGATGCGGGGTATGCCTTTTTGATACACTCAAATAGTAATGGCGGCGTTAAAAACCGTTTTCTAGCAGGCTTCCCAAGTGGAGAGAGGAACTCATGGAATGGACGACTGTTCCTCTCTTCCGCGATTTAGTAATGGGATTTGGTATTGGATAGAATATTTTGACAATGATTCTTAAGTCTTAGTTTCCTACCGCAACTCAGCTAACACACAATCCAGCCATTTTTTCTTGTGTTTCAGATTTCATTTTAATTCCACAATTTTTAAATCCAAAATTTTTTAAACTCCAAACATCATTCCCTTCGGTATGTCTTGGAAGAAAATTGTTAGCAGACAGTGAGTAAATTTATTAATCCTGCTAAATAAAAGAAGAATCCTTCCCACGGATGATCCTTCCCATGAGGATGCCTTTTTTCCATTTTTTTTTTTTGCTCCGGTATTTTATGCTAGTGTTAACGATTAGTTCCAGTATAGTCCCTTCTCAGCGGGTCGTAATTTTTGGAACACAAGAAGAAAATTAGGAAAAAGTAGAATTTTACGCATGAAAAGAGCTCAGCTTATAGTTCATGTGCTAATGGATTTGCGTCAGCGCACAGGTGTTTCGCTTTTTTCCTCTTCATCCTGCATGTTAATGAATCTGTATTTGTTGTTCATTAGGGTCTATAATTATTGCTGATATTTGGACTGGATTGTCCCACATTTTTTTTTATTGCTTCTCTGCAGAGCATTCAGTATTTCGGCAGCGGAAGATCGCGGTATCAGCTCGAAATACCCGAAACGATCGCCAAAAATCTCGGAGGGGACTTCGAGTTGAAATCTTCACGAAAGGTTTTTTTCTTCAGAATGTGCTTCTGATGACCATTCTTATCAGAGCGTTAAGATTATTTTCTCTGTTCCAGAAATACGCAGCTTAACTTTAATCTTTTTTTGGTATCCTAGTGGAAAGAGGTGAGATACTTCGTCGATTGAGTGTCTGCACGTAGCAAATACGATCATTTCCGATGTTTCTTATTTGGTAGAAAGTTGATGAGCACTTGGTCGGGATTTTGAGGTGGGAGGTCTACGAAGACAGCTTCGGGAAGTAAAGGGGAGGAGCAAGAAGCGTCATATGCATTTGCCGTATGTGAAAAGGAAAGCGTACTGTGTGTTTTGCGCTATTCAGAGCTGTTGCGTTGGAATGAGCATGTTGTCGTCTAGTTTCAGGAAAAAAAAACATTTTGAGAAATGAGGATAACCTTAAGGCAGGAGATTGGCGGATCATTTATGTGCTCCATCAAGTGTGTCACCAAGATGGAGATCATGTCTATAATGCCGATGCGCAGTGAAGGCAGAGTGGCTTAATCCACCCGCATTTTTATATGTTAGGCATGATGACGATGATATTTACAGGGTTATAAGCGGTTTTCCACAGAGGAGTCTGTGCGGCTTTTCGAGGAATTGGTAGAAGCAGAAACGAGATGCGACATTATTCGTCGCGACGTCATGCGACGAGTGTTCGCCGATTTTGATACTCGGTCCGTCCATTCATTGTGCATTCAACATCTTTCTGAGCATTTTTCTAGGATAATTCTCTCAAATACAGTTTGCGTGATGACGGTAGACAGTTGCTCACAGTGGGACCCAGGCGAGTTAATTTCTTGAGCTGTTCATACTTGATCTTCTTGTGTGAAAATCGGATATTTAGGGCGGCAAAGTGGGCCGCAGTAACAGAACGTGTGGCGTTGTTCGATGTGCTTCTGTCGTTGGCACGTTATGCGAAGAGCTCTGGTCTGGCTATGTGTCGACCGGAGTTCGTCTTCGACTCCGACACAGTGAGCTCCATCTAATGTGATCTTTTCTTTTCAAATCAACTTATGCCATCTATTCGCGGGCTTACTGTTTCCTTTGTTACGGACAAGGTCATCCTAGTTGAATGTTGCTTTGATGGAATTGGTAAGGGTCGGCACTTGCCAGCAACTACCTCCACACATGTCGTAATAATTTGAGGCATAAACATTGTACCATGGTTTGTCGCCTTCGGAATCTTCAAGGAAGGGTCAGAAGATTCCTTTCATATCCCTGTCTTCTTTGTTGAGGTTGGTTATGGCATTTGAGAAAGTGAGGTTATGAACAAACTAAGTCCTTAAACCATCATAAAAGTTTTTAAAAATCGCAAAGAATGTTACAAAGTGTTCGTGGACATGCAGATGTTGCAGCCGTTTCTGAATATCGCGGCGGGTTATCACCCCTGTCTAGCTGCGAAGATGTGTGCTGGTCGGGAACGAGAAGCAAGTTTCACCTATATTCCCAATGACACGCAGCTAGGAGGTGACCACCCTCTAACGATGCTTCTTACCGGACCCAACATGGGAGGTAAATCGACACTTATGCGTCAAGTGGCGGTGCTCGTCGTACTCGCTCAGATTGTTAGTTGCTTTTACTGTGTCTAAGCATTTATTTGAAAGCCTGGACCGTCCTCGGTATAACACTAGTAGCGCATCTTTGTAATGCCATTTTGACCATCACGCTTGCGGCTTTCTAGGCATTCTTCCAAATGTCTTTTCAAATTATAGAGTATTAATTAGGAGTCCTATTTCGTGGTCATTCACTGTCATTGCCTTTGTCTACAGGAGAACTGAAAGTCTTGGCAGTACTACGCTGTTAAGCTAAATGGGGTAGCGGATTTCTTATCAGTTTTTGGCCATAGAAATACTGCAGTAACAGTAAAACATAAATCGACGTTAGCGACCCGCTCGCATGAATAAGTAACGAAAGCTGAGTGGAAGTCTTAATGTGGATGGTGCATTTGTTTGGAGGGGCGGCGGTAACTGAGTGGTAGAGCCCTCGCTTCGCATGCGAGGAGACCTGGGCTCGGCTTTCGATTGCCTCAGTATCATCGAGACATCGCACTGAGGGCCCGAGCGGTAAGAATAAGAACAAACAAGAACATTTGCTTGGAGTAAACATATGTGTTCAGTCAAGTTGTTTTGGAGTGCTCTCTTCCGTTTTTTCGCGCGAAGTAAATTATTGTTGCAACAGGTGAGTTATGGTTCTCGTTCCTTATTCAAGGCGCGAAATTCAGGGTAGCTTGGTACCAGCGAAAAAAATGCGGCTTTCACCGGTTGATCGTATCTTCACTCGCATTGGTGCCAACGACCGCATCTCCGCAGGTGACATTTGTTTAATGGAAAGTGTATACGTCTAATCATTACCAGTTCTGAATCGTTTTGACTTGTACGCGGAGTTTGCAACTAGCACACCCAACTGGCGTATAGTTGCGGGTCACGGATTAGTGCTTGCGGAAACAAGAAAGTCCGTAAACAATAGGAAGTTATGTGGAATATTAGCGCATCTGTGGTCAGCTTAGATCTGAGTTAGGTTCATAAATCAGATGTGGACGAGATTTGTGTAGCAAATTGTGACTAATGTCGATGATTCTGTGCTTCGCTCGTTTTTCGATAAAGTCTCGCTCAGACTTTGTTTGGCACGGGATTTATGGGCTTTGTATCTGCGCAGCGTAACTTGGCGGAGATTCATTCATGGTCAACCTGTGGGGATTGAGATTTCTTTATTTCTGCGGAGATGAGTTGAAACATACGAAAGCCACTCCAATTGCTTCAGGACAATCTACATTTTTTGTGGAACTAAACGAGGCGAACATTATAATGAGGGATGCGAGTGTATATTCTCTCGTCGTAATGGATGAATTGGGAAGAGGCACAAGGTCCGTTTATTTGTCTCTGCACAACTTAATGTTGCGTAAAGTCGATCGTTTGCCCGGCTTGTTGTCATTCAGTCGCATTGCAAAAGGCATCTAGCTAGTCGCCGCAACTTTTGAGTGAAGAAAAATTCAAGATTTCTGTTTTGCTGTGTTTCATTAAATTGGCTATAAATCTCACTTGATTGATATCTTATAGTCAGATCAAATCAACAGTTATCGTTGCCATTGCTCAGAGAGCACAAATTTGTTCTTTTTATGCATCGCTTTTTATGTTAGCTGTTCGTATTTCTAATTTTTATCGTTTGCTAAACTTTCCTCATATTTTTGACTAGGATTTAACTGCAAAAAACCAGCATCGGTCAAGCATTAAAAGATTTTTACTTGTAAATCGTTTACTTTAGTTTTAACTTTTTTTGTGGGCAGGCGCTAGGCATGCGTAGTGGACAACGAGAACGACGTTGACCCGACCCTTGAGAATGTCACTTTCTTATATTCGCTGAGCGATGGCGTCTGTCCCAAATCGTATGGCTTTTTCGCCGCCAAAGTATCTGGAATCAAACCTGAGGTATTATATTTAGGTGGTTCCCGACGCACAGTTATTACTCATCTATAATTCTCTTTCAGCTCACATTTAGGGGCGCAGTCGAAATGATAACAGAAAATGTTATGAAGAGTTAAGACGCCTAAGGTGAATCATACAACACAAAAAGGCTTTCTGGAAATCGAGGTTGTTGAAAGCTGGAAATGTGTTTACTGCAGATCTCATGCGAATCGCAGTGACTGTAAAATAAAATTATTTCATTAATATGTCTTCACTTTTTATGATTCATTTGATAAAATTGTCGTGGCGGCCAGCCAGCTTTATTTTTAATGTTTACTGCATGTAACATAATGAGATTCCCGTATTGATTGTTGCACAAGGTGGTTACTTCTGGTTTAAACCTTCAGCGTTTCATGTCTTTTGGAAAATGTTTATGAGTGACAGAATTTTGAAAAGGAAGAGGATTAAGGAGAGGGCTAGTTAGATTGTATGTTTGTTATAGCTTAAGTTGTATATACTTACTGCAGGTGATCCGAACGGCTTTTGCGGCCTCTCAACGACTTGATATGGGCATCGATGGGAAGTCATCGCGTTTGGCTCTACTTGTGCGAGAGGCCAAAAAAGGGTGTGATGTGGGGCAGTTGTCGAGCATGCTTGCGTCAATGTGAATTTCACGCGTTTCTTTGTTGTACTTTCTCATCCATCCCATCTCGAATACCGATCCACATTGTTGGCACTTGTTGATTGAACATTTACTGTACACTTTGTTGAATTTGTGCTATATGGGAAGAGATTTTTCGAGAACGAAAGGAGAGGAGGAAGGAGAACGAAGGTTAAAATATGAAAACTTCAAATACTAATAGAGGAGGCAGTCCCAAAATTCGTCACTCCACACGCGACGTCGAAATCAGTTGTTCAAAAATTAAACCTCTGAGTGTGTATTCCCACTTCTATTAAAGTATTCATTTCCGTTGTGCAGGAAGGGGGGGGGGGGTCTTATGGTGTTCTTTTTGCATTCAGTACGTGACAGATCTGAATTTGCGTTCTTCGTGCGGGTTACACAATCTCGGTTTCTGCTTGCGGGTGATCTCTGCGTTCTTGGTTCCGAATTTTAATACGATTGCACTGTTGATTGCCTTGACTCTAGATTTGTGTATATCGTTATGCGCTCTATATTGTGGGCTGAGTTGCAAGGTTGTTTTCAAAATGTCCCAAATGAGACAGTCATATGCGAATAGTTTGGCAGTCCTGTCGTTTTCTAGATTTGAATTTGATAGTTCCGTTGGGCATAGGTGAAATAGTTTCCCCGAAATGATATCTTCTTACGGTATTGTGGATTGCCGTTTCGTCCGTTTACTGTTTATTCATGTTGCCTGTTGATTGTTTTAATTGACCCGACTTTTCTGTGCACCACCACTGTTCTCATGTACAAAGGCACGTTTTCGACAAATAAACTTTGTCGAGTCACGTTCACAAATATGCTATTCTCTCATTTCTTAACCATGTGGAGAGCTTTTGGACTTTAGAACTAGGTAAAAAATAACTTCAAGTATGGCATGGAAAACAGGTTCGCAAATGAATTCCTGTATGAGATGGCGAATGTTGTTTGACGTTCGTTTGCGTTCTTTGCTTCCTCACGACGAGTTGTCGATAATCTGCGGGAGCAGAGCGATCATGAATCCTAAGGATCGCATATGCATCCATTTTTGCTATGTAGTGTTGCGCTATTGGGATGAAGTGCAGCGACCGAAGTTCCAAGTGCAATTTCATTCCACCATTGGACTTTTATTTGCCACTAACGAAAATCGCTTGATTCCCATAGTTACTCAGTGATAGCCTTAACAGGTTTGTGATATTTTATGGAAGAATTGCGCGAAACTTAACATTTAACAGCTAACTCTATGTGAGCGTGATGAGAATGAGAAAACTGCAAGGTTTTATTATAGACTGTATTGCGGCTTCATTTCTTCGTTGTGACATGCAGCTACCATCTGATAAAGCACCGTGTGTTCTTTCATAGTGAAGGCGTTTTGAATAGAAATGATGCTGTAGAAACTTATCAAGAGCGAGAATTTATTTCGCTGGAACGGTTTACGTACAAGGAACATGGGAAATACAATCAAAGAATCGACGAGAACGTTTAAGGAACAACTGAAACATTTTGTTTTACTTGATCAGGTCGTTTTGATTGTCTTATTTGTACGTGGGGCTTTGCATGTATTTCATTGGACATTTGCGCCGTTCGAGGGGAGAGAGCGCAGCGGCGGGAGCCATCACGTTGCTTTATTCGGTCGAGTTTGCTGTAACTCGTTTTCTTCTCGTATTTCTGTTCTTGCCAAATAGCAATCGAATTATTTCCGCAGTTGTTAAGTCGGTTTCCTTACCGTTCAAGACCCATGCGTAGAATTCGGCATATTCACCTTCTATTAGAAGCTTCTGCGACTGCAAACATCCGCATAACATTATAACGAAACAGTTGCGATTGTTAATTTTTTAATAAACGATTTCGTGGACAGCTAAGGACTCAGATGTCGTGCCAGTGGATGAAATTATCTTCGAAACCTTATGAATTTCGATAAAAAATTTTTCTAGCTTGTGGGAAACCGAATATTGACCATTCTTATGTGGAACTCACGTCAGTTTTGTTCGTAACAGCCTCCGTCTGATCTCTGTTCACGCGTGCAGCTGGACGGCAATGGCTTCCTAAATAATCAATTTTCCTTACGCAGCCAATCACTTGTAAAATTTGCCATTTGAGGAGCTCTTGCCAGTCAGTACTCGGTTAGCAGCAAATGAAGCAGGCCTCATCTATCGTTATGCGAGATAAATGAAACGAACTTTTCGTTTACTTCTGCTTGTTCATCTTATTCTTAACAATACAATACTCCTATATTGTTTCGAAGACGAATTCGAATTATGATCATCGTGGATAGGCGTCTAAGCATTAGCCGGAGGACCCTGAGATCACAGACGATACTCGACAGTTCACGAAGCAGCAATGCAATACGCTGCATCATCTTTCTTTGAAGAAGCAAGAGTGCTAATACAATGCTGATTTCACAACCATCCTCGAAACCTATGACGAAATGAACGAGTGCAGCAGGACGGTATATTGTCGTGTTCTAGTCGCTTTTCTTTTACAAAAAAACTTTTCCGACTGCCTTACCACGAGAGTTAAAGCTAAGTCATATGCTGATGATCTAAAGAAATGTGCTGATTATCCAGTTCATGCCGCCGTCCTTCAGCAAGTCCTTAAATCCGCCCATAGCTTGTCATTGAATGGCACGTTCCCATTTCTAACCTTAACTGTGTTGTGATCTGTCCTTTATACATGCCAGTATAATGATTCTCGTTCTTATATACTCGGAAATTTGCTGAAATCAGCAAAGTTGTCCAACGTGCATAGTGCCAATTTTATCTTCTTCGATTTGCGAGGTCGTCTAATGTTTCTGTTTATGCATCTGTCATTAAAGCTTATCTGTCTTAAAGCCGAAACCGATTTGTGCGCACTCTATAAAACCTTATTTGAATCATCCATTGAGATATATCTAAACTTTTTGCTTATTTTGATCGCCGATATAATTGTCAACTACGGAAAAAACTCATGAACAATTTCACGCAAGAGTCGTCTGCAACCGAAATTAATTGATTTTTGGAACTCATTTCCGGCGAAGTTATACAACACTCCTGGGACTTCTATTTCAGCAGCACTCGATGGTTCTAAATTTGAACTTTTGTATCCTTCTCCCATTTATTTTTTAAAACGACATTACCATTGTTTTCCTGCCTCATTAAAAGCATAACACCCTAGCAAATACAACAGCTGATCGCACAGTTTACCTCGGTTGTTGGACGCTTGAACGATGGATGCATGCCGAGAGTTTTGCTGTTGCATTGCAAGATAAAACGCTGCAATACATTTTTTTAAATTGTTAATCTATTCTCCTGTCTTCCATATGGTGGTTGGGCCATGAAACACTTAAAATAAGTTGTTATCGTGCTGGCAGCCTAATTAGCAAGCAGCGTAAGTGTGTATGGCATGTTATTTCTTATTGAGTGCAAGAAGTCCCATTCGAATTATATCCTCGAGTTCGACTCAAAGAAAGTGGAATGAGTAATCAAAATTCTGAATTAATTACAGCAACCCGTACCCCGTCGTTGGATCAAGAGTACTCTTATGTTGACAGTTTATAAATATCATTGCCTATTAATTCCTTGCCCAAACTGCCAAACTCGACTTGATCTGCATGCGGGCAGATTATAAAGTAAGTAAGTAATCAGCACTAGGTTCATTCCAATCAATCTTCCAGCAAAAAGGCAACTCCATTATCCGCTAAACACAAAATACAATCCAACTGTCATTACTCGAACAGTTAGTTCATCAGCGTTCGTACAGTTAACAGTCATACGCGCCAGGGCAGAGATGGGTAGAGTAGGTGGAAGGAGGGAACGTCAGGGCTGCGTCGTTCCCCTCTCTCAAAAGAAGAAATTTTTTGTTGTTTCAGCCAGGAACTGGTGTTTTCGTACTTTAAGCATACATTTATCAGTGAGCATTACTTTACGACGACTACAAGTAAGCATTAGTAATTTGTAGGCAAGGTTCGCCTTTATCAATAAAGTTTCTTGATTTTTTTGTTTGTTTTTTATGTGATCCAGAGTTCTATTCACCAGACCTATCTTCTGGGCCATCCACAGCTACATCACGCACTCACCCTTTCCTTGGACAGTGCTAGGTACGCTAGTGTCAACAGCATCTGATCGTACAACCAGTCAGAAAGTTATAGATTTTCTCGACGATGCACTAAAACTAGCTTTTGAAGAGCAATCCAAGGATACGTTTTTTTTCCAGGTGCACAGTAGTCTTCCAACAGACAACTGTCGAGCACCTCAGAGGATTATTTTTTTCTCACCAAATGCCATAGGAAGCAGTTCCTCGAACTAATCAAATAACAAATTGCTTCTTAATGTGTCGATCGCAACACAAACAGGTTGTATCGAAGAGCTGAGTGGCCAAGACAAGTTGATTTCATTTTTGTACTAAAAGAAAAGAGGAAAAAAACTCACGTTTTTCATTTGTAGGCAGGGGGGTTGGTTGGTTTGGAGTGTGCGGTGGCGGGAGGTAAATGGACACTGAGCTGTTCCTTGACGATGGCACTGCCGGGCGTTTCGATGTAAGCGTCTGCAAATGAGCAAATTACGCAGATTCAACAGCCATGCTGCTTAATTCGAGAAAAACAAGAGCAGCAGAGTACATTTTATAGCGGCTCAATCTGTTTTCATAAACTGTGAGGCTTTTCAGATATGCCGAATAGGTGGGAGATTCAGGTACAGTAATGTAGGATAGGCAAAAGTCATGCAGGATAGGAAGAGTTCAGGTGCAACCATGAGCAAAAGATCCAGGTACCGTTATGAATGGTAAGCGAAACGCTTATTTTGTTTTATTACGTATGCCAATTGCGAAAGCAAAGCAAAAATCGGTTTGGCCAGTTCGTTACTGCCATCAGAAAGTATCGCTGGATTAGCCTAACCTCCATATTGTCCCTGCCCACCACGCCTTGAGTATGATCAATTTTTAGAGTTCTCTTCCATTAGAGTTTAAAAGGAATCAGACTTGCTGGAGTGAAGAACATCGCAAATACATTATCTACGCCGAGGTTTCCCGGAAAAATTGAACGTCAACGCTAGTAAGATAACTGTATTGGTTTGCATTCGCTCAAATAAACCGTTTGCATTGGTTCAAATAAACATGGGATTTTCAACGCTTTTCAAAAACTACCCGATTTAAAACTAAGTCTGCGGATGATCAGTAATTGCATCGGATCCTCCCGTTAAGCTAAGACAACCAATTTTAAGGGGAATTCAACAATTTGCAAGAGATTTTATGACTCAAGATCAATAGAGTGAAACTCCCTTTTTCTCCATAAAAAATTTTTGGAAACCTAACGTTCTAGAAAGGAATAAGATGCATTTTCGGAATAAGCACTAAAATGTGATCTAATAAGGTTGTGTTTTATTGTCGGCGAGAACATCGAGTCATAGATATCGTGTTTCATTTGAGAAGTATTCGTTTTGTTTGAAGATAACCGCTCCACTCATATTAAAATGCATCGAAGGTTATGAGTCGAAGTGAGCGTAAAATCTCGGACATACCGAAGTGGGAGTGATTGAAGCTGTTTTGGTATATTCGCTGTCGAAAACGAACTGACTGCGATGCTTGACTTGCGGGTGTTGCGGTTTTGGTTGAAGTATTGCGTCCTGTTTGCTTTGCTCAACGATCAGTTTACTATCCATCCAAGGTTCATATAGTGCTTGTGCCTTTCGAACCTTCTCCTTCTGCAATAGCTTCCCACTTGATCGATTCGGAAGTGCTTAACTGCCGTTCACATGACTTGCTCCTGAGTTCTAGGTCAACTGAAAATTAACGAATTAGAGAGGGCTGGACAGATGGCCTTAACAACGAAGCTCAGAGACAGCCTATTACACTTCCAAATATACTGCTCTTGAATGTTCCAAATATACTGCACCTCACCACCTTATTAAGCTATTATACAATATACGTTGACAACTGCCTTCTTCGAAGCTCATAACGATTCGGTATCATATTTTTCTTTTTCTTGCACTAGTCTCACATCATTTTATTTAACCTTTTTTGTAGCGAGACATCGTTAAACTAATTTGACAGAGGTTACTATTAGTTGAAAGCACGCTGAATTTCACAGTTGCGCAGTCGCTGTCATATTCGCAAGCTTGCAAAACAAACAAAAAAAACGTAAAAGAAGATGCACTTTTCAGCACACAAACAGACGATCTTCATGTTTGTTCGAAAAACATATATAACGAATCTTTTTGTAATGTAACGTAACGTAAAAATAACGAAAAACATAAACATAACGTATGTAACGTAAACAAAAATATATATAAAACAAAGCGCTTTTTAAAAAAATGTGTAACGTAAAGAACCTGTATAACGAAAAGCGTATAACAAAACCATACGTAATGAATCCCATAAAAACGCCTGAAATCATTTTTAGGGTCTGTCTTGATCGCATTTTCATTGGTCTATCGTGATCGCATTTTCATAAGATAGCTACTGTGCGTTGAAAAGCGATTTCAAAAGCGTCGACTTTGAGCACTGGAATTCGCTGAATCTGTTCTATTTTTTGCTGGGAGTCCACTATACAAACAACTGCGTTTTTTTTTTTTTTTTTTTAAAAGTTCGTTCGTGATGAACTAAATGTAAGCTTTCGATTTCGTCTTGTTTGTAATGGTGGCAGTCTAAACAAGGCAGTCAGTTCGACTAATGGAACTTCATCACAACGTCAATTTAGATCTTGTCGTTGACTTAGAAGGTATTACACCTATATTTCTCACCCTTTAACGACCGACCTATCTTCTCACTTACCGCAGCGCTGATCGAACGGTCGAAGCGCGGATCATTTTTACATTGTGACTGTAACGACTATTTGCTGCCAGAAAATTATCGTGCACAGGACATTCGTACAAAGAAATCTTCAGTACCTGTTCCATGAATTTAGCAAGATCCATTCCCTGCGTCACGCTGCTCTTGACTTCTGAAATTGCTTACAAAACGAAGAAAAAATTGAGCCGATATAGAGAAAGCAGTATTTCAAAATCGCTACCAGAAACGGTAAATGGTAAAGAAAGCCTTTATTTATTGGAACTTCAAATCGTACCCCCTCTACTAATGAGTTGTAGCCTGCCTACAAAGAAATCAAAGCTTGAACAGTAGTGATGGGTGGGCGACATATGGGATTAAGACAACGCCACCCCCACCCCCACCCCGCGTCCCTCTTACCCTCTGTTGTTTCCAGCCAGTCTCCTGTGCTTGTCGCGAAATTTAAGCTGCGGTTTTCCAGAAATGAGTACTCACGCAAAAAATAATGAACGTTTCTCTGTTATTACAATACGTAATTTATTCCGACTTTTTGCCAATTTCTAAACTTCTCAGGAACTTGCCATCGTGATTCTATTCCCTCCCGTTCGGAACTCGCGAGTCTATTACTATCCAGACACGCCGTACTTTTTTTCTTCGAATTGCGCACAGACATTTCGTGTAACATATGAAAAACCACATATGAAAAGCTCAGGGGAAGAGAGAAGGAGCTGTAATAGTCGTTCGTGATGAACTAAATGTAAGCTTTCGATTTCGTCTTGTTTGTAATGGTGGCAGTCTAAACAAGGCAGTCAGTTCGACTAATGGAACTTCATCACAACGTCAATTTAGATCTTGTCGTTGACTTAGAAGGTATTACACCTATATTTCTCACCCTTTAACGACCGACCTATCTTCTCACTTACCGCAGCGCTGATCGAACGGTCGAAGCGCGGATCATTTTTACATTGTGACTGTAACGACTATTTGCTGCCAGAAAATTATCGTGCACAGGACATTCGTACAAAGAAATCTTCAGTACCTGTTCCATGAATTTAGCAAGATCCATTCCCTGCGTCACGCTGCTCTTGACTTCTGAAATTGCTTACAAAACGAAGAAAAAATTGAGCCGATATAGAGAAAGCAGTATTTCAAAATCGCTACCAGAAACGGTAAATGGTAAAGAAAGCCTTTATTTATTGGAACTTCAAATCGTACCCCCTCTACTAATGAGTTGTAGCCTGCCTACAAAGAAATCAAAGCTTGAACAGTAGTGATGGGTGGGCGACATATGGGATTAAGACATCGCCACCCCCACCCCCACCCCGCGTCCCTCTTACCCTCTGTTGTTTCCAGCCAGTCTCCTGTGCTTGTCGCGAAATTTAAGCTGCGGTTTTCCAGAAATGAGTACTCACGCAAAAAATAATGAACGTTTCTCTGTTATTACAATACGTAATTTATTCCGACTTTTTGCCAATTTCTAAACTTCTCAGGAACTTGCCATCGTGATTCTATTCCCTCCCGTTCGGAACTCGCGAGTCTATTACTATCCAGACACGCCGTACTTTTTTTCTTCGAATTGCGCACAGACATTTCGTGTAACATATGAAAAACCACATATGAAAAGCTCAGGGGAAGAGAGAAGGAAGCGGCATATGTTATATAGCGTGGAATAACTAGGCAGCAGATTGCCATGGTGATTTCAGTGCTTTTCATTCCCGGCAGTTGTTTTGCAGGCCGTATATGAAAACGTTCTGTTAAACAGCCTGCTTTCATCTGTTGAATAATCCATGTCAACCACAGCACTACTGCCATGAAAGCAAAGGAGGGATCTCCAGCTTTGCACCTCCCTCGCAAACATTTTAGCGGTTGTGTCATCTTTCGTTCAGTGCAAAGATGCAGACAAAAAATTGTTAAACATAGGCAGAGGGATGGTTGATGTGGAGTATCAGATGGTAGAGGAGAATCGATACTGAGCTGTTTCCTGAAAACGGCACTGCCGAGCACGTCGACGCAACTGTCTGCAAACGAGCAAATTGTGCAAATTATACCGTCGCTTAGCTGAAGTGAAGAAAAAAGAGCAGCATGGTTTATGCTAGCAGTTCCATTTGCTCTCACAGACTGCGAAGCATTTCTTTCATTCGTACTTCGCTTAGTTTCATGCTGACGTCTAATTTACATAATGCGGATGCGCATTCGCAAGCATGGCTAACACAGAAAATATAGAAGATGACGAAGCGCTGTCATCATAAAAGATGGGAAGGGATCAGTTTAAAATGAACTGCGCTTGTATGGTTTTTTTCACATTCTTTTATGGTCATGGTTGGATTGTGAAATGTGACAAGGGAATGGAAAAGCAAGAGAAGGGAAAAAGATTCCGCATTTCTAACTAACTTTTCTTACTTCTCCCGACTCGTCCTCGTCAATTTTGGTTGTCTCTTTTTGCTCTCGAGTCGACAGAAATACCCTTGGCACTATTGTTTGCATGCCCCATCGTTTGCGAAGCATTTTAGCCACTGAGGCGCCCCTAGGTTTCCAGGGAAGAATAGCACTGTGACGGTGGGAAATTCTGATTAAACGGTTTACGTAGCTTGATGATACCTTATGACTGCTCCCGCTTTGCAATTTAACTTTCCATGAAACTGCCCAACTTTTAACCGTTTCGTGGTTTGACAGCCAAAAAATACCGTCATTAATCTTAACACCAGTGCTCCTTGGGAAGTTCATTCATGAGGTAACCAGATGACAGTTGTTTCGACGCTTAAGTAGCGGTTTCCATTGGGCCACTTTTGAAATTCAGAGAATTCCTAGTCAGACTGACCCAAAACTTAGTCATCCTTTCAAATAAGAAAGGGACTTCATAAGTGTCGCTGCAATGAGCGATTTTCTCCTCAATTAGGGAAGCATGCCTTGTTACACTTGAAATGATCAATGCGAACTCTGCGACCACAGCTCATGTATATGGACCGGTGCATGAAATCGGGCGAGGACAAGTATGGCGAAAAATCGAAAACACCTCTTGAGTCAGATTTATTGCATAAAATCAATTGCGTCAGATTTACACCTCCACGCTAAAGTTGACGACTGACTCATCAACTGAGAGAGTAAAGAGTGGGGATTTTCACTGAGCAGGTTATTGTTCAGAAATCAACCATTATATGAAATCAACTGCACCTTTCTAGGCTGAAATCCACAGCTTATGATACGGTAGGCTGATGAAGTGATAAGCATGGGTTTGCATACTCGGCATATCGGTTAAAGGACAGCGATCATATATACCAAGTCCCGAACCTCAGGAGTTCAAGTTTAGCAT
Source organism: Toxocara canis (assembly GCA_000803305.1). NCBI lineage: Eukaryota > Metazoa > Nematoda > Chromadorea > Rhabditida > Toxocaridae > Toxocara > Toxocara canis. Next base: position 1,395,103 of record JPKZ01001747.1, read on the forward strand.
TTATGAATTGATATGTTGATGAGATGATTGGCATGAACTGGCATTGCGCTAATTTCAGTTCGATCTTGGGTCACCTTAAGCTCAAGTATCCAAAGAGCTTTTCTATATATGGTTCTGGTTACGTTTGTACAGATATGTGCCTCCACGCTTTTCCTTCTTGGGGCATACAGCGCTATCTGAGCGAGGTCTTGGGTTTCCGAACGTGACTGAGTTTCACATGAGGTGTTTAGAACTCCAAGCACTACGCCGTTTCGTGATGGGGTACAAAGTCTTCCGCAACTCATTTGGATTTGCAGCATAGCTAGTATTGCTAAAAACAAAAACGGCACCTCAGGTATTTTGTTCTTTAATTTCTCGTGCTTGGTTATGCCGCCATGCTCATGGTCTTCTTACATTAAGAGGGCTGTTGGCTGATTTTGTTCCTTCTCAGGTGGTTCAGACGGCTCATGAGACAGCTCCAAGGGATAGACTAAACTGACTGGACGCTTCCATTCATGTCCACTAGCCATCTTGATGGTGACAGATGAGATTGAGTTTGGTCTTCCGTGAACATCGAAGATTTTTCCTAGGGGCCAACAACCTCTAGGGGCCTCTTCTTCTTCGACTAAAACGATTTCTCTTTTTTGTGGTGTTCTTCGTATCTTGTATTTGCTTTGGGGATGATTCCAACTTACGCGTTCTCGAAGTAGGGACATGTAATCAATATACCAAAGTTCCCAGAATTTGGACAAGTACCAAGCACTTTTTTCCCACATTCTTTGTAGCTTATCTGCTGTTAAAATATCCGATGGAGGCTTATATTCAGGGTCTCGGAATCCACTGTCAGGGCAGTGCTGTAGGTAGTTTGCCGCTAAGGGGGAGAGAAAATCGATAGGTCGCAGCGCCAACAATTTGTCATCGGTTACTGAGGTTAGCGGTCTGGAGTTAACTACACTTTCAATTTCCGTAATCAAAGTTCGCAGTTCCTCTTCAGTTAATAATCTCCTACCGACAACACGGCGAAAACATTGTTTGGTAACGCCAACAAGACGTTCATAAAGACCTCCTTTCCAAGGAGCTCTCGGCGTTATAAATTCCCAGTGTACATCTCTTAGTAGCTGAGATGTAACAACGAATTGAGCAGCACTGTCGCTGTAGACATGTTCTGGGGTCCCCTTCGAGCAGCAAATCGGCGGTATGCTCGTAAGCAAGCCAAAGATGTAGCATCATTAACTACCTCCAGATGGACTGCTCTTGTAACGAAACGGGTGTACAGAGCGACCCATTTTTTGATTTTCTGATTGCTGCCAGACTTTACGCAAACTGCTTCAAAGTAATGTAGGCCTGTATGCTGAAAGGGGCGTGATTTATTTATCCGAGACGTTGGGAGACGGCGGGGGGAAATTGCGGCAGAGCAAATGGCTGAGCTTTCCATCGCTTACAGGCTGGACATGCTGCTAAAATTTTAGTGATGGTACGTCTGCCTTTCTCGATCCAGAAACGTTCCCTAAATTTAGTTAACGTCTGTGCTACCCCGCTGTGCATTACCTGCGCGTGTGCCGATTCCACAAGCAATTTCGTAATATGGTGTGCTCGTGGCAAAAAAATGAGGTTAGCCGATGGAGTCTGCAATGCATTTAGACGGCCAGAAAATCGCCATATGCCGTTTTCGTCTTTTTCTAAATGCCATTTCTCTATTTCGTCTTGCAAATGGGCTTGAGCTTGCCTCAGCAGGATTTCTTCTGCTTTCTTACCTAGCGCGACTGGCGATTCCATCAGTTGATGACTTGGTGAGCGAATGCGATTGATAAATTCAAGCACTCGACTCACGCTGTTTCATTTTGCTCCAGCTGCTGAATCTTTCTGGGTGAATAATTGAATTGGCTCATGGAGTTTTTTCGACGCCGTTTTGACATGCGGGCCTTTTGCGACTATAGTCAGGAGAGACATGTTTTCTGCCCCAGGGGTAGGGTGTGGGGTAGGGTGTTCTTTCCATTTTGGCCACGCAGAAGGAAATATATTCGACCATGTTCGTGATGAAGGCGAAGAAGCAATCACTAGTATCAAACGAAGTCTTGGCAAAACGGCACTGGCAATCGAATCGGCTTTGGAAGATATATTATCCCACTGGAAAAGGGACATAATCTTGCTTATCTCCCTCCTTACCGCTCTCGCTATCATTGCACTATGCTGTTACAGCCAATTACCTTGTCTCTGTCGAAAACTCTTCCGAAAAGGTCGCCCAGTAAAGGTCAAAAGGGCAGATTCAAAGGCAAACAGCGAACGGAACTTAGACGCTCTTGAAACTACCGTCAAATTCACTCAAAAAAAGAAAGGAACAGACTCAAGAAAGTTTCCGAGAAATACCTATGGTGAAATTTCGATCTTTAAAATTAGCTGAAGAACATACTCCAGAGTCACAGGGCGGTTCTGACCACTCCATCACAACGGAATGATCTCAACTCAAAGCCAACTCTCCCCTTTCTTTCATCGATGAAGAATTTTCACCCATTCGCACCCTGTCTCATTGTTTCGTTGCTGTAGTTGATGCGTTCGTTTCGTTTGGTTTGTTAACTTCCTTTGTCCTTTTTTCTTTTCTACGTTTCTTTCCATTCGCATTTGTTTACTCGTACTATCGTATCTTTTAATGACGAAGAATTTTTATCCCGCAGTGATTAACGTGCACTAAGTTCACTTTCATGTCTACGCTTACAAACGCAAGTGATTTATTTCGCCGTCAAGAAACGTCTCCATCTCGGGAGTTGACGCCAACGAGTCCTGCGACGCAAGCCACATGCATCGACGAATGCTTCTATACTTTCCGGTATCCATCTTTCAACAAATCCTTGCCCTCCGTGCCAGGTACATTGCTGTATCGCTTAGACTCGTTTCCTGGGCCGGAATGTCACGAAACCGCGACTGCAAGACGCTTCGCTCGAAATATTATGCGAAATTTATTCTGCAGAGAATCCTCTCTGCAGAAACTGGTCGGTTCGCTCAATGTGGGCTTGTAATGGGGCAATGCTTGCCGCGGGGGCCTTTGCATCGCACCTGCGAGAGGAAAGGGCAGCACAGGGAGAGGGGCGTGGATAAGGAGAGCGGCTACCCAAGCTTCAATGATTTTCGCTGGTCTCAGTCGTTGTCGTCTTCGTCGCCGATGGCGGGTCAACGTGACAGCCGCCTCCGGTTGGCTTGGGTCGAGAGGCCGATGCAGTTTTTGTTTTTGTTGTGTTGTTTCTTGTTTGCGTTCGACTCTATGACTCACGGTCTTTGAGCGGCTACGCTAGTTCTGCCGTCACGTGCCTTTGTTTGTTTTTTGTGTTGATAACCAGGTTTAATTACCCAAATTTGAGCCTGCCGAAGAGAAGCGGAATTTCAAAAAGTTACGAAGAGTGGCTAACCGACAAGCTGTAATTGCGCACTCGTTGACGAATATTTTTCGAACGCAGCGATATCCACCTCACGCTTGGGTCATTGCTGATTATTCATCTATCATTGCTGCTCTGATTACTTATTAAATAAGTCGCCCTCTACGAACGTCTGTGTTCGCTATTCTTCGACAGGAAGTTCGCATCTGTATGAGTTGTATCTCGGCACAAGAACCAAGAAATGCTAATGGCCTACCCTATGAATTTAAGAGATTGCCACAATTAATCTTTTCTGCATAAGGCACTCGTTAGTAATAGAAAGTAAAATAATACAATAGCAAGGCTCAGACTAGCCTGTACATACTTCAGCTATCATGTAATTGGCTCCAAGGAGCTGGCCCTCTCTGTATAATACATTGCGAGAGGCGAACATTTTATCCTTTGGTCTTAAGTTAGCCAGTAATGATTCTATGCAACTACAGTTGAGTATTCAGTTCTTTGCAGTGAAGGGCTGGTGTAACAGATTTCAGATCTATAAGCTTCTTGAAATGTGCTGGAAAAAAACGTTACGGACTGATACACATACATACACACACGCACGCACACACACGCGCACAAACACACACTTCATACAAACCCCCAGGCACGCCAAAAGCATAATGCGTTCCACACGGCGATGTAAAGAGGAACCCAGTGCAGTTTCTGGGACTGGACCATCACCGTTTGCTCGATATGCATGTTTCAGCGCGTATATAACACATGCATTTTGCACATTAACACTGCCCTCAACGAC
>JPKZ01001747.1:1410874-1427855 GCA_000803305.1 Toxocara canis
CCACTGCGATAGGTTTAGCGACGCAGTTTGTTAAGCCAAAACTTTTTTGACCTAAAAAGCTACTAAACTTTTCAAGGATGCTTAAACCCTCATGATACTGAGCATAAGGAACCTTCAAGTAAACTAACCTGATGCCAACAACTTTGACGCCGAGGTTAGCAGCCACTGAAAGAAGTTCAGGAGCTTCTTCCGTCAACTCGCAACCAACACGCATGGACTCCTCGCTTACCGGAGCGTTCATGCACACTCGCAAAACCAAACTACAAACATACTCCCAGTCTTCAAAAGCGATCAGATAATCCAAACTAATAAATGATAGCACTCGTAGCATTATTATTGACTTCAGTAAACTGAACCAACGAGAAAAAAATAGTGGAACAGCGATAGATTGCACTGAAACATACTATCGTAATAAAGAAAGCGCATGTCTCATTTCGTTATTAGATAGATGGTTTTTAGCAAAAGCATTTCTAAACTGCACTTTTGCTGATCATCCTATCTACCCTTTCTTGTTGACCTACTTTTGATAAGTCTGAATGTCACTGTTAACCTCGACTGCCTCTTGCTGAAACAATAAGAGAAAATGTGAAACGTAATGAGCCCAAAGAAAGCAACAGCATAACGAACGGTTCTCTTAAAAAAAGACGTATGTATGATTCCAGGATAAGATTGACCACAGATGGACGGACCCTCGAACCTTTCTTCTCCCCATCGGCACCCGCAGGCTTAAGGAACTAACAAAACGGGCGTCAACTTCAGCTGTTTCCAGGCCAGTAAGTAAGCAATGAAAAATCCAAGACTCATTACGTCGAAGGTACAAAAACGCCGAAGGTAAAAGTTTTAGCAGACCGCTTTCCAGCTTGCGCCAAGTTTACTCCACTGCGTAAACTGGCAATCCGCTATGAATAATTCGCCTGCTAAAAAAAAAAACCTGTGGAAAACTACGGTCCGAAAGCATATTTTACGCGTTTACGATAGTTTATCATAACTTTAAGCCAAGAGGAGGAAAGAAAAACGTTCCCTTCTATTTTCCAGTCTTTGAAAATGGAGTTTTTATTCGAGAATAAATTGGAGAATGTCGTTGGTTCACGGGAACGACCGAAGATTTTAATACTTATGTCATATATGCGCCGTTTTTTTTTTTGCAAAACATGAAGGTATAGTTGTTAACGATATCTGGCACCTTATTTACCATAAACAGCCTTCCGTTAACAAGTCTCCTACCGATAATTCCTTTCCCGCCTGTTCCGTAGTCTGACTTGTTGTACAAGGCTATTCAACGCACGAGAAAAAGGGGGAAAAAATTTAAGCCGTTTAGGCCTTAAACTGCTTTGTAAACTGACGCACTGATCTGAAAGTTCGCAAAGGAATTCAACATAAGGTAAGAAGACAAAAAACGACCTGGCGTTAGGATGTGATGAGCGCATTCGAATCAGATCCTCACTGTTTTCGAACAGCAACATCTCTACACCCAATTCACACGCATGACGTATGTTGCCTCGAGTCCATAGCGGATTTGCATACAGCACACGCTCCCGACCAGCCAACTCGACAGCCTGTAACCCCATAAACCCTTAAAGACTGCATTTTAGAACTGCAGCAACTAGACTACATCAAAAGAATTTGGCGTCTTTCCCATTAGCTGATTATTTTTAATAAATATTAAAAATTCCCATCTAATGGGAACTATGCCAAATTAAAAATTCCCACCTGATGAAGAATTACTTAAATCCCTCCTTGTTTCAACATTCGCACCTGCCTCCAAACGTTAAACGCGAGCGCTGCCCAACCGCTGGATGAAACGCAAAAATAGGCGAAGCTCTGAAGGCAATGAGGAATGAATTGTCAAAGTAGAGGATTTTCAACGCCGGCCTCTGACCAAAACGTTATCTGAGGAATATTTAGAAACATAAATTTCGAAGAACATACCACATTCAGTTCGACACGGTTTGTGCAATAGAAACCGACGTCAGGCTGTTCGGCGAGAAGGCGCAGTAGCACGGGGTCGGCGTTGCAGCGCAACGAATAGAACGGCTGTACGCGGGGCATATGCTCATGCCATGCGGCCATAAGGTTCTCCAGGCGACCCATATCCATCACATAGAATGGGTAGTTGTCACCCTTAAATGAGTGTCACTCTTAAAACACGTAATGATTTACAACATAAAAGCAACAGGAATATGATTAATTTTTCCGTAGCGTTACAAAAAGAGGATGCATGGAGATCCTGGCACGCAGCACTTTAACATTAGTTGCATTAGTTATTGTACAACACCACTAACGCTCCACTCTATTCCTACTTCATCACTCCCTGCAACAACAAAACCACGTTTTTCGCATAAGCACAATCACTTTCATTTGCCTCCCCACTCCTCTCTGCACGAATCATAAAACAAACTCAGATGTTGTCCATATGCTCTTGTAAAAACATTTTAATGTTTTACTGTGAAATAACTGTCCTCCAACAACGCCCAAGAAAAGGGGGAGGGATGGGCGAGGCGCGAGGGAGCGATAAGAACTGTGCTTCCCAACCTCCCTGCGATACCGCAATGATCATAGAACTTTCCGCGTATGAAGGTTCGCGCGATCGAACTCCCCCTTGTGCCACGGGCGAAATGTCTGATAAAGGCGAAAGCTTTCAAAAGGAGGCAGGGAAAGGGAAAGGACGAATAGGTTCCAGCAAAGCGCAAAATAATAACAACGAATTCAAAACCAGCTTGTCAACACGTCAACAGCTTAACAAACGACACTGAAGTTGCTTTAGAAGGAACGTTGTCTGTGCACTTCTTCAAGCAGCTATCAAGAATGGATGTTAGCAGGTGCTCGATCCGCACGCCCTTTTTGCGCATATCACTGGTTATCACACAAAAAACGTCTTCTAGCATCCCACCTGAGCGGTCTTCATTTCTGCGAGGTCTCGGGCCACTGAAAGCGCTTCGCGTTCATCGGCGAACACAGTAATTGGCGTATTGGCAAACAGCTCAGATCGAATTAGGGGCGGTCCATCCCGAGAGCCTGAGATATCGTAAGTACCAGCTTTCGTGAAAGCATCGCATGCCATACAATCCAATACGGCAGCCATGCGTACGTCGTACGGTACCGCTTAAATGCACCTGCGATGCCGATCCCTAAATTTCGAGCATAACTGTTATTACGATCACTGCTTGCACATCTCTATCAAAATCACAAAGAGTCAGAGCCACCTCTCAGTTTTCGATCAGCTCTGGCGGACACTTTCTGAGCTGAAATTTGTCGTTTTTTTTTTTTTGACCAAAGCTTCGTGTGTATGCCACAAATCCCGAACAGTGGAAATAATTAAAAACTTCACCGAATTTCAAGAACGTTACACTTTCGCGCAATTTTTTCCTCAAAAACAATTCGGATCCTCTGCGTTTCTTCACAAGGCTGGGAATGAGGTAGCCATATATGATCCAAAGCAATTCAAGAAAGGAACGCGGATTCTTAGCAGTTATACAAAATTACAGGGATTTCCAACCTCATCCAATAGATCAGAACCAAAATTAAGCCCCTGTTCACTTCCCCCTCTCCCCTTCCAAAAGAAAAGTACAAGGAAACAATGATTTCCTCGACCGAGGTTGCTCTACGCTTTCTCAGACAGTCCAGAAACATAGCTAAGCAACCAGACTTAAAATCACTTCCCGTAGCAAAATTACCTAGCTTTAAATGAAAAAATATTCTGTACAAATTCTTTAGAGCAAGGCGAACGCACACAATAAATTAAAGACGCACTAATAAATAAACTAATTAGGGCGGTCGACGAAGTCGAATGATGAGTGTCTGCAGTCGGATGGCGTGCGCCCAAATGCAAGGCAGCTCAGGCGGCAAGTGGGTAGATGCCGAGGGGTAAGATGCTTCGACGGGAGTGAGTGACGAACAAATTTTGAATCGGAATTCGAACAATTGCGACGAGATCAACTCACGCTCACGCGACCGTCAGCATACAGTTACGCTGAAACACCAATCACCTTCCTGCTGCAAATGCACTCGTGCTGTGCGCTTCTTTTTATTAAGCGTGAGGAGCGGAAAGAGAGGGAGGACAACGGAAAGGGAAGGTAGGAGTTCGAAACATAGTTGGCGAAAAACCTGTTCAATTTTAGCGACAGACTTGCATATAACTTAACATTTGCTATGCAATACAGTTAAGAGCGAGCTTGATTTGATCATAAAGACCACAGAAAATCACAGCTTATTAGACCCTGTAAACAACATCAGATATGACGTGAAATCGTGGACTGCGATGGGATCTCATTAAAAGCCTTCCTATGCCGTATTCCTGAATTATCGAAATTATGATCAGCTCTCAAAGATAAACTAGTAAACGGGAGTTTTCTCGCAATCTAGTACCAAGACCATAGAATATATACAAATAAGCAAGCACAAAAACCAAAATGAATTTTGGGCACAACCTAACGTCAGGTTGGCAAAGACGGTAAGCAATGGAGCTAGCAGAAAGACAAGTGCTCTTGACAAACACTGTAAGCTGGCTGCGAAGAGCGATGCAGATCCCCACGACCGAAAGACTGGCTTTTGGCTGATAGAGAAACCAAGGATGCTCCTCCCTTGATTGCCACCTCAGTAAGCATGTCGTTATCAGCTTTTAAGCTGTCATCAATTCAGAGCTATTGATCTGAGCTGAAATTTGTCGTTTTTTTTTTTGACCAAAGCTTCGTGTGTATGCCACAAATCCCGAACAGTGGAAATAATTAAAAACTTCACCGAATTTCAAGAACGTTACACTTTCGCGCAATTTTTTCCTCAAAAACAATTCGGATCCTCTGCGTTTCTTCACAAGGCTGGGAATGAGGTAGCCATATATGATCCAAAGCAATTCAAGAAAGGAACGCGGATTCTTAGCAGTTATACAAAATTACAGGGATTTCCAACCTCATCCAATAGATCAGAACCAAAATTAAGCCCCTGTTCACTTCCCCCTCTCCCCTTCCAAAAGAAAAGTACAAGGAAACAATGATTTCCTCGACCGAGGTTGCTCTACGCTTTCTCAGACAGTCCAGAAACATAGCTAAGCAACCAGACTTAAAATCACTTCCCGTAGCAAAATTACCTAGCTTTAAATGAAAAAATATTCTGTACAAATTCTTTAGAGCAAGGCGAACGCACACAATAAATTAAAGACGCACTAATAAATAAACTAATTAGGGCGGTCGACGAAGTCGAATGATGAGTGTCTGCAGTCGGATGGCGTGCGCCCAAATGCAAGGCAGCTCAGGCGGCAAGTGGGTAGATGCCGAGGGGTAAGATGCTTCGACGGGAGTGAGTGACGAACAAATTTTGAATCGGAATTCGAACAATTGCGACGAGATCAACTCACGCTCACGCGACCGTCAGCATACAGTTACGCTGAAACACCAATCACCTTCCTGCTGCAAATGCACTCGTGCTGTGCGCTTCTTTTTATTAAGCGTGAGGAGCGGAAAGAGAGGGAGGACAACGGAAAGGGAAGGTAGGAGTTCGAAACATAGTTGGCGAAAAACCTGTTCAATTTTAGCGACAGACTTGCATATAACTTAACATTTGCTATGCAATACAGTTAAGAGCGAGCTTGATTTGATCATAAAGACCACAGAAAATCACAGCTTATTAGACCCTGTAAACAACATCAGATATGACGTGAAATCGTGGACTGCGATGGGATCTCATTAAAAGCCTTCCTATGCCGTATTCCTGAATTATCGAAATTATGATCAGCTCTCAAAGATAAACTAGTAAACGGGAGTTTTCTCGCAATCTAGTACCAAGACCATAGAATATATACAAATAAGCAAGCACAAAAACCAAAATGAATTTTGGGCACAACCTAACGTCAGGTTGGCAAAGACGGTAAGCAATGGAGCTAGCAGAAAGACAAGTGCTCTTGACAAACACTGTAAGCTGGCTGCGAAGAGCGATGCAGATCCCCACGACCGAAAGACTGGCTTTTGGCTGATAGAGAAACCAAGGATGCTCCTCCCTTGATTGCCACCTCAGTAAGCATGTCGTTATCAGCTTTTAAGCTGTCATCAATTCAGAGCTATTGAATCTGCGCTATTTCAGTGAAAGTATATTTGTTGTTCCCCACAAAATCATCTTCATTTCCGTACAACCATAACCTCTATTCATCGAGACTGCCCCACATTCTTACTCCTCTCTTTCACTGCAAGGAAAAAAAACTGAAGAGAAGATTGACGATACAAAAATGTCTATCATCCGTGTGACTAGGCGTTAATAATAAAAGACTCGAAGCTGTGGCTGAAAAGAGGAACAACAAAATTATTCGGGTTAAATCATGAACGTCAAACGGGTCTAAATAACAAAGAGAAAGGACATACTGAGCTGTGAAGTATCAGTCGGTCAGTGGATCTGGATCCCAGGGAGGCTCCGCGTTCACGTCGATCTTGATTTGAGTGCTTCCTGGTCGCGGAACAGGATCGGAGTTATCTAACGCAAGCCCAGAAAGTTCTTCCGCCTGAAAAAAAAACTTACTCTCGACCTCAAATTTCCGAAAATCCCTCCGTCATTTTTTGTCTTTTCCAATTTTTCCGTCTTGTCTTCAAAAAACGCACATACCCTAAGGAAGCACATTGATGTGTCGTGGTGCACTCGACCATTTTTAAACACAACAATGCTCAAAACAAAATTCTGGAAACACCCTCAATTACGTTATCCGTTTTCAAAGCAGCCCCAGACTGCAACGGATGACAAAATGCCCATTAACTTAGGAAAAATATTAGGATTTTTGAAAGAGTTAAGAAAATGGAAAGTTTGAAAAGAAAAAAAACCTGCGTGAAAGAAAAAAGTCAAAACGAACCAAAAGTGGCTTGCGGTAAAGAGGCGGTAAAGAACCGTCAGTGCTTTCTTCTAGCGAAATCTTTACGGTTTTTGTTGGGCCGTCGCGCCAAAATTAAAGCCCATATACGCTCGAACCCGGCAGCGTATCTGGACCGTTGAAGATGTTGACGAGAAGGTAAGCCGAAGCGTTTCAAGTGCACTCGACGTTTCGTCACTATGCCTGTTAACTGTTAACCCGCAAACTCTCTGATGATCCTGAATGCTTCAGTTATTTTACTGCAAATGAATAAATGAACGAGCGAACGCAACATTAAACTACGATTTAAAACAATAAAAGTGCAGTTCGTAAGAACATGGTAAAATGCTTTGCGTGTTACATTACAAATCGCACCACTTGTTACATATGTGGTATTTTCCATCCTAAGTAATCTGAATTTATCCGACTAACACATTTAATAGTACAGCCGATCTTGGAAAAAATGAGTCTAACAATTACTACTTTCAAGTCGCGAGATCGCATCACACTTGTTAGTTACCGAAAAACTTTTGTCCATTAGCCCAAACAGTTGTCTGTAGAGTCATCAAATGCCTACTTAATAACAATTCAACGCGGTCATTAAACAGATACGTTTCAGGTGCTGCCAAATATCGCCGCTAAAGATAACGTTGTGCGAATGGTCGCTGCTCACAACTGGAAAAGAAGGGGGCTGGCAGCACCAGTCGGAAATCGCTCAGTTCGATCATTGAGTTTTTAAGACACCAAAGCATGAAGAAAGAAATAAACATGGATCAAATGCCTTTGTGGATGATATGCCACACAACGCCATTATAAAGGAATCTTGCTGAAATATTTAACTACGAACAGCCATTAATCCTGTCGCCTTCAACATCTTTTATGCGCCTTTAATTAGCGGAATGACGACGCCACGTCTAGCTGCAACGACTTCATTACATCACTGATGGAATCTTAAAATTATGCAATAAAACAAAATCAGGCGTAACTTTGAAATAGGACCAAAAACGTTTGCTAATTCCGAAAAATCGTAGAAAAATAATTAGCGTGCTCTGTCGTGTTTGGAAGACTTCAGAACACTTTTTACAACAGGATAAGACATAACATTATAACGAAACATTCGCTAGCTAAGCGAAAACTTAGCTGCATTATGCACGCAACAACAAGCAGTAGCGACATCTAATTCTATTTCTGTCATATCACGAGGCCGTCTCGAATGGAAGCAGAAAGCAAAGGTGAGTAGAAATGTATAGCAAGGGTAGTCTGTTCGGATCGACTTGGAGATGTGTCTTACACATGAGGTTGTCTTGCTCTTGTTCCTCCTGATAACAGCACAGCAACAAAAAAAAACCGTGTGCAGCAGCACAGCACCTATCGCTCTCTGCCCTCCAACACTGAATAGCCATAAAACGCTGCTCACGACGACTTTACAGCTAACTAGCACAACTGAAGATAGGTGTATTTAATGTGTGTGCAATGGCATGTGCACGATCTTTTTGTAACTCAAACCATTGCCTTACACATCCGGCAGACATCAATTCTCGAAAATCAGCTTGATAGCATTCCATACAGGATAAAAGGACCGTTTTTGGCAAAAGAAAGGGCTGTTCTAGAACACACATCCTGTGCAAAAAGGTTAGCCGGTAAATGTGCACAAATTCGCTCGCATTGCAAAAATTACACGAAAGTGGAACCAGCCAACATAAATCTGTAAAAGACGCAAAAAAAAAAGGCCAAATCCCGACGGCACTACAACTCAGCGTAAATCTAGAGCAGCACACACTCTACAGAAAGCATTCTAAAGTAACGACAACGTATCATATAGCATTACCTATGCCTTCCTCCCCTACGCTCTAACTAACAAAAACGCTCTATGAGGCTTCAATTAAGACCATGAATGCAGTTTTTCACACAATAAATATCCCGACCGTTTAAGAACGTTAACCTTAAGCACTGATGGCGTTTTTACAACACGTTTGCGTTATTCTTTCGCGTAACGGGGCACTTCGACTGTTCGAACACCTCCCTTTCCCCTCCCCCCACCCCCCTTTCGGCGAACAGACCGGCCGAATTGCTTCAGTTTACACTGGCCTAAATCAACGAACAATTTCTAATTGCTAATTCAGCTGACCAACGCGTTCGGTACTCGGAAATACTTCTAGGCGCAAATTTCGTAAAACGCAGCATTACCAAACACCCTACTCACTAATTTATCCTGCGCAACCTGAGCAGGATTGGGTGACGGGGAAGTCGGGCAAAAGCTGGAGGAGGGAGGAGGACGTGAATCGATGATGCAAAGAGTTTGGAATGGGCAACGTGAACTAATGTGAGGCCTAAGTGCATGCGTAAGCCTACGCTTAATGCTTAAGCTTAAGACTGATAGCAATCCTATAACGTTCGGCATCTAAAATCTTCGTTAGTTAAACAGTTCATCATACGCTTCCAAAAACCCGATATCTCATGCGAATAAAACGAGCTGGACGAAATTCAAAATAGGCGCAGAACTACCCAGAAACGTGTGGGAAGACGAAATAAGATTTTAAAAAAGACAAAAGCTACGATGAAAATGCCATCATGCTTTGGCAGCAAGCGATGAAACGTATCCCGCAATGGCAGTCTAACTACCATATGCTAGCTCAGCTCAAAACGATCATGCAGCGCCCACAGGCGAATAATAGTAAGTAGGCGTTAAACGGTGGATGAGCGACTCGGCCGCTATGTACCGAAATGCGAAAAAAATGTGGACTGAGAAGCCTGAAACCAACTAGACAACAACACAACTATGCCTACGCCTCCCTGCGGTCTAGCTTTCCCCTAGCACTCAGTTCCGATTGCTATGCCGCAGTTAGTAGCACTGATTAAAGCCAACAGCCTTCGTCTCGTCCGGCCCGCCCCCACCCTACCAATCAATTCACCGACCATGCATAATGAACGTTATTTTTGGCGACACACAGACGAACGGGTGTCTAGAACAGAGGCGAATTTGAGATGCGGCAAGGATACGAACAATCGAAAGAGGTATAAAGCAGAGAGAGAACAATGCGAGCATCCACAACAGGCGTAATCGCGCAAAACGCGAACACATAAGCAATGCATCCACCTAACCGAGAGCGAAATATCGTGCGAACAGCCGAGAGCACACACGAGCAGAATGCAACGCTAACGAACGGCGTCTATGTAGCCAAAAGACGACGAAACAACAAGCAGGCGAGTAGACGAGAGCGGGTTGATAACGACGAGCGCTCAGTGGTCGTCTAATGACATCACATTGCCACACGAGCCAAAAGTGGTAGTCATGCGGACACTAATCGACTCATAAAATGCGCTCATGAACGAAAATGAACGCTGTCGTCGCCGAGAAAAGAAATCGAAAGGGAAGTGCGCGCAACTTGTCAGCTTCACAGACATGAGGACGCTTAGCAGTGAGGAGAAGCTTCATCGCAAAAACAATTTAAATTTGTAGGGTAATCGCTAAGACAGTCAATAAAATGAGAGGATGACTACCGCAGCGATCGTATAAGGGACGATTAGATAGGGCTTCCATATGACTTTGAAAGAATTAAGAGAACCCTTTACAGAAAAAATTGTTAAAAGTAGAATTCTTTGATTAAATTTGAAGGAAAAAAGCCAATGTTTCATATCGTTCTTGACACTACTTTTTGTAACAGCTGGGGAAGCGTAGTTCACAAATCCTACCGAGTAGATGCTCTGCGTCATATGCTCGACCCCCTCTCCCCCCCCCCCCCAAAAAAAAAAAAAAAACTCGCAACAATACAGTCTAGTGTCGTATTTGTCTGAAATCTTCAGTTTACTCTCTTACGATCTTTTCACGAATATAACAGTTTTATGCAAGAAGACAACAAGCTTGCATATATTATACGGAATCACACCGTTTACGGCCTTTCGAAAAAAAAAACTCCATATTATAATGACCGCTTATTGTCTTTCAAAACAAAAGCCATATCATGCAATTTTTAAATCGTGATTCAACTGCTTTGTTATTGTCGTCATCGCTAACCGATTCAACGTAAAAAATTTTTACACAAAACAAGTCATTTACGATAGGATGGCTATCTCGGTATAGTTTTCTAAATTTAATTACGTAACGAAAGTTCTCAATTGGTGCTTTTAACAAACTGTGAGCCAAGAAAGACCTGTCATTGCACGATGCATTCGTACGAAATTGATGATTTACACAACGAAAAATAAGTGGCAGCGGTCTAGACATCCAGCACAAACATCTCAATGACAACCTCATAAAAGATTCAAAAATTTCATTATATGCTTTCACTGTCTACATTAAATACATGATGGACAAAAAGTTATGATAAATACTCGTTTAGGTATTTCGGACCGCGAAGGCTACAATATTGCGTTACTTATAATAAGACGAGGGCAATTTGCCTAGTTCTGAGAAAGGATAAGCCAAAATGCAATTATAAGAAAGCAACCATTCTCAGTGCAGTCAGCCACAAACAAAACAAACTAAACATTCCATTCTACGGTCGATGACGTGTAAAAAAAAAAAAGCAGTACGCTAATTTTACATTTACGACAAGCAGTGAATTGGTAAGGATGTTTCACAAGCGAACAATACCGACTCAGTTAAATAACTACTGCTCAGCTTTTTTTTTTCTTAAAATTTGAATAAATTCATTTCGACTTTCACTGAGAATGCAGATCGATCGACTATTCGATGCAAATTGAGTACTTAAATACGTATTTTTACTATCAGACAAGTTCGCGTTAAATACATTAAGTAATTTGAAAGAGTCTCACTTCCATAATCGGATGAATGCTCTTCAATAATCGTAACATCCCCTGTGGTACCCATTCTTTTGATTTCATTTAAACATTCGTTTAACAGCTCAAATTTCACTGCTATGGTGATGCTTATGGAAAACAAATATCACCGTAAACGAGTTCTAGACAAATATTTATTGGAATAAAAAACAATGATAACACATTATATCAAAATATTAAATACGTGGATATCGTTTTACCTTGAATAAAGCCCCCCCCTTTCCCTCCCTCTAGAAAGGCGTGAATTTTATAGTGGAGGGGAGAGTAGGCGAGTGAGAAGGGATGAGATGCTAAAGTGACGCATATCACCTCTCGCTGTGCTACCCTGATGACTGTATGCAAAACTTGAGACTCAAATTTCAGCGGTTCGCAAAAACAACTTCATAAAAATAACGTCTCACATGATCAGAATGCTTCTACGGTGTGTAACTTCTGTCCACTGGGGGTGGTAGAAGATGAAGAAGTGTTTTTTTGTAGAAGCATCATGCACAACGCTTTCTAATGCTCATCACACGGTTGCTGCAAAATAGCAGCTGCAAAAGTTGAGGAAACAAATGAAGAGAAAGAACACAAAAGTATGGCGATCCCATTACACAATGTGATATATCGTTCAACGATGAACGCCTAGCAAACGCGTCTTTGAGATGGCAGCGCATCTCAATAGCAAAATCGAGATAGCTTGAGCTTCATGAATGCTAAATTTATTCTTGGTAACGGAAATATTGAATATGCTGCTTGGCTACTAATGCAGATTAAGTTCGCTATCCCTCATAACATTTATTCATTCATTTTCAACCTACTACCAAAAGGAACAGTAACGATTATATTCTAGCAGATGACGACTCGAATCAGAAAGACAAACGTAGGTCAAATCTACTATATTTGGATTGTATTCACCGTTACCTCCCAGCGATCGATTCTGCTGTTTGCCATACTCTCATGTCTATGCAGAATCCTATTCACGAGCGTTGTACCCTGAAGTTTATAGCATAATATCGGTCTTTTTTTCATTTTCTTTTTGCTTCAAACGAAGTGGACCGCTAAAAATTACAAATCATTTTTCAATTAGGGTGACGCTTGGAATGATTATTTAGTGCTATTTGATGTGCAGAAAATACAAAGCAAAAAATTTCTATTCCCTGCACACGAATTTTTTAACAAGATAAAAAAAAACACACACAAATTTAGGGAGCGAAAAGTTGGGTAATAAACGCACGATAAGGTTGCGCATCCTTGGTAATCCATAAACGGCGGATGCTGCGTAGGCTGGCCGTGTTGGTCGAGAGGAGCATGAGGATGGAGGTACATCGACTCGCACAACAACCTTCTCCCACTTGGCTCATCACAAACATGCACTTTGTCAATGCACCATCTATCAATTAAAACCCAAACCCGCATCCATTTACACAATCCATCCAATCGAATTCTACAAACCAGCCACTTCCATGACGCGGAAGTCCTCCTCAGAACACCCACGCATCATGTCTCGTTCAATTGAACTCCCCGCTTCGGAACTCATAATCTTCCTCCAGTTCTATATAGGGTCTAAAGTGAAACGATGCCACAAAATATCTCCTTGCGTTCTCCATACTATCAAAATAACAGGCAAATTTTCAAGCCATCCAACTGGGCCTTTTTCTCTCTATAAAGAAATCCAGATCAAAATCGTACACTTCTGCTTGATTTTGGTGGAAAATTTGTCCCAAATTAAGATGAAAAAGTTTAATCAAAGTCGGTATGATAAATGCAAAAAGACGCCGGCAAAATTCCGAAGGAACCTTGAAAGTATTTTGATTCAAAACCGGTAACGCGGCGAATCTAAACAGCTAAGAGAAAAGAAAAAAAAACCTCAGAAACTGATAATATTCGTCTCCGTGAAATCCATCGTGAAGAATTTTCCACATCCCACAGTTGCTACAAAAAAGGAAGACAACGAAAACCCATTTTGTCTTCGGAGTGCATCGACGAATTTGAAAGCCTGCAAGAGCAGCGTACTTCTAAACGGCAAAGAGCAACGTTCAACGATTACTTCAAAATGTTTTTAGATAGTGCTGCGCAAATCCTCTTCAAACTCTTTAAAACAAAGCAAAGTGACTAATCCGTTACTCTCTAGAACAACGATGAACAATGCGGCTAAGCCACACAGGATATAAGCAGAATGAAAAAAAAAAGGTAACGATCAAGCCAAATCGATTAATTTCTTTTACGTATTGCGTTGTTTCGCTCTAACGTTTGCTTCAAAAAGTTTCGTAAAGAACAGCAGCAAGCCGGAAAATGAAGTATTTTTTGTGGTAGATGAGCATCTTCGATATCGTTTTTTAAGTGTACTACGAGCAAATCGACAAACATTCAAGCAATGTTTGTGCTCGTCGAATGTTTCACGCCTATTCAGCCCATGGTATTCAGCAAAAAAACAAGGCAATCTAATCCACTAGTTCAGCGACCTCTTCCACTCAGCACGACAACAAAAACAACTTAACAACTACGTATTAAGGTATCAATGGCGCTACGGTGTGAACCACTAGATCAACATTCACGCCAGCTATACATTGCAACCAGTTGGCACACTTACAAACACAGTTACTGAATACGGCATCGCAGTATTGCGCAGGCAAGCAAGAGTGCTAATAACGCGCTTATGGAGGGTCGGCAATTTGCCAAAAGCGCAGCATTCGACGCCCTCGTGACGCGACCGCTCGTTGACACTCGCCTTGTTGATAATCGCCCACACGGCCATCAGCACAGTGCAAAAGCGATGCGCGATGATACCGCTGTCGTCATGGTTTTGTAACTGTTTACGATAAAAACACACCAACAGCGGCGAGCGATCGAGCGTTGACGCCTTCAAACGAAAACAGCGAAATTCGCGTTTGTGAACGACGCATTAATTAAATGGAATTATAAAGTTTTCTTTTAAAATGGCGGCTTTTATATGAAACAATTGGTCGATAACGAATTACATAAATAGCTCGGCAACCAAGCCGTTCACTTGCAGTGGCAAACAAAAACGAAATTCGGATAGCTTTTCACGTTGTGGTGCTCAGCTAAACTGTGATCAGCTGTTCTAAAAAATTTACGAAAAGAAGCCAATTATTCCAGGTGAGTCGATAAAGTTAAGCTTCAAAAGAGGAAGGGAAGGGGTATGCGGCGGCGGTAGCACTCATCGAGACGGTGTTAGACAAGCCATCCGAGTGTGCACTTTTCTGGCCTTTTTTTGCCCACATACTAATGAGAAAGCTACATTGTGCGTGGCGAATCGCAAAAGTCGACCATATCTGCTACTCCGTTACAATTCGGTCAGTGGCAAAAGAAATAGTTTAGCGTCCACAGAAGACTGGAATACGAACTCATCTCAAGGAGACGAAAGAGGACGAATGAAAGGCTGCTATAAGGCCGCCTGAGAAAATGCTTTCATTGCATGAGTTCGCTCCCTAGCAATCATCTTCACGAAGCCACGAAAGTTGTGATCCTTTTAAAGTATATACACGATTATCGAAAACTTCACATGAACCATTTTGACTAGAATGTGCTGCAGTCGTTTATTCCGTTTTTTTTTTTTTTTCAAACGGGGATCGTTTGATGAAGCGTTCATGAGGATAAATGAGGCAGACAGGTGTGTGGAATGTGCACATCAATCGTTCGTCTGCATTAAATCCCCTATTAGACGAAAATACACAAAGCTCACTGAGAAGACGATACTCTTGCGGCTGCTTCGATTTAAAATTAACAACTACAACTAAGTTATTTGGGTGATCGACTAGCTAATTCTGAATCGTTTTCCTCGTCATCTCATTAGTACACGTAGTGATCGAAAACAGTCATATGTTGTGATCGAAAAGTTATTTTTAATGGAGAAAGTTGTTTTTCCACTTTAGGAAGTTTCCAACTATTGAATTTCGAGATTTTCGGCAAAACTGGTAAGAAACAAAATCGGCTAGCATCTTTTAAATGAAAAAAAGATTTCTGATCAAAAAGACCGAAAAATAAATTCAAAAAGGTCAAAATAACCATTTCAATAATTGGCAACATACTGCTGTTTTTGTACGGAAAAGCGCGTAGTTGCTGAGAATGAAGATGACAAATTCGTTCTCACCACCACAGTAAATGCACGAACAATAGCGACTCTCCCTTTTTTAAAGACTACTACCGTGCACCACTTCGTTAGACCCTGACCAGTGTTGATACTTGGTAAATTATCCAGAATTTATTTATTTGGTAAATTATCCAAAATTTATTTAAAAAATTTATTCCTATTTAGGACGGCTAAAAATAAACGGCGACGATGAAGAACGTGGAATAGCGATCGCTTCAACGGCTGCAGCAAAACATAAGGGATGACAACGAAAGGAAGAGATCGTGAATTGTCGATCCATGGAAACAATGGGTCATAGGGCTAGTGCTGGTTGCACTTTTGACAAGTACTAACGAGAACTGAAAACGAATATGTTCACCTACAGGGTACTCTGGAGCAATAAAATGAACTGGAGCAACTATTCGTAAGGGAGGTCCTGAACATAGAACAATCTCTTCGTTCAATAAAGTGAAACATATTTTTTAAAAAGTACCTTCAGCGTTTTCCTCTTTTTGCGGACATGACAACGAAAACCGTTAAACATATGAAGGCTTACGGAGGGAGAAACGACACTTGATTTTTGCTCATTTGTAATTAGTCGTTATTCGCAAATAAAATTACGTATAAAAGAGTAAAACAATAAAGTGTTTCAAAGTAGTAATGTCGTTTCTGTTGTTAACAACAAAAATTAACGCAATTCCTCCTTAGCAGCTAATTCAAACAGCAGATCAAATCGGTGAGTGCATGTGTATCTATTATATTTATATTAACCATCTAGGCGTGGCAATATTGCAAAACGAGCCATTTGGCGACCACGAGTCCTTCGACAGGATGTTCAGTTTGAGGAGCGAAGTGGAGTATAATGAAGGGTTCCATTTGCACAGCAGCGTTCGGTTGCTAGGCTATGAATATGCAACCTATCGCAACATTATGCAATTTGATTGTTGAGAATCTTACGCTCACCTTCCGAAAAAATTTCAAATTTAGCCGCAGTTCTTCTCGTTGCTTCGTCATTTCCTAAGAACGAATTACAAGATAAAATATCTCTAAGCACTCGTTCACGAGAAGACAGCTGTCGTTCATAGTTGGGTAGTCAAAGCAATGGCAGTTGTGTCTTGCGAATTGCAAGTTAAATTGCAGTGCATATGAATCAGCAACTGCCTACGTGTCTCAACAAATATTTCTTTTCAAAGAACGCTCGATAATAGAACGTCTATAGATAGTTACAGCTAAACGGTATTCATCGTGCTCAGACCCTAAGTTCACATCAAATTTACCTACCTCCA
>JPKZ01001747.1:1427899-1447749 GCA_000803305.1 Toxocara canis
CCAATCACACGGTTCAGTAAACATCATGGAACGCACCAAAGCATAGCTGTTTTACACCATTTTGAAATACCATTTAGAGACGTTGAGAGGTATGGCCCACAACTGCTACATTTCATATGCTCCGTTCCTGAAAATGAAAATGCTCCGTTCCTGAAAATGCTCCGCTCCTGAAAATTTCGGTCGCCCACATGCGAGCTATGATGTTTACTTTATAGTTTGGAGTTGGAGCCCACGAGAACTAGGGGCCCGTGAAGTTCGTAGGCTCATAATCCTACCCGCTACCTTTGTGTCTCGTAAGTACCGGAGCTTCGTGCGCCGACGATAACACTCTACCTCTCCAGGGCCATGAGCATATACAGCTCTTCAGCACCTCGAATTATATGTCATCATCAATCGAAACTCGGAACACTGTACAATCCTCTGCCCATGCAATTTAAACATACCCTGTTGTTTTCTATATCTTGTACTTAAGTAATTCGAAGGAAACATAAGAAGCGAAAAAGGGATCAGAACGAGCAACGAGCCGTGTCTCTCCAGTGGGTGAAGCAGCGAAACTTTTTTGCTTTCAGGTACTGAACTTTCAAGACAAACTGCAACACTTTCCTTTTGACTTAAGTTGTCACGAATTTAATTCGCCCTAGGTACGGTCGTTGCTTTTCCGTAATTTTACATTACTCACACATTTGCTCAGCGGTTTTCGATTTTTTCCGAACTGCATATATTATCGCTTCGGTAAACGGATCTCGCCAGACGTAAAATTTTGTCGGCGCTCAAGAGGAAATAAAAGATCTCCTTAAAAATAAAACCGTAATCGAGAAATGGATAAAAGTAGAAAAATCGATTCTGGTTAACACAGCATTATAAATGTTTATTCATATAAGTGCATTGAACATTTAATTGATCATTTGCCTCAGAATTTCTGAGAAGTCACGAAGTGCTCATTTAATCATGCCCGTGGACAAAACTCATTGTCATTGCGTTGGCCTAGCGGTAATGGAAGCAGAGGGAGTTTATGAATGAAGCAGCCTTCGACTTTGCTCTTATATTTAACTTTCTATGCACCAATTGCGAAAATGGAGGCCTGAGCAGATTGCGGAAGATGAGAGGGTGAGGCGAGAGGCACGACAACATCCGATGACATCACAACGGAATTAACGGTTGAATCTCTAAAATTTTAAAGAGGCTTCGCGAAAATCCTTTCCAGGCATAAGATTTTCTGTGCTTTAGAGCATTTTTTAAAATCTAATTCTGAAATTACCTTCACAACCCCAACTCCACAGTTTTTTCTCTTCGTCTGCCACTGTTTCAACGATTCAAATGTTCGTCAAGACTATCGTTTAGTTGAAGCGAAAAACATATAGTAGGTTGAGCATGATGCAAATTTTTCTCAATTTTTGACCTTCTGAGTGTTGAGTTAAAAAGAGACAACGATCAACGGTATTCTATAAACCTACGTCTAGAATATGTTCGCTCGAAGGCGACATAGCCATTTCATTGTTCTTCTTTGTTAGCTTTTGAAAATTGTCCAACTGAGTTAGAGAATGAGTTATAAGACGTTACGGCTTCGATTACGAAAGCTTGCATAAAACAAGGATGACCAACATGAATAGAAGTATTTCCGAATGCACACTTAGGTGCATCACATAGAGAGGAAAGTGATGATTTTATGCACCAGACCCCTAAAGAAAGCTTGAACGAAATTTCACATCCTGCATGCATATTGCGCATAACTAGCACTTGGAAATTTGATGCTGAGTGAGAGGTGTTTCGTTTGCAAAAGCGCCGTTTACCGAGCATCGAAAAATGCTCAATCAAGTAGAGCAGATCGGTACACAGCAAGCAGAGCAAAGCGCACTGTCGCGAATACTTGTTTAGTTTGTTTCATTCAGCCAGCATGAGTTGATTATTCTTCTGAATAGCACACGTCACTTTTCTACAGCTCCAATTTTCACTTTTTTTTTGCCGAAATAATTGTATTTTATTGTTTCGTCACTGAAATACTTTATGTTCTTGTCAAATTTCCTACCTTTTAATATAAGACACATTATATGGCAATACTAGAATCATAAGGAGTTTTATGAAAGACTACTATCAAAATATTCCGAACGCCATATAAAGTCTTGATAATAGCATTCGATTAAAATGGCCCCGCTCTTTCTAGAGTGATGTGATGGGCGAGAGTACTCTGCTAACGATACTATGAAGTATCAGCGTCATTATGAAAATTTTTTCACTTCAACAATGTAGCTCATGTTATAGAAGGTGGTGAAGTGTAATTTTGATGCGTAGCAGTGGTCGTAGTGGTGGTCGTAATAAAGTGTTT
Source organism: Toxocara canis (assembly GCA_000803305.1). Classification (NCBI taxonomy): domain Eukaryota; kingdom Metazoa; phylum Nematoda; class Chromadorea; order Rhabditida; family Toxocaridae; genus Toxocara; species Toxocara canis. Next base: position 1,430,223 of record JPKZ01001747.1, read on the forward strand.
ACTCCGACAAGCAGAATAAAGAACGAATGGAAATAAAAACGTAACAATAAGAAGGAATGAAGCAAACGATCACGATGACCAAAAGCATGCGTCAAATGAACATGAACTCATAGATCTTCTGACATCCAAATGCTTAGGCGATTTATGAACGCAGAAACACTATGTGGTAAAACGAAATCATTAGGAAGTTTATTGCACATTTCGATGACCCCTAAACGAAAAGCATTATGAAATGAATTTAGGGCTGAGTCGCGGAAACAATTGAAGGCTATGAGCTCATCGTAAACTATGTCGATCGGCAATGCCGGAACATTAGATCAAATATAATATCAGCGTTGCCGTTTAATATATTGTTCGCTTATATTGTTGTGGTTTTTTTAATTCTTCAAATTTTCGGTAGATGCGTCAAAATTTGGTCGCATCAGTTTTCAGGCACCCATGTGGGTAAACTTACTATCGATCGTCTCTGCGCTCACGATAACTAATGCGCGACATGCTGAGCAGGTTGGTTGCTGTTTTGACGCATATGATCTATCGTATCCGTGTATTCGTGTGGAGACCATTTTCTTAAAGGCGTTGTCGGAGACTTAATTGTACTTCTCCTAGGTCATTATTATATGAATTTCTGCGAACGTTTTTAGGCATTCCGTTCTATGGATTGTAAGATGATCACAAAGTTGTGACACATTTTGTTCAATATCTTCGCTCCATTGAAGGCTTCTTCCATTTGATTTATACGTTTGTCCTCCGAAAGTGGACTCTTGGGTAAATTTACTCTTGCGAATATTCCATATTCACCTCTATATGGGCCCGTAGTCGCTGCAAATGAGAATAATGAAACAAGGATTAGCAGAACTTCTAACTTACTTCTCTTTACGCTGTTAAGTTTTGAATCGCTACGTTCAATGTTCTTCTTCAAAGCCACATGAAGCCAAGAATATTTTGGTTGACGGTTCCCACATCCTCCTCCCTCTCTCCGCTCGCATGAGCGAGATTGTGTTGAAAATGACTGGACGTTCCCCGGGTGTCTTGTTTGCCACTGCACCTTGTTCTAGTAGATGCGTGATTTGTTTTCATCACCTTTTTCGTTCCCGTCAGCAGTTGGTCCTCTTTCGGTGTGCTAATATCTACAATATCTACGAACTGACAGAAGTACTGTTTGTTGCCTTATGTTTCGCTTCCTTTGGACACTGCAATGCGCAGCAGAAAAAGAACCTGAACAACATAACGGCACTGACTCCGGAGTCAATGCAAACACCGGATTCGTAATGCAAGGGTTGCATCTAGCGCTGCGGCATTGCTCAGAGTCGGAGTTGGAAGTGGATCTAAATCCTTGCTGAGAAAATTTGTCTACACGAGCTTTACACTTTGGTTAAGATTTCAATGCATCATTTATCTGTAATTTATAAAGTCGGCTAGTTTGATGAACGGAATACAAAGGCATATACGTGCGAGCCTCTATGCTGAGCTTCCTGACTCGTTTTGATATTAGATTACTTTAGGTAAATGAGGCACTGGTGTGTTGTTGCTTTGCGATGCTGTTCAGAAAGACTTGCTAGTTAAGTGTGCTCTCTTCAATACAGAAAAGCATGGTGTAGTGGGTTTTGTAATACCACTGGTTACAGTACGTACTTAAACATTGTTTGTGCAAATTTAGGTAAATTTCATGCCACTTTTTCGAAAAAAAAAAGACGGCACCTCATTCATGTGAATGATAAATTAACGTCAAAGTGTTTCGTTTCGAATTAACCAAGGCATGTTTTAGTGTCGTTGTCTAAGGAAGGCTGACGGTTCCTGCCTTCCATACGATCCTCGCTATATGGCCATGAATTTGGAAGAAGCTATGGTTTCGTTTCCAGACTTGCTATTGACCAACCCACCGGATCCGGTTGATGTGCAAAATCCGACACCATATTCAGTTAGTTCATTGCACTGCAATGTAAACTTATCGTCATAGAGAATTTCAAAGACAACGAAAATGGAATCTTTTAGGGGACGGAAAACAACTGAAGCTTTTTTGAATAATGAGAAAAAGAAATTTGGAAAAACAGCGAATAGGGTTATGTGCAACATTCAAAGTTGGCGAATACAAATTAAACAAACCGATTCGGCAGGTGAACCGTACGCTCTACATCGAGCTTGAAATCGCAAAATTTTGCGTTAATCCTATTTCCGCAAGCGAAATTGAAGAAATCAATGCGGACAGAAAATAATTGAGACATGTGATGAAATATTCGATGGTAAAATGATGTGAAGAAAAAAGGAAATGATTGAAAACATTTTAAAAAACATTTCTTTCCCTTACGTTTATTTTACTGCAAAAGCTTCAAATGTGGTGAAAGAATTATGAAGTTCCTGAAAACTTCTCAGCCTGCCACTCGCGTGTGCAAACGTTGATACTGATCAAGGATGATTGATTTGTCATTTAGTTTTAGAGTAACTGTCTAACCGAGGAGTGCGTTTCCTGCCAAGAGGACATTCGGCAACGACTTACACAGGTGAAATTATTTTAACGTAATAGTTTTCAATTGGTCTGCTACCGGCACCCCACTCCGCCCTCCCCACCTCCTCACTTCTTCAGTAAGAGTGCCCCACGCCGGGCAGTTTGAGTCTGGTGTGTTATTATCCTCGAAGATGAAGATGAGAACAATTTTTAAAAGAACGCTCAACAAGAAAAATAGAGGATCATTCCCCTGAAGCGGCGGCCAAGGGAAAACCAACAGAATGAAAAGAAATGAACAATGCTTGTTTAAATTGCACCTCAACGTTCTGATGTCTAAAAGGGTTTCGTTTTTCTTCCGGTATTTACGCAGTGTCATTTCGAGTATTGTTGCGAAATCAGTCCCAATTTGAATTGCATCTCTGAGGAGGTTTAAGGATGTAACCATGCTGCGATTTCAAACTGCTTAAGATTGGCATGGCGAATTTTGTTGTGCATAAACGTTCGAATGTACCCTGCAATCGATATCACTTCTCGAGATATCGCAGTTGGAATGAGGATGAAGACTCCGTTGAATCGGATTCTAGCGACGACTATTCCATAGAAAGACACTGGAGGAAACATGGTCACCGGAAGCCACGTCAGATTAGCACCAGTGTTATTGGTAGGCTTGTTTCCTAGTCAACGAGAGGTTGTTGCAAATTCGACTCTGCGCATTTGTTTGTGTAATGCGGTGTTCGATCGCGATGATATGCGGTGGTATGTTACCATTTGCTACCTGCAGAGCGTATGTTGCCATGCTACGTGGTGATTTATACACGAGCATTCATCTGAGCGTGCGCCGTATTATGTTACCATATAATTCATATCGTAGAATGCGGCGTACGATAGAGCCGCATCGGCTGGAGCCCACATTTCATTGTCACAATCAAAAAACTCTCACCAAAGTTTTGGGTCTATGTGACTGAGCAACTTTGTAAGCTGACGGTAGCTGCAATCGTTTGCCAGGAAATAAGTGAGAAGAAAAAAGCTGTTGGGGCAAGTATTGCCTTCTGTGTATCAAACTACCCATTGTACCGCTCGCTAACAAATAAAAATCATGATTGCCTATAGATGATGCAAATGCTCTTCTGAACGAACAGGAATTTGAATCAGATCCCTCTTCTTTCAGTGTTCTTGATTTTGACTTCAAACAACCGTTCTCGGAAATCAATTAGTGGATCCTCTGCTTGCTTAGTTCATGTGAACGGGCGAGGAATTTTACCGTTTTTATCTTTTGTAAACTTTTATTGGACACTTATGCGCTACTGCTTCATCCGCTTTTTTGAACTATCAACTGAAGTGGAGTCGATGTCCTCCTATGCAACTTTCGTTGTGGATGCGGCCGCGTTAATTTGAGGTGATTGAAGGGACACGCTTCAACATTTCATGCGTTGGGAAAGGTATGTTGATTGGTGATCAGGGTCTGATCTCTTTGTGTTCGAGCTGCTGGGCATGGAGGAGACTACCGCCCAACTACATGCCTCGCATCCTCAACGAACTCATCTGTGATAACCGCGATAATGCATGCCTTTCGGGTACTAGTCATTTGTCCGCTTATCCTAATTTGGCTCATTCGCAGGTCGCTTTTACCTTCATTATCATTCACCTCTATCCTCTCTTGAATTTGCATACATTCTTATTGAATCTCTTCAGAAATCCGCCGAAAGGAGGCGCATGTATTTAGATCAAATGGATCAAAATTTCTATAGCACTAAATACTGTCGGGAATTTCCCGCTTGCTTTTCGACGATAGAATTTGATGTATGATGCAAAAGGCGTTGAAATTCGAAATGATGTGCTTTTTCTGATTTGCGGGTAGTATTTTTTAAACTTAATACTGTTCTAAACAACAAAAAAAAAGCGAGAGTTATGATGTGGGTGAGGGGCGCGCGCTTGTGCTCGCTCTCTCGTTTATGTTCGCACCTAATGCCGACGGTCACCTAATAGCTGGCATATCGTATGGCTGGAATGTCAGCGACGAATGCGGTGTGAAGGAGACCCTTTCTAGAAGGAAGAAGATGCAGAACAGAAGAAATGGTTCTTGAACAATGAGTGGTCTCATGTATAAAATATATAGTAGGCAAGTGGAGATTGTGAAAACGAAAACGGAAATCGGCAAATTTCCATTTGCCAACGTAAGCTGTCCACATCACAGATTCAGCTTACTTCGAAATGCACACTGTTTCTGCTCTATTTCTGTTTGCTTTTTTTCGCTATGCATGAGGCCTCGTGTCTATCGTTTTAACGCCTTAGTCGCGAATGCATTTGCGTCACTCTCTCTAGTGCCACAAATTAGGGAGAGATGCTTTAGTGTAGGCATGGTGTCTTTGTGCGTACACTGAACACCTGAACATTCATTTGATGTTCATTTGTATGTGCTGCATTACGCTTATCCCTGTACTCATTTTTGCTTAGCAAAAAAGATTTGAGCGGTCGTGCTCAAACAATTAAAAATTAATCATGCGATTGCTTCACGAAAACATGCACTCCTTTTAAGCATTTGTATGTTTGTGTTTACTGGATAGTGTGTTTTTAACAGTGACGCACCATCAAAAGATGATGATAATTTTGTGTTATTGTCGTCTACTAAATGCATGAACGATAATAGCAAAAGATCTGAGCTTTTTATTTAGCATTACATCCGACTGCTCATTTGAGTTGTTTAGGCTATGCGACATGTATGGAAGGCTTGAGAAATCTGGAAGTGATTCGAAACGATTCCGGCACACTAACCACAGTCTTGTTAACCAGTGGAACGTATTGCGAATGCAGAGCAAAGGTGTCTTTTTGTTTTAAATGCAAACGAGTCCTAAATTGTAGTGTTTTTATTCGTTTTTGTACGCTTTGCAAAAATGGGTGTGGCCGTTAAGGCAAATCTCTGCTTGCAATCTGTTTGGTGCCTTTCGACTTATATCTCAGAAATCTTGTAGCCATGGAACTACTTTATGTACCGCATAGCTTCGAATGGAACCCCAGCTGAGTAGAATTTTTCTTCGAGTTAAACGCCCTTCAGTAGAATTCTTCTTTAGCCTTTAATTTCATAAATCACGCACATGCATTCGGGAATGGTCATTTACTTCACAAAGAGAGACACATTCGAAAATTCCCTCTTACTTCGCTGCTGAGACATCTCACCCGAACAGGCTTATTAACCAAATATTCGATCGATAAATTTCCGCACGTTGCGTCGGCTTGTTTGGCACGACTGTTGTCTTGTTCTCAAATTTGCAGATGTGTAGGAAAGAATTAAATCACTCTATATGCACATTTGGTAATCTGCGTGCACGTCTGTTTATCCTTTCAAGTGGCGATCTGAGGAAAGCGACCGCCATGAAATTAGGTAGCTGTTACGTATAGCCTTTGGCCACGATATATGCCATGATTTTATGCGTAATCATGACAATTGCTAGGAATAGGTGATCCGTAAGCTTCGAAATAATTCTTGGCATCTATAGTGCGCGCATTATTGCATCATCAAAGCTTACAAGGTGTTATTGTGCCATTTGCTCCGAGCATTTATAAAACCGGTTGTATTTTAAGCTCGCAACCCTCATAATCATTTCTGGCGCAATGCGCACTTTTTTGTTTATTTTTCATTTATGTTTTAACAACTCGCTCTTATACGCCACTGAGTGTTTGTTACTCCATTGTCACTGGTTTCTTTGATATGCATGAATGTGCATGAATTGTTGTGACACGGTAATTTTCACAGTGTGCGTCCTTGAGTTCGAACCAGTCGGTGTGTAAGCACTCTCAGTGGGCGTTCCACATTGTGGCACAATGGTTTGAGTGAATCCGGTGGTGAACTAATGTCGCTCCCGCCCTCGGCTGGCGGTTCTCCCAAACGAGATGCGAGACCTTCTTCGAACGAAGTCGCTCCCGCCCTCGGCTGGCGGTTCTCCCAAACGAGATGCGAGACCTTCTTCGAACGAAAAATTTCTCAAAAATCCATTTGGAGCACATTTCGATTGAGGCCGGTTTCGATTAGTGTTACTTATGCAATAGCAGCGATAATTGCTGCAAATGCTTGTCAGCAAATAAAATCGTTAATTTTCAGCAGCAGTCACCCATATACAATCTCATAGTTGGCTCGTCCGCTAATGGCAACATTCCCACTCTCTGAAGTCGTCAGTCAGCTCTAATACGGTGCACTCGTTGCGAATATATGCTGAAAAGTCAAAGATATGAAAAAGTGTTTCGATTGTGAATTCTCAGTCGACTTTGATAAAACTTTCTTAGAACCTCACTGTTCACTCCGTTCATTCTATCGATCTCACTGCATTCGTTTCTGCTTCAAGTTGAACTGGTTGATGACTAGTAAAGTATTGTGTTCATGCTAAAGCACTCAGTCATTACAGTAACTATTTGCAAATTCTTCTTGGTTATTAATTAATAATCATTCAAAAATTCGACGAAAGTACGTATGCTAACGTCCACTTAACATATTCGTTACGTCAATTGTGCTTTAAGTTTGCCAATAGTCAGGTTTTTATCTTCTCTGTAGTTCTTAGTGTTATTGAAAGTGTATATTCGTCATTGTACGGAAATCCCTGCACACGATACGGTATCCGATCGCGTTTGCGAGGAGTGCAACATTTTTTTTTGGCTTTCTAAAGCGGATTGTTTTTTTGCTCATGGGACTAACCGTACGGTGGTGGCAAAAAAATCTAAACAACATGCATATGGATATTACTGACACCGATTTCGCTTTACCGTAACCAATCGTTATGAAGCAGTCGATAGCTGATCGCCATTGTAGCCATGTGTATGACTTTCTCTGTAGTTGTTAGTGTTATTGGAAGTATATATTCGTCGTTGTACGGAAATTCCTGCACACGATACGGTATCCGATCACGTGCAGGAATATCCCGTTTAATCATGAACTGAACAGAGCAAATCGCAGTTAATAAAAAAAATGCTTTCCATTATTAGTGCGCTCTGTTTGTAAAATGTGTTCCTTTTCATTGCGCTATATCTTTGAAATGTTGTAAAATGCGAATCCCACCACTATAAACTCGATTATTACGGATGTTGTCAGTTGTCATGGGTGATTAATTAGCTGCGATTTAGCTTAAATAGGCCGAGCATTCCCGTTTAAGCATGTTCAGCTTGTAATACCTTTCTATGGTGTTTGGCTTGTTACAGGAAGTGATATTAAATAAAGGAATTTCCTAAGGTAGGTTTACACAATATAATTTCGCTTCAGAAAATCAGCTGCTTCTAAACTTTAAGGTGGATGTATTTCGCACTCTGTGTACCGGGGACGAAGGTTTATGCTGCAAGAGCAAGTTCGCTTAAATCAGCCAGCATGGTCGAACCGTTTGCATGAACCCACTCATGGAGTAGCATATACGAGTCAGAGACGCGGTTGGACAACCACTTGTTCGCAGACGCGAGCATCGTTAACTGACTTAATTCATTTAAACTGCTATGTTATTTCCTCTAATCAGCTGCATGTGGTAAAGCATTTCTCACTGAAACTTTCCGCTTGTTTACGGAATTTCGTAATTTCGGCTTCAATGGTTCTCAGTCGACCTACCAAAAGAGGTCGACTGAGTGGACCACTGAAGCCGAAATTACGAAATACTGGACGTAAAACGTACATGTCAGATTGAGGCACTACTAGGAAGAAACTGATCGCACTCATCGCTAAAAACGGACCAAGTTGCAGTCATGCGCGCATCACAGTGCGCAGCACCACCCCATTGCATATTACCCCGAGTCCATAATCAGCAGTCGACCAACAGTGTGAATTATAAAAGTTTCCATACCTGTTCAGTCAAAATGCACTCATTTAAATAGCTCGATTCGAAATTGCTAAATATGATACTGTATAAATTCCCAGGCCAACCACGTCACCGACAGTTGGTTTTCAGGTGGCGTCTACCTTCTCTGCAGTCAACCTTTTCATTTATTTATTGCTTAATATGAATTGCAGGCGGTGCACACGCACTGCGAGAGTGTTGCGTAATCCTGTGCATGCTCCATACATAATAATCCTATACGCGCCTGGATACAGCTCAGTTCGCTGTTCGCGATGGGTGTGCTCAGCTTCCATGCAAAGTGTTCCGTAGGTGACCGTCCAAAGCAAGTTCCAATTCGATCCATCTATTTTGAAAACTTATGGGCAATTAGATGCTTAGGGATGCAGGGGGATGCAAAGGCAGCTGTAATTCCACCGATTCCCGTATCGATGCAGCTGACAACCATGCCCACGCATGATTGTTTTGACTAGTTTCGGAACGCCTGGTGGTCAGCCTGCTGGCGATCCGTCGGGTAAACAGCCGGGAATCGAACCCAGGTCTTCCCACATACGAAGCGGGAGCTCTACCACTGAGCTTCTGCCCGCCCTAGATGCTTAGGATTTTGCTTAATTAATGGTATTTCAAAACCAGTCAGGACACAAAAAAGAAGCGGAGAAGAAATTTTACGCAGAGAAAAGAGGACTTTTATGGCGCAATCAGTTTTAAAAAAATGAGTGCTTTGTCACGCTATATCGTTATTTGCTGGCAATTTAAGCAGAGGATAAAGAACTCATTGGTCAGTTTGATAAAATTCAATTGCGCCAATCATGCCAGCCCCTAATATGATATTTTGTACTGTTTCTTTTTGAAATAGTCCAATTTTTCCTCCAACGTTTTCTTGCAGGTTTTTCTTCCAAGTTTTCTCACAAAAATTCGATGTGTAAATTGGAAAGATAAAAACCTTTGAAATGGCAGAAGTCAAAGCAGCTTTCAGAACCAAGAGAGAGATTGACTCCAAAGTCGGTTTCGGGTTTGACTTCCGGGATCGAAACCGGAGTCCAGGAGTCCATTCTGGCTCGCAACCTTGACCGAAGTTAATCGAGGTTTGATACTTATTGAAAACGGGCACGATCGCGATGTTGATGTTTTAGGATCTCAGCGAGATTCGATTCACATTGCCAGAGACCCGCTTTGTTGGTTGATAATTGACTGTTGGTTAACGCTGCTGTTAACACAGTCCATTATCAACCGCTTCGTTGGTTGATAATTGACTGTTGGTTAACGCTGCTGTTAACACAGTCCATTATCAACCGCTTCGTTGGTTGATAATTGACTGTTGGTTAACGCTGCTGTTAACACAGTCCATTATCAACCGCTTCGTTGGTTGATAATTGACTGTTGGTTAACGCTGCTGTTAACACAGTCCATTATCAACCGCTTCGTTGGTTGATAATTGACTGTTGGTTAACGCTGCTGTTAACACAGTCCATTATCAACCGCTTCGTTGGTTGATAATTGACTGTTGGTTAACGCTGCTGTTAACACAGTCCATTATCAACCGCTTCGTTGGTTGATAATTGACTGTTGGTTAACGCTGCTGTTAACACAGTCCATTATCAACCGCTTCGTTGGTTGATAATTGACTGTTGGTTAACGCTGCTGTTAACACAGTCCATTATCAACCGCTTCGTTGGTTGATAATTGACTGTTGGTTAACGCTGCTGTTAACACAGTCCATTATCAACCGCTTCGTTGGTTGATAATTGACTGTTGGTTAACGCTGCTGTTAACACAGTCCATTATCAACCGCTTCGTTGGTTGATAATTGACTGTGTTAACAGCAGCGTAATATACTGTCCGCAAATACCGGAAAACGAGCGATTCTACTTCGACCGTTCAACACATTCGGCAGTTGTTACGACGTTGCAATCAACTTGTCACAGTCCTGTGTACGAACATCGCAAAAATGTCTGTGTTTCGTCGACAGCACTCTTCTCTTTCTATACGAGTGATAATTAACGCCCTTGAAAGTTTCAGCTCCTTGAGCTTTCTGCGTTATTGTTTCAGTCTGCGCGCCTGGTAATACCGTGTTGCTTCGAGCATCGCTAATGTACTAGACTTTCATTCCAGCTTTATCACTATCGAACATAAACACATCCAATTGGCCATGGTTGTAGTCACTAACTAACATAACGCAGAAACGAGAGGAACGTTGGGTGGGAAGTTCCTGTTCAACGCATCGGTTGTAATGTCTGGCAAGTACGTATTTCTAAAGTTTGTGTCAGAAAAGTAGATTTATGCAAATACCTTGCTTACCGTTGATCAAGATTATGCATCAAAAACTACGACTTTTCTTTCGACTTCTTTTTCTTCAAATTTACAGCTTTCGATTTCTATACAACCACTTTCGTGGACCATACATTGGCAACCTCGGAAAAATTACCACATTCAAAAATTGCCACATTCGATTGGTGTTTACTTGGAGCTGTTTGATCGCTGTAATGTTCAAATCCATCCCATAGCATATTCTAGTGAGGAAGTTTTGGAACGAAAGTAACTGATGTAATAGGCGAAGGATGCAATAGAGGAGAGGGTAACAAGAAAGTTGGAAAAGTAAAAAGTCTGACTGCCGCGCATTCCATCAGGGTTCAGTCTCTCCTATAACAGCTGGCTCATGTTGCCAGCGAATATTGTTATAGCAGCCAACATAGTTTTTTTTTTTTAGCGGAATTTACTCTCCAAGCAGAGTTCCAAGTACACTTCAACGAGCTGCAAACCGCTCGTATCTTGTCACAACCTTCTACTTTGCCTATTTGATCGAGGGCATGTGCATCATAGTGTCATATATCTAAAATTTTCCGCATGAATAAACCTAGCATCTAGTGCTCTTCCCTTCCCCATAGCACTGCTGTCAGGCTTTTAAGTGGACCTTTTTCACCATTAACAACTACAGCCATGCACCGTAGCTTGCGTACAGCAGTAACATGATCCTGCACTTACGCGTCAACTTCATCATGTGTGGTCCAGTGCTGCAACCGAGCTTTTTAAGCTTATCCAGGTCTCGAACAGATAGGACGAACACTATATGAGACTATGCGGCACAACGGCACCGTGCTAGCCCCACCGGCGCCATCGTCAAGTTGTAATCGATTTCGAAAATTCATATTGTTTTAAAAATTTGGAAAGGGAGTGAATAGTTTGAAAAGCTCAAAAAAAAAATCGACGTGACTGGTGTTTTTAATGGCGTGAAGAAAGCAGCACCACAGATGCACATTAGCTGTGGACATGCTCATATGGGAAAAGGTGAGCAAAACACTTTAAGCACTTCATCGCAGTTTCGGAACGCCTGGTGGTCAGCCTGCTGGCGATCCGTCGGGTAAACAGCCGGGAATCGAACCCAGGTCTTCCCACATACGAAGCGGGAGCTCTACCACTGAGCTTCTGCCCGCCCTAGATGCTTAGGATTTTGCTTAATTAATGGTATTTCAAAACCAGTCAGGACACAAAAAAGAAGCGGAGAAGAAATTTTACGCAGAGAAAAGAGGACTTTTATGGCGCAATCAGTTTTAAAAAAATGAGTGCTTTGTCACGCTATATCGTTATTTGCTGGCAATTTAAGCAGAGGATAAAGAACTCATTGGTCAGTTTGATAAAATTCAATTGCGCCAATCATGCCAGCCCCTAATATGATATTTTGTACTGTTTCTTTTTGAAATAGTCCAATTTTTCCTCCAACGTTTTCTTGCAGGTTTTTCTTCCAAGTTTTCTCACAAAAATTCGATGTGTAAATTGGAAAGATAAAAACCTTTGAAATGGCAGAAGTCAAAGCAGCTTTCAGAACCAAGAGAGAGATTGACTCCAAAGTCGGTTTCGGGTTTGACTTCCGGGATCGAAACCGGAGTCCAGGAGTCCATTCTGGCTCGCAACCTTGACCGAAGTTAATCGAGGTTTGATACTTATTGAAAACGGGCACGATCGCGATGTTGATGTTTTAGGATCTCAGCGAGATTCGATTCACATTGCCAGAGACCCGCTTTGTTGGTTGATAATTGACTGTTGGTTAACGCTGCTGTTAACACAGTCCATTATCAACCGCTTCGTTGGTTGATAATTGACTGTTGGTTAACGCTGCTGTTAACACAGTCCATTATCAACCGCTTCGTTGGTTGATAATTGACTGTGTTAACAGCAGCGTAATATACTGTCCGCAAATACCGCAAACGAGCGATTCTACTTCGACCGTTCAACACATTCGGCAGTTGTTACGACGTTGCAATCAACTTGTCACAGTCCTGTGTACGAACATCGCAAAAATGTCTGTGTTTCGTCGACAGCACTCTTCTCTTTCTATACGAGTGATAATTAAAGCCCTTGAAAGTTTCAGCTCCTTGAGCTTTCTGCGTTATTGTTTCAGTCTGCGCGCCTGGTAATACCGTGTTGCTTCGAGCATCGCTAATGTACTAGACTTTCATTCCAGCTTTATCACTATCGAACATAAACACATCCAATTGGCCATGGTTGTAGTCACTAACTAACATAACGCAGAAACGAGAGGAACGTTGGGTGGGAAGTTCCTGTTCAACGCATCGGTTGTAATGTCTGGCAAGTACGTATTTCTAAAGTTTGTGTCAGAAAAGTAGATTTATGCAAATACCTTGCTTACCGTTGATCAAGATTATGCATCAAAAACTACGACTTTTCTTTCGACTTCTTTTTCTTCAAATTTACAGCTTTCGATTTCTATACAACCACTTTCGTGGACCATACATTGGCAACCTCGGAAAAATTACCACATTCAAAAATTGCCACATTCGATTGGTGTTTACTTGGAGCTGTTTGATCGCTGTAATGTTCAAATCCATCCCATAGCATATTCTAGTGAGGAAGTTTTGGAACGAAAGTAACTGATGTAATAGGCGAAGGATGCAATAGAGGAGAGGGTAACAAGAAAGTTGGAAAAGTAAAAAGTCTGACTGCCGCGCATTCCATCAGGGTTCAGTCTCTCCTATAACAGCTGGCTCATGTTGCCAGCGAATATTGTTATAGCAGCCAACATAGTTTTTTTTTTTTAGCGGAATTTACTCTCCAAGCAGAGTTCCAAGTACACTTCAACGAGCTGCAAACCGCTCGTATCTTGTCACAACCTTCTACTTTGCCTATTTGATCGAGGGCATGTGCATCATAGTGTCATATATCTAAAATTTTCCGCATGAATAAACCTAGCATCTAGTGCTCTTCCCTTCCCCATAGCACTGCTGTCAGGCTTTTAAGTGGACCTTTTTCACCATTAACAACTACAGCCATGCACCGTAGCTTGCGTACAGCAGTAACATGATCCTGCACTTACGCGTCAACTTCATCATGTGTGGTCCAGTGCTGCAACCGAGCTTTTTAAGCTTATCCAGGTCTCGAACAGATAGGACGAACACTATATGAGACTATGCGGCACAACGGCACCGTGCTAGCCCCACCGGCGCCATCGTCAAGTTGTAATCGATTTCGAAAATTCATATTGTTTTAAAAATTTGGAAAGGGAGTGAATAGTTTGAAAAGCTCAAAAAAAAAATCGACGTGACTGGTGTTTTTAATGGCGTGAAGAAAGCAGCACCACAGATGCACATTAGCTGTGGACATGCTCATATGGGAAAAGGTGAGCAAAACACTTTAAGCACTTCATCGCGGGGAACGAGTGCGTTTTCATTTGGTAAGATTGAACTGATCGCCGTCACTCTATTATTATTTGTGCAGCTGCATAGTACGTGAATGCAACGCACACATTCCACATGTCTAATCACCAATACTCTTGAACAGCTGCCTCATCCATTTTAAATCTCTCTCTTGTCGTACTTTCTCGTACTATTGGCGCTAGAAATTCCTTTAAATTCAAACTCGCAACAAAAAACAAGTGGAATTTCAAAAAAAAAAATTGTTTTCAGTCTTTTATTGGAGAAACAACCCTTATGAAACCAAAACCTACCGAATTTGGTTCAACAGAAGTAGATGGTCGTTTAAGATCAGTTCGCTGCATGATGTTGTTCGCTGATGAGAGGCAACTCATTCATTAATTTCTTCGTTGGGATCTTTCCCCTCTTCTTATCCAATAACTCATCAACAGGCTTCCGGCCTGAAACCGCTCTCTTCCACACATTACTTAAAACCTTTATTGGTGCATGAAAGTCGCATTTCTCCAACAATATTCCCAGAACAACCGTAAGCTAAGCAAACGCGAAACTAACTGTAGTTAGTAATGTACAAGTAACAAACGAATAAGCTATAGTTTATTTACGAAATCTATATTTAAGTGCAAATACACGTAATTAAACGTCAACTGTATTTTTACATAGCCACACACAAATGCGGATAGTGTTAGTTGTTGTTTTCAGCAAATGCTGGCAATATGCCTTCGTGTATCAGCTTGCGAATAGAGGTATTTGCTATCAGTTCTAAAAATTTGCTGAAATTTGCCAAGATAAAATTGTTGAGGGTGCATCGTCGGCGTATCAATTATATTTAGACGTTTTAATAAATTAAAATGTTATAATGACTAGGTAGCTAGAAAACTGAAACATCGACAGTCATATTTACAGATGCCACTGAACAGTGACCAGAATACAGCGAGCTTAACAACCCATTGTTATGGCTGTTCGCGATTGTGTAATAAATAATCACCGTCATCTGAGAAAACATCACCGGATCAACACAGTGGCAATAGCATTCCGGCTACGAACTGTCAATAATTGTCTTTAAAGTGACTCATCACATTTGTTTTTAAAAATTTAGGTTCCCTATTAAATAACCTCCAGAATAAGCGGAACCTAGAACCAATAGTGGCTCGTCGCAGATGGTTTTTAAACAAGAATTGCTTTTTCACTTCATTTGTGAGGGTTTAAAAAATTTTTTTTTTTTTTGTTTTGCTGAACTCCACATCTTGACGAGAATAGCGCCTGACAGCCGCTAATCAGCATTGGTAGCCGTATTAAGATCCCTGGAATTCGTGGAGCCTGAAACTCATGAAATTCTCTCCCTCCATCCACCACCCTCTCATGCCTTCTCCCCATACTTCTTCCTTCCAATCCTACCATTTAATATTGATTTCAAAGCCAACCTAATGAAAATGAACTAAAGTTCATTTTATAATTTCAACGCTGCCCAAAACCACTTGAATACCTTAATGAGTAGTTATCTGCAAAAATAATTACAAGGCACAACAGCACAAGCAAACCGTTCAAGAAGATGGTAGTGAAGAATAATCTAAAAGCAACGAAGACTTGTTAACGTTCCATTAAATAAATACGAAAAACTATTTCTTGCAAAAAAGGCGGGCAACTAAGTTGTGCACTATACGAGCAAACGAAACGATATTCAACTGATCTCATTGTTTGCCTTTACGGTGTCAACTGCAAAACAATGAGGAATAACAGTTCAACTGACCTTCATGCGTATTACAATCATAACTTTTTATAAAGTTGGTCTATTTTTCTTGCAAATAATGTCAAATAAATAATAGTAAAGTAGTGATCGAAAATCGGAAGTTCAGACCCTTCCTGTAAGCATATTTCTCTCACTTGCTAGACGTATTTTTTCGCTTATTGCCGTAAAATATTTGCTTAGGAGTTTTGCCTAAATTTTGAAAGTTTAACCTTTAAAACTTTAAATTATAGGGTGAAATTTACTAACAAAGTCCATCATAGATTTTTCTTTTCTTTTTTAAACTCACAAGTTATAAACTTTATGCGGGTAGTGGTCCATTTTTCTCGGTGCTCATTGCGGTCTCGTAGCTGGGCAACGGTGGATAGTCATAACCTGAAATTTATTGCACGTTTTTTATATGGAAACGAAATGGAAACCCACCTTTCGTTCCTGGCCCATAACTTTTTATGGATTCTACAAAGCTTCTTCATATTCACGATGACTGCTTTTCGAAACGTCACAAGAACTATATTGCTTGTATAAGCAAGTGTCTACGTTTTTATTTTTAACAAAAGATACCAAAAACGGGAATCTTTTTATTTCAGGCGAAAACGTGCTAGAGGATTATTTCGACCAGGCAGGAATGAGAGTCACAGCGTCGCGCAGCACGTTTTAAAAAGTTCTTCTAGCTAACCAGTCGGAACTCCTTTGACTGTTTAAAAGGACAGCGCATAGTTTGAAATCACTTCTTAAAACGTGTAAAACCGAATTGAAGATAATGATGAACGTAAGGCAAAGGAATGATCAACAAAACAAATAAAGTAGGTACCATTAAAAGCAGCATTGAACTGTGGAGTAGGACCACTTGGAGTTGCAGTGAATGGTGGAGGAGGATAGGGATATAAATCGGATCCGGCATTTATATGCACACCCCTAAAAAACTGTTGTTTCTCTTAACTATGCTCGATTCCATGATCAGATCTGTTAAGCGTGAAATAAACAAAATGGCATACTACTTCGCTCTAGAAAAACCTCAATGGAAAGCGGGAGCCGAACAAAATGGGACAACGGCTAGTACTCTAGTATTAAACAAAATGAACTGTGCAGGTAGGAGAGTATAACAGATTTGATCAAGATGTACTGTTCACGTGGTATGCGGTGCAAGATGAATGGCAGAAAAGGTATAAAGGCCTGCAATATTAAAAGCATCCAAACAAACTATATATACATGTCGATCGTATAAGATAACTTTCTGAATGAATCGTATTTCAAGAGTCAAAAAATGGCCAAAGAGTAACAAGAATGAAAAGTCCTTAACTTTCAACCGTTTTAAATGAACAAGCTACTAAAATAGTTTTAATTCTCTCTCTGCTGACTTCGAGACTCGTTTGAGGAAACGGCGCTTGTTTAACGCCCCATATTTCCAAAATTATTTCATAAAAATGTATTCCCATATTTTCTGAGATTCTAAATTGGCGACATCAAATTTCTGGGTATCCGTCCTCCAGTAACCTCGTACACCTAACTAAATGCGATATGGCTTGATGAAAACAACACAATAAGGGAGAAAGTAAGCCTGAAACTGCAACTAGCCGCCATATAGGCAAATTATGGAAATAAAACAATGGACAACCAGCACGTTTGTGCCTATATTCGTTTAGCTGAAGCTGTGGGAGAGCCTTTTAAACACTGACTTTCCCCAACCAGTTCTTCTGACTTCCCCATTTGCGACAGTTTCAAGCCTCTAATTATTGCTAGCTGCTCTGCTGCGCTCGCCTCCACTTTTCTCTTTTGTTCGCGCTCCCTTTTTCTCCAGTTTTCTACACAGGATCTCGAGATCCCCAGAAACTAATCGAATCTGGCGCTCCTCAATGAAACTCTGAAAAAATGG
>JPKZ01001748.1:19678-31171 GCA_000803305.1 Toxocara canis
GAGGAGGGAAAGGGGGAGGGGGATGATTGGTTAGGAAGGAATGATGGGATAATACAGCGCTGCACCCTCACTTCCACAACGCTAAGGGTAAAGATGGAATCCGTCCCACCACTAGAGTCTTCCGGTAGAAAGAGCAGGCAGGATGGAATAAAAATTGCAAGAACAATTGGTAACAATATGTTACGAAATCATTGTAGTGTTCGTAATTTAACGGCGCTTCTGAAGTGGTGCAAGGTGCTTTCTAATGCCATTTTTCCAAATGCTCGAGGGTAAGTGAAAGGGTAAGTGAGAATTTCATGTCAGAATTAAAAAAGAAAATTACATCCCTTTCCTTATCTCCAACGCTCATTCATCCCCGTACCCCGTACGCATTCTTTTCGCCTCTCGCCCTCTCTTTTAGAGCGATATCATCCATAGCGGGTAACTTTTAGCTTTGTATGAAAGCAGGCTGTGGCTTGAATCCGAAAGGAATTACTCATTTGACTTACCACTGATCCCTTTTACCCGATGTTTTCCTCACATCAAGGCCCATCAGGAAATTAAAAGTGTCGCACCAAAATTTTGGTTACAATCATTCGCAATCCCACACGTATATTAAATTTGCTAAATTTCACCACGATCGTCTCCCCTGTTATGACTTAAACCATCGTGCAGGTAAACAAACAGACCGACCTAGGTATACATGCAGAAAGATGGCCGCACCATAGGGCGCTTTAGCGACCATGAAAACCACCTTGAAATCAACTCAAAGAACGATCAAGGATGTAAACAGTGTAAGGTGACGCAGTCAAGCAATTCGGTATTTGTGTATAAAATGCCATAGGTAGCAGGTAGCTACTGCAAGAGAGAGAGAGAAAGAGAAAAAAAAAGGAAGCTTCAAGAAGAAGCCGGCAATCGCATAATGGAATTTTGATTCTTAAAGAAAAAGAAAAGCGGCCAGAATGAAGGATACTTGAAGGAGCCGCTAAATGAAATATTCCTAGTTAACATCCATGAGAATGAATTAAATCTTTTAGCCGACCGATATAATCTTTTCTTTGGAAATTAAATGTTGATCTTCCTTTCAAGTCCAAATGCAATATTCGAAATATTTGCCCTCAAGCGACGTAACAACTCATCAACTTGAGCACCATCTCTTCTCAGATGCGTTTTGAAGTGATCGTTTTTTGTTCTAAAAATGGGCAAAAGATAATACTCATCTGATATCAACAAAATAATGGTAGGAATGCGCAAAACAATCATCGGGGAATTTTTCATCGAAGAAATCTCAGGGATTTTTTGGCGAAAAATCAGAGAATGAAAAACTTATATTGTTTCTAAAAAAAGCATTTTTCATAAAATCAGCAACGAAAAAAACGAAAAAGAGGTTAGAAAAGGCGAAAAATTATTTGGAGCATAAAATTAATAGCTAGGCATCTTTACAAAGTTTTCACTAGCTTTTTTTGTGAATTATTGATCGATATTTTGATTATTTACTGATTGATCAAGTTTTGTTGATCGCAGAAGTCAACCAATAATTTAAAATACGCTTTGTACTATTTCAGATTAGAAAAAAATTGCTAGTTTAAGCGTAGAATCAGTGGGAACCCTTCATACTCTATCTCTCTCTTCCTTTTTCATGCTAACAACTCTTAGCTAGGTCTAATTGTAGCAAATCAATTTGAAAATCATTTCGATTTGAGAAAAAAAACATTTGTTTATTTCAATTTGATCATACCAGAAAGTTGAAGCAATTAACACCATTCGAAGTTATTAATTAAAAATATAATTGGCTTAGAACTTTTAATTTATTTTTTAATAGCATTTTATTGTTGAAAATTTCCTTCATTTTCTTGCAGAATGCCATTTTTACGAAAAATTTTCGTATTTTGCAAGAATATTCAGCATCATTTTTCTCATATCACAATATGTTGATAAGTGAAAAATGGATTCGCTAAGAATTTTGTAAGCATTTTGCTAAAATTTTTTTCCCTCATTTGCTAAGAGAAAATTAATTATTAAGATTGATCGCTTCATTTTTTTTTTTGCTGAATTTTTCGCAATTTCAAAAAGATTAATTCTGCAAATCTCTTTGTCAAAATGTTCATAAACAGCAGCGATCGCTCAGCAATGCAATGAAGACTTTTTCCTTTTTTTTTTCTTTTAAATTTTTGGCACATTTTTCTCGAAACGATTATGAACGTAACTTCAGTCGGCGTAAAATAAGCTAACACCGATGATGTCCATAAGTTTCATATACATAAAATGCATCCACATATACCAATTTCGTCTCGGGAACCAGTTCTATTCGAAACACAACGGGCAAAACTGTGCAATCTTCTATGCAATCGTTCAGTTCATGTAATTTTGGCTAGATAAATTCCAAGATGCGTAATGTGGTTGTGAACTGCTTGACCGATAGTTGTTCGTGATGTTCGGAACTAAATGGTCGTTCACCTGAAGACAGGATGCTAACGCACCGTTTGAGAAATACGATTCACTTGTTTGGGTTATAGCGGAATTCGGATTTACGGTCGAGAAACGATGGCGGACTGTATTTTTTGTGCTCCGATTCCAGTTTTGGTTTTGATTTCAACATCAGTTCCGAGAGCGCAAATGTATGAGAGAGAGAGAGAATCTTCAATTACAATAAAGATCACCGATTGTCTCCTTTCATTAAAATTTCTGAGATTACGAAATTGCGCTCATAGAATCCAGACTTCTGGGAAAGTCTCGTTCGATGTTGCCGCGTTGGTTTCATTAAACGAATACCATCGACATAATCGCAGAAGTTTGGCTTCGCTAGCAAAATGTACACCACTTCGTTTTCCAAACATTCCTCAATGGTAAGAGTTGTTTAGTAATATTGGAGATCAATTAAACTTACCTGGCGTATCTGAAGAATTTCTTTTAAAACCACACCTCTCGTTTCGAATGTAGCACTTCTTGNNNAGGGATATGGAAATATGCGAAAAGGTGATGATTTCAACTAAGCGATCCCGAAGCTTTATAATTGCCATTTTCGGCTCTACATGGATTAAATTAAATTGAAGAACCTTTGAAATTTATTAATATAGCATCTCAAAAAGGTCTCAACAAGGAGACAATCGGTGATCCCTTATCGTCTCGATTGCAATCCTTTATCGTTCGCAATTTCGTTAAAAGCGAAATATGCGATGAGGCAAAAATGAGCA
The DNA here is from genome assembly GCA_000803305.1 of Toxocara canis. Taxonomy (NCBI): domain Eukaryota; kingdom Metazoa; phylum Nematoda; class Chromadorea; order Rhabditida; family Toxocaridae; genus Toxocara; species Toxocara canis. The sequence continues at coordinate 22,852 of JPKZ01001748.1, forward strand.
AAATCGCAATAAAATCGTCACAAGAAATTTTAATTAAACTAATTCATTACGAGAATCGTTGCCGCTTTGATGTTTTCTTAAGCGGTTACAAACCACAGGCTGACACGTGCTGATATGCTCATAAACACAGCTCGATTTTCATAACGTTTAAGAATCAGATGCTTTTTTTGGGTTGGGGAGGAGGGGATTGGGATTGGATAAATGTGACGATGGTCGTACATCAACGATAATGTTAGACTGCTGTTAATTAAAGCAAACATTGCAAAGCGATTATGATCACGCAAACGTATTTCCCTCACTAACGAAGATTTTTGTGCCTAAATTTTTTGAACTTAAATTTATTCGTACTCATTTCAAATTTATTCGTACTTATTTAAATGAACATAAATTTACATGACCTTTTAGGTCATACTTACAGGTTTTTGTTGCAGATTATGTGGGCCAAAATTTGTGAACCAAAAGGTTGCGACTCATAACTTCTGAACGAGAAAAAGCTTTCTCGGATGTACGAAGGAAGTGAAAACCGCTAGAAATTTTATGTTTTCAAGCGGTTTCGGCAAGAAAACGGTTCATAATGTTTCGCGATTCTTTCCAATACTTGTTGGTTTCGCTGGTGTTAGCTCGGTTCACAGAAATTCAGAAATTTACTGGTGCTTTCACTTCCAGGAGATGGAGCTAATCCTTTATGGTTCTAATCGAACGTAGATGCACCGTACTCAGTGTGAAAGAATACCCAGAAAAGCTCTCTGAAAGTGTCAACTTCAGGGTCATGATTTAGTAAAAAGTTGACAGTGATCCTGAAGTGAAAATATTCAGAGCTGTGTTAGGATCAAACTAAATTTCCTCTACTTATCGTTCAATAGTGAACAATGCCTAATACTAGCATAGCTTTTTCGTTGATCAAAACAGTTGCGGAACACTGTTGAGTTCGAAAGCAAGAGCGCCACTTAGCAGGTGGGTGCTTAAAAGATTGAGGAGATGATCGTTGCAGTAAAGATGTTTACATTTTTTAAATCTGTAACTGAACAAGAACAAAAGCTTAGAAGTACGTTCATTCCTGAATAGAAGCACAAGCGTTAGAGATCATTTTGATTTTCAAATTCTTCTGAGGGATTTTTTGTTTGTATTTTTAAATTTTTGAATACAGATCTATTCAACGTGCGTTATACCACACAGTAAGAGTACTAGCTCCCGATTCGCCGTTTTTTTTTTTGCCCCGTCAATTTCATTTAGTTGGAGTTTCGTTTGTGCATATTTCTATTCGTTTCCACGATATAACGGATCATCTCTTCGTTTATAAGGGAGCTTGCTATATTTGTATTTGTTGTGTTATAATTATTTTGTTATAATTTTGTTGTAATTTGTTATAATTGTTATACCATTTGTTATACAGTTATTTTGTTATAATTGTTATACCATTTGTTATACAGTTATTTTGTTATAATTGTTATACCATTTGTTATATAGTTATTTTGTTATGATTGTTATAACATTTGTTATATAGTTGTTTCGTTACAATTGTTATACAGTTTGTCATATAGTTATTTCGTTACAATTGTTATACCATTTGTTATATAGTTATTTTGTTATAATTGTTATACCATTTGTTATATAGTTATTTTGTTATAATTATTATACCATTTGTTGTATAGTTATTTTGTTATAATTGTTATACCATTTGTTATACAGTTATTTTGTTATAATTGTTATACCATTTGTTATATAGATATTTTGTTATAATTGTTATACCATCTGTTATATAGTTGTTTTGTTGTAATTGTTATAGTTGCTTTATGTCATCCCATAATTTATTATTTGTTCAACTAACTATTAAGCTAAGATTACCATTAGATGGCCGAATTTTTCTTCTACCGTGTTTTGTTAATAAAACGAGTTTGTTGTTTAATTTGGCTGTGCTTTTTTTCTGAATGCGTTGTTACATGCTTTCTTCATTGTAAATAAAGATTCTCTCTCTCTCTCAAGATGCCGAACAATATGGAAAATAAATTCGAAACGTTCCCTCAAATTTTGCTGCAATCATTAAAGCTGGCTTTAAGATTGTCGTTCTTTTAAATAGCAAACATGATACGTCTTCTAAAGTGCATTTTTTTTTTGTTTTGCTGAAATAGTGATCAAACAACATTTTCAGCATGAAGATCGCCATCGTTTTAAGGTGATAGCAAAAGCAGTTATTGTTATCACAAATAACACATGTGCTGATCTATGATAAAATTATCGTTGTTATGTTCGATTGCATAGGAATGAACTTCATCAATTTAGAACTCATGACTTGTAATAAAAGAATCAATTAATTACTGCTCATTTGTAATGAGAGATTGACTTCTGTTGGAAAGATTGCGATTAATGTTAAGCAGACGTTAACATAATTGTTTATTTATTTTCCCTTCACTAATATCAAATTCCAGTATATCGCTGAAACGATGGCAGAGTAATAGAGTGTCCAGTAAATGAAATATATTACAGTTTTATTTTAATTACATTTCCTTTCATATACTGTCGATAACGATTCTCTGATAGTCTCCAACTGGTGTGACATATTTTTAAAATCATTTCCTGTGCGCTTTCCCATATTTCTGTGCTCTAGTTGTTGTCTGAAAAAAAGAATCGCTTTAGAAGAAGAAGAAGAAGAAGAATAGTCTTTATTCACATGAATAAACAAAACTGCAGATGGCAGTAATGTAAGAAGGCATCTAACATAACGGTAGCGATACTAATGTAATTATATGGGCATTTACCGAGACTTCAAAAGGGGTGACTGGGCTATTCACAATGCTATGCTCTCAAGTATTGATTGGAATACATATTTCTTAGACTGTTCTGATATCGAGGAAATGTATGCACATTCTATCAAGTTGTTGGAGAATCGCTTTAGCAAAATTGTATCGTGAAATTTTTTTCATTTTTATGTTTCTTAAAAAATCGTTTGAAAATGAGTTGGACATACAGCATAACTGCTCTCTGTAGTGCTTAGGTCCCCATCGAGTATAATCTAGAATAAGTCTGAACCGGTTCTTTATTCACATGAATAAACAAAACTGCAGATGGCAGTAATGTAAGAAGGCATCTAACATAACGGTAGCGATACTAATGTAATTATATGGGCATTTACCGAGACTTCAAAAGGGGTGACTGGGCTATTCACAATGCTATGCTCTCAAGTATTGATTGGAATACATATTTCTTAGACTGTTCTGATATCGAGGAAATGTATGCACATTCTATCAAGTTGTTGAAGAATCGCTTTAGCAAAATTGTATCGTGAAATTTTTTTCATTTTTATGTTTCTTAAAAAATCGTTTGAAAATGAGTTGGACATACAGCATAACTGCTCTCTGTAGTGCTTAGGTCCCCATCGAGTATAATCTAGAATAAGTCTGAACCGGTTTAGTCAAATTGCGGTCCACATGAAAAGCACAATATTATTTACATTTTCTAACATTTGTTTTCGCAGTAACATGCTCTTGTATGAGCACCTTCAGCACAACTTACTTTTCTATCCTATGCAGTAATTCTATATTTCGCTTTTTCGAAACAACTATCGAGTAATGTAGACAATCACTCATTCATTTGTCATCCTCTAGTTTAATTACTCGTCCGCAATCATCACAACTCCTGTAGTTCAATATTTCCAAAAAGTTTCTTGAAGCAATATACACTCTTAGGATGTTCTAGTCGGGCTCAACAAGGAGTGTATCTTTCAAATGCTATCGTCGGAAACAACGGTGCGGTTTTTTTTTACTTCAATACGAAGTAATTGTGTATGGCTTCTTAAAGCGCATCCGCCACGTCTCACTTATCAACGGCTTTCATGCAGAGACGGCGGCATAATATCGGTACACTCATACTGTATATTTAAACACAAAACGGTAACTCGCAATTCATAAAATAATGAATATGAAAACTGTTAATTGCTGCGAAGCCGATCGTTTAATCGTTTCATTCAGCTTTGCAAGTAGTCGGTCGGATCAAGCAGGATCGCTTGTCCCAGCAAAATTTGGCGATCAAACGACAAATGAGGTTGTTCAATTAAAAATCGATAAATCAAAGAAAGATTGGCCGATCGATCCATCAATCAAACAATCAGTTTCTCGGCTATCAACTCATGACAGCGATTCAGCGAATGCAATGATTTCAGCAACATCTCCAAATTCGGCGCAAAATTCTTAGATGTTTTTGTGACAAGACGATGCATTACAGCAACTCTATGACTTTTTGCAAAAATCTTGCAGCAGTCAATTTCGACTTTCAAGACAAAACTTGCAAACCGAGCAAGAACCATCAAGAAGACGCAGACTGTTTGAGCACCCTAAAGGACAAGAGCAACGCTGCCCTTTACAGAACATAAAAGGCGACGTAAATGGAGACATTCATTATACATGTATATATATATATCTCCCTTTACGGAAGACTATGTTTTTTCAGGCTGTTTTGGACGTGTTAGTGACTCATGTTAGCTAGACGGGCCCCAATCAACTAACATAACAAGAGTATACAAAATAATGAGTTTTTAAATGAAGGCGATTATATGAGAATCATATGATCTTTGCTCTATTCAAAAGTGAATGATTACAGGTGGAATTCTACTTAAAGGAAACATATGGTTTGTATGAGAAAATGTAGGCATACTGATTACAAGTGTTGTGACGTATTTGGTGTTTCATTTCGGAAAAGAACGTTTCTTTATGTGCTCTCAAAATTCGTGCCATTAATTGTGTAAAATGACATCAAACCAATTTGGTGATATCTATCCGCTTTCATGACTCATATTTCGCCGATATTAAACGACAAGCGATTCGTTGGTGTTTCGAACGAGACAATGAAGAAAACAGCCGAAATCTTGTAGTTTTGTAGAATGAAGGTTGGAAACTCAAAAATTTCCATGCAGTACTCAGTTTTTTTTAGAATCATGAGTTGGCGCTTAACATAGTGATAAACGACAACGAAGAATAGCTTTTTTAGAGGTGTTCTAGACTAATGGAGTCAAATATTTTAAAAAAAAAATCAAGTGAAAAAAATCGGAAATATAGATCGAAAAAATTTTCAAATTCAGTCGAAAAATACGATCCCAAAACGTTGGATCACCAAGGTAGGTTATCTTGTCATCTTTGTTAATAATTTATAGCACTTTGAAAAAAAGTGACTGACGTCAGCATGCAAAAATGCTTCCAGCAAACAAAAGTTGCTATGAAACCTTAGATGAGTTTTGTCAAGCATGCCAACATTTCAGCCAACTGGATGAAAAGGTGTTTTAGACATTGGCTAAGAACGAAAAAAAATCCAAAGTGACTTGCTGTCTTCACTAGCTTTCATTCAATTCAGAGCAAACAAATGATAGAGCAAACTGCATTGCACAGCACTGTAACGATTGTATTCGAGTTGCTAATGGTCTACGTTCATTGTGCATTTCGAGAGATGTTCAACGTGCAATGATGAAGCACATACTTAAAGTTGAGAAGCATTTGAAGCTTATCAGTTATCAAGCTAAAAATATTTATCTAAAATCAATATCTCAAAATTGTGCAAGATAAGTGACAAATATTGTTGCTATATTTTATAAGAACGTTTTCCATTCTTGACTTCCTAAGCTTAAACGAAAAACACTTCAACCTTACTGCGACATTCACATAACATTCACTTAATCAAATTTTTGTGAAAAACCCATTTTGAATACTGATTTAGCGGAATCTCATAAATTTTCGTAATACTTGATAGAATTTTAGAAGCTCCGATCAAATTAGTAAAAAAAGGATTGAAAACTTTAGGAAAATCTGTAGCGCACGAGAGCAACATATATGCACAGTTTGAGAGATGAAAGAAAACGCTGTTTTCAGTAAATTGAGCGCCGTCTAACGTTTGTTTGTCCCCATTTGAACGTTGTTTGACCTTAAGAGATCTCTACTAAGTAATCACTCAATTACAGCGTTTGGAAATTGAGTATTGGGCATTACGAACATGAGCCGGGAGCCTTTGTAGTTCACTCTCCGCATGATTTGTCTGGTTAAGTGTCGTTAGAAATAAAAATCTGTGAGTGATTAAGCGAGAATTTCCCCATTTTTTTAAGATTTAAGATAAGACAATCTCCATTTTAAGATTTACCAGAATTGGCTTTAAGCGCTTAGATTTTATGCGTTTGTTTTCCTTTCTGCGGTTCTTCACAAATGAGATATGCTTATTTTGATGAAAGCACTTTATCTTGCATCAAAAATGCTCGTTGTCGATTTCCAGAACAATCAGTTACTTGAAATTTTGTTGTATATGATCGAAAAAGAAGTAATTTTCGTTAAGATGTGGAAATACGTAAAATTTTTGAACATGCTTCCCACTTAAGAAGTTTTCATGAAGATCATGGGCTTTTCATTAAGATCATGGCACTTGCCATTATACTGTCAAACGAAAACGACGTTTTTCATTGCTTAAATACACGCGAAACTGCCCTACTAAATTTTCTCTTCGATTTTCCACCAAGCTAAGTTCATTCAATTCTTTTCTCATGTTATTTATCTTTAATTGCTTTACATTTTCCCACAATAGCAAAAAAAAATAATGTGCGTTTGTTTGATAACGTCTCTTCAAAACATTTACTGCGTGGTGCACGTAGTTCTTTTTTCTTTCGCTGTAAAGTATTAGTTTAGATTCGCATTTATTGAGAAAAACTAGATCATTGTGAATGGCAAACATATATGAGTTACCATTACTTGAAAATTGTTGATGCGTGTATCTAAGTTTAAATTATTCATTATTACCTCAGAATCATGTCTTATTTTATTGAACTTGAAAACATAAATAATGAAAAAAAATGTATAATGACTAGAAGAAGACTAAATGCCTAAAATTTTCTTTTTTTAGAAGATATATTTACTAAATATTCTGCAATTTTTAACCTAGTGCAACATTTTCAACAAATTTTCGTCTCTTTGGATAGTGCACAACCTTTTCCGTGGAATTCTAAATCTGTGCATATGATAGTAAAATAGAAACCAACAATATTCAACATCCGAGATTAGCACCTTCTACAACACCCAACTTTTAAACTGAAGAAGCTGAAGACGGAATCAGCACTGAAATTTAACATGTGTCGAGGAGCTACTTCAAGTTGGAATTATACGATATGATACGGTGCGTAGAATAGTGGAAATAACCCTTTATTCATCGACCGATGGTCAATCGCGCTTCCGATGGGCGCTGTTGAAAGAGTGCATGGAGGGTTTGGAAGCAGCAGAAGTGCAGATCGCAGAAGCGAGCAGCGACTCCAGCTATCAAATTTATAATATTCGGCTGCCACCCGTTAGAACAGTTATCATCATTCACATAAGAACAGCAAAAACGGCTGTCCATAAGACGACAACGTATAATGCTGTATGTAGTATATTTGCAATGGCTATGCGATATATTTTTCAGTGATATCAGCGCTTAAAAGTGTAAATGTGAGATGAAGAAAGAGTAAAGTTATGTGATATGTTGTTTCTCGACAAATGAGTTCGACTACTGGCTGTTATCTGTGCCCATAGTCACTTATCAATTTGGCTAATTTTCGAACGCACTTAACGACTTCTTTATTCGTACTTGAGTCGTTTTTGGATTTATACGCAAACTACTTACGCTTAAATTAACAAATCAAGTATAATCAGGTTCAATTAGGTTTATTAAGATTTTATCAGGTTTACTTACCCAACTACCATTTTATCTAGTACTAACACCATCCCATATGGCCCCCAGTAAAAATTTTTCTTGATTTTCAAAAAAAAAACTCAAATCGCGTCAGGCGTGTCTGGTCACATCGTTTTCCTGGGGCTACCTTTTAAATATTTAAAGGTTTTTTTCCAGCAATGACGTCATCCGGACCTCTTCGTTCATCTGGCAAACAACTGATAGTTCACATGAGAATGCTAATACCAAGACTAAAAAAAAATTTAAACGACAATTTGTAGAAGCGGAGCATATTTGTTTTGAATATTTAATGCGTCTCTAAGCCAATTAAATTGTCCATGGATAGATAGCATTCAGTGAGAATGAATGACATATCGAACTTCGCAAATGTGAACGTATTTGCTGAACTGAATAAAGCAGTATTTATTTAGATGGATGAAGAAAGCTTCGCACGACCAATACGATGCCAATATGAATACAAATTTACGTATACATCTATATATGAATTACACATATTCTCTATTTAGAAAAAAAGCAAAAGCCAATATGCGAAGGACAATAAGTAAATTTTAGAACTCGTTGACAAGATGGAGGAAAAGTGTGTGAGGCATCAAATAGCTTGTGTAGGAGAGGCGAAGGAGGAGGGAAGAGG
>JPKZ01001748.1:35913-81978 GCA_000803305.1 Toxocara canis
CATAACAAATACGCGAAACCAAAGTGTAAAATGTCGTCTACCTAAGCATGAGCATTTTTTTCGGTTTTTATATATATATATATATATATATATATATATTGCGAAATAATGGTGCTAGGGGCAATTTGCTAGTTAGATTAGAGCTCTTGTCGTTGATGAAGTTCATTTTTTTCTGAATTTTTGATGCTCAGTTTCCCAAAAATTTTACCACCCTCACTCAGAGGTCCACATTTTGGAGGGTCTTTAAACAACGACATAGTTGCATAATACGCGATCGATCATATATTGCCTCCAAAATTGAAATTAAATGCAACCTATACCCTTCACTCCCCAATTTGTATTCGCCATCTGTCGCGCGCAATTTCACAATTCACAATTCCATGAAACTTTTTTAAAATTTTCCCTGCTAGAAAATCTTGTGAACATGCATGAGCTCTCACGTTTTCGCCCACATCTATTCATATGGACAAATGCATGCTCGCACCGATGACGAAGTCCCAATACAGGATGAATGCCTTTCCTTTTTTAGAAAAAAAATTTACTGTTGTTGATTTCTTTCCAGAAAAATTCTTAGAAAATGAATGAAAAAACTTTTTTCAGAAAAGAATAAAGAAAGATATTTACTGTTGCTGGTTTCAACAAACGTCAAAGTTTTGAAAAGGTATTTGTGACTTTAACGTAGATACAGGCTAGTAAATGTTGTGGAAGAGAGGAGAGTCGCCCAAGCAACCAAAAAGCTCAATTGATATTTTCTTTTCAAAACGTATTTGTAAACATGTGTCGCTGTGAGAATTTTCATAAAAAATCGCAACCGTTTTTTCACCACTTAAAATTGCATGATAAGGAGATCAAAATCTCAATAATTAATTAATTTTATTTCTGATTATAAAATTTGAGCCCTTCATTGATGTAAGAAAGAATAGGTAAAGATTCGAGAAAAAAAGCCATAATAGCGAGAAAACTGGTGAACCAGTGAAAAAATTCTAGAATACATATCAGTACTTAGGATATTAAGCCTTAAGTTGCCATAGCAGAAAGATCATGTGCATGAAATAGGACCAGGACCACAGATATAAACTTTGAACAATAATTACGATACATCTTTTACAAGATTGATTTTGAGAAGCATCAATCTAATAGAAACTTGGAAAGAATTTTGACTTGTAATAATTTTGCTCTAAGCGAGTGGATGATAGGGAAGGAGAGGTGCGAGTTTATTCTAAGGGGAAGTACAATTATTCTAAGGAGAGGCACAAGTTATTGTAAGCAGAGGTACAAGTTATTCTAAGCAGAGGTACAAGTTATTCTAAGAAGAGGTACGAGTTATTCTAAAGACAGGTATAAGTTATTCTGAGGGGAGGTACAGGTTATTCCAAGGAGAGGTACAAGTTATTCTAAGGAGAGGTGCAAGTTAATCTAAGGAGAGGTGCGAGTTATTCTAAGGGGAGGTACAATTATTCTAAGGACAGGTACAAGTTATTCTAAGGAGAGGTACAAGTTATTCTAAGCAGAGGTACAAGTTTTTCTAAGAAGAGGTGCGAGTTATTCTAAAGACAGGTATAAGTTATTCTGAGGGGAGGTACAGGTTATTCCAAGGAGAGGTACAAGTTATTCTAAGGAGAGGTGCAAGTTAATCTAAGGAGAGGTGCGAATTATTCTAAGGTGAGGTACAATTATTCTAAGGAGAGGTACAAGTTATTCTAAAGATGCACATGAAAGCACGTTTGCTGTGCATGTTGTCATAAAGTCTTTCACGGTTTGAGATGAATATATATGTGAATTAATGTGGTATATTGCACCTGCGTAAACCCTACCAAGCCCAAATAATTTCCTCAGGTAAACCCTACCAAAGGTGTTTCCGTTTCCCAGCACAAATAATTTCCATCCCAATAGACGTGCGATATGCTAATTGAGTTGCCGTTCTGAGTTCTTTGACGAGCCATTCCATTTTCAGTAAACGAGTGGTTTCGATTTGTTTGAGACAGATTAAAAAAAACGATAACCTATAGAATACCCTCCATCTCACCGTTTTGTTTTGTAGGATGAGCAGTTAATTTCGGAAGATCTCATAACCTGACGGCCTTCATTTGACCCTTCAGGCTCGCTCACCGATATGCTACTTATGGTAGTGATATGCAGTGATTGTGATCATCGGTGCATGCAAAATGCTTTTGCTAATACTCTAAAGAATGTTTTAAATTAGTTTATAAAATGCTTACAGAAACTCATTTATGGTAAAAATATCAAAAACAAGAGCTTTGCTATATCAAACCCCATTTCGGTGCTTTAGTTGCGTTGCTTGAAAATAAAACTCCTATGTGTGAACAAAATCTTATTTCAATAGATTGTATTGAGCAAAGAAACAGTTCAATACAAAAATGTGAACTTAGTAAATACGCAAAAAATGCATGATATAAATGTATATTATCGAGAAATTGAAAAATATAATTGTGTGCTGTAATTGGTCACAATGGGCACAACGAACGTAACGTCGCTAGCGACACATCGAGCACATGTCGCAAAATTTGATGGCAGATATCCGCTTGTAATGAATATTAACATGTGCGCTGTTCTTTGAGACACAAGTATGGCTGCTTAGTGCATGTGTGCGAAACAAAGCATTTGAAGTTTATAAATATATATATATATGTATATATATGAGTGGTAGTAGCAACAAAGCACACAGCAGCTTCCGCTTCGTAAGCGGGAAGACATGGGTTCAATTCCCGGGTGCTTTCCCAACGGATCGCCAGCAGGCTGACCACCAGGCATTCCGAAACTGGTCAGAATAATCATGCGTCGGCATGGTTGGCAGCTACATCGATACGGGAATCGATGAAATTACAGCTGCGTTTGCATCCCCTTGTACATATATACATATTTCATACTGTTTCATACTACATATATATATACACTACATATATATACATTGTACATTTCATACTGTACATATATATATACATATATATATATATATATATATATATATGTACAGTATGAAATGTACAATGCATTATGTCATATTTACAGTGCTTGTTAGTGCAGTAAGCAAACGCTGAATGGAAATGGTTGCTCAGTGAAATGACACGCAAATTACGATATAGTTATTAATGCTAGTGATTTATTTTAGAAAGGACAGCCACATAGGAGTGATATGGGTATCTGGTAGGAAATCTGTTTTCGATTTCTTGACCAACTGCGATCTCGTGCAATTCTCATGGACATATGTGGTTAATCAGCTCCCCTTCTCCTCCACCCTTCCCCCCCCCTCTCCCTTCCATACTGCCCTCAAGTCCTTTGTTACCCTGGAATCTTGAAAAAGATTGCCAAATGTATGTGTGGGTTTGGGCGCATCGCACAATATTTTTCCATACTTCCATATGCGCGTATAAGCGATCAGCTGAACTCCGACAAGCAGCAACTGACGTGTACACGTGACGAAAATATATCCAAAGATGATTAATTAAAATGATGCTTTAATTTTCTTGAAAGTTTAACTGAATTCTTTATTGCAGAAAACATCGTTTGAAAATCCGCTCAAAAGTTGCCAATGATAATCTTGATGAGTTGCTGCGATCATTTTTTCAATGAAAAAAAATTTTCTCAATGGAATAAAATTTCTTCAATGAAATAAATTTCCTTCAGTAGAATAAAATTTTTTCAATGGAACAAAGTTTTCTCACTGAAAAAATTTTTTAATGGAAAAAAATTTTCTCAATGGAATAAAATTTCTTCAATGAAATAAATTCCCTTCAGCAGAATAAAATTTTTTCAATGGAACGAAGTTTTCTCACTGAAAAAAATTTTTTCAACGGAGCAAAATTTTCTCAATTAAAAAAATTTTTTCAGTGAAACAAAACTTCCCAGTAGAATATAATTTTTTCAGTGGAATAAGTAGAAGAATTATTTCGACCGTTTTCGCAATTCTGAGAATATTCGCTTACATGGGCATAAGCAGTATGCAAACCGAGAGGACAACCAATCGCATTACGTTCAGAACGTTTGACAGTTTTCTAGCGCTGTTGCCCAACGAGTGTTGTATGACGCACATACCGACCATCTCAAAAAGTATGTTATATAAACTTACGTTCCCCACCCCCCCCCTCCTGTCTCCCTCCCTCTTCGCTTCTTCGCCCTTCTCTCCCTCTCCCCTCTCTTCAGGAGGCTTTTCCGTTCACAACGTTCGACAGAAAGGAGAGCGTTCAACAGAGTTAAACCGTTTTTAAATCACTACTGAATTGCTTTTCCCCGTATGGAGTTCCGTTTACAAGGGCGATGGCGTTATCGAGTGCGGCTGTGGAGGACGGATGAAATATTTAAAAGACTGTAGCGGTGTGCTCATTGGAGATGAGGCGGTGCTCGTGATGCAAGCGAATGGCACACGGACAGTCCATAATACAACATTTTCTTGAGACTTTTTGGTAGTCGAGCGATTATCGAAAGAAATTAAAGGAGCAGTACATCCCGCAACGCTGGAATATAATTTTAGATTTACAGAAGTCATTCTCTTCTTCGAATCTACTCCCTTCTTCAAAATTAACTCCATCTGGATTGACCAATTCGTTGCCATCGAATTCGTCATTCCACTTTCCCTCCCTCATCTCTCGCTCCTCCCAACCCAACCCCCTTCCCCCAGCCCACGCTCCCATACTCAACAAAGAACCCATTTAAAGAGGTTGCTCGTTTCCGCCCAGCAAATTCAGCCTCCTTTCAAGTTAGTAGGCTTCGTAGAATGACAAGAAGGAATGCTGCACACCTTGGAGATTGAATTATAGGTTTGGCGGCTTTTGCTCTTTCTACGATCTCCTAAAGACAATGTACCATGAACAAATTAACGAGCGATTTATTCACACCACATTTTACTCTGTGGCGACTCGTAGAATATGAAGAAATACGATTGCCTTGAGGAGAATGTCGATGGATATTGTGTGAGAACATCAAAGAATATTTTATTTTCATGATCATGAGAAACAAGATTTGATTGCTACTCCATCACCACCAGCTGCCTCAATTTGGCATATCACGTGTTTTTAAATGCAGCTGAGTGCGAGAACTTGTCTTGATCATTTAAAAAGTTCAGGAATTCCCTAGGTAATGAAGCTGTGGGAAGCTGGTCGTGAAGGAACGACGCCGTCTATGATGACGCATGTCTCATTAGTTTCGCCTATGGAAAACAAATTTTTTTGACCACTGATATCACTGAAGGAGTCCAATTGTGTAGACAGACTTCCACGCAATTTTTCACAATTTTTAAAGTCAAAAGACATTTTAGCACTCATTAAACCTTGTAATTCAATCCAGCGTTTTCTGCCGATGCAAGAAGCACTTTTTGATTCCGTGATAAGGCATGTCAGCTGCACTGTGCCGAGAGTTGAATGCTGCTCAACGACCAAAGAAAATTAGTGCAACTATGCAGTAATAGAAAGCATAATGGCATGCCACATAGAGAACAGGTCGCTGAGAGGTCAAAGTAATGACGATGAGATTCTGAAACTAGCTGGAATAACTGAACTGCACAGCAGCCATCTCTATTACCGCTTAGGAGGGGGAAGTGGGCGAACGTTATAAGCCAAATGAAGAACAGATGAAATTCCAAATTAACGATCTGGATCCCCGTGAAAGGCAAACGTCCAGTCTGTCAACCAGATACGTTCTACAACGATCGCATCATAAAAAAGTTTGTTGGAGACAGCACTCAAAAGGCAAAGCAAATTTGATTGTCGTCGAACTGTGGTGATTATGATGACACCAACAAAGCTATCTTAATGGAAGAAAGTGAGCTTAGGTAATGCAAGGTAATTGTATGGAAGTAATGTTAAAGGTGATGATAAAAGTAATGAAGATGAAGGTAATTGTATGGAAGTAATGTTAAAGGTGAACATAAAAGTTATGAAGATGAAGATAATGTATAGAACTTTATGGAGATGAAGATAATGTATAGAACTTTATGGAGATGAAGATAATGTATAGAACTATGTTGTTGTTATTTAACGGTCTTTGGACAGTTTGAATGCGACGCTCGTAGCGTCATTCGAAAAACACTACAACATTTCTCGCTTATATTTTGCCCGTGCACTAAAGTTGCCAATTTGCATATTCGACGTGATCAGAGAAAAGTTCTATTGAGATTTCTTCATAGTATTTATTTTAATTCCTCCTCGTCAAATGCATTAAGAAATGATGACAAAACCTTTTTTCTAACGACAAGTATTTCGGCTTGCTTAAAAAATTGATTCACTTCTTCAAACAGTTGTTTAGTAAAATCAGTTTGTTAAAATTTTATTTTTGCACCATTTCATCTATCTGTTGTCGTTGCGATTGCAGATATCTTGCAATATGATTGGGCCAATTTTTGCTCCGAAAATCTTTTGCAACAAGCAAAGTAATATGCATATATTAAAGAAGATGACGGCATTGTCAGTGATGTTAGAAGGATTTTTATGCGGATTAATGAAAAGTGATTTTTCAAATTTTTTAAAAAATTTCCAAAGAGATCAGCGAATAAAAGAAATTTTTAAAAGTGCACTACCCATAATTGCACGACGAATAAGCTGAATCGGCTACCCGTTTTTGCATACAATGCACGCAAATTAATTCAATGCCCTTCGATTAGTGCTCTTTCTATTCCTAACTTTTTTTAGTCCTGCTCTGTGTGAACGAGTAAGTTGACCAGACTAAATAGGTCCGTATGATAACAGATTGTTTTGCCTACTGCTTAAAAGGCCAGCTTAGGGTGCAGCTCAATAAAGATGAACATCGTCATTGAATCGGTTATTCAAAAGAAAAGGAATTATTTTGCAAACCAATATCAATATCAGGCACTAAACTTCAGCGAAAGCAATCGCTGAAGTTTGCCGATGAAGTAATGAGCGATGGGAAGGGAGCAAATTTCAGCAGAAAAAAAAACAAATTTCATTTTTTTAAAAACTTTTTGTACGTTCAGATCAACTCATCGATGCGACCAGCAGTCAAACTTGTGATATTCTTTGTCGCTTTTTTTTCCATTCTAGGTGTTTTCCATTTTATATTCAGTACATTTGCCTAACTTTTTTTCCTGATATATATGCAACGAATTTCGACTCTCTTATAGTCATTCGAAAATCGCTAGAGCAATTAATTCCTTTCGATCACTACTCAACATTTCATGCGGCATTGAATCATTGAGCACAGGCCATCTGAGTGCACCTCACGAACTTTTTTTTTTGCATATCTCTAGGTTTGTTCTTTTTATTGTTTTTGAGACCCCTTAACATCTCTCAGTCTTACAATCAGTCGATCAATCGATCAATTGCTTTGAAATCACTTGAGATATACATTCATTTTATTAATCACTTGAACGTCTCTGAATGAGTGCAAAACCAGCGGCTGAAGAAATCACGAAAACAGCATTTAAATCAATGCAAACGTTAAATAACATCAACGATGAAACGAAATATGGGCAAAGCAAACAGCACGGGAAGCTATGAACATAAATGAATGAAAGGTATGTGAAAAGAATGGCTATCGTGGGTATGCGCATTACAAGTGAACAACAAATGTCATCACTATACGTTTTCGGTACACTCTGACATTCTGGTAGAACAAAAAATGAGACTGATTATCATATAGCAATAAATGTACACCACAATGTCAGCCAGCAAAAACTATTCCCTCCAAGAATAACACTTGGAGAATGTAAAGATCTTCCAGCTGAAAACACTATTGCAACGGCTGTAGGAATAGTCTCCCTCTTGATATAGCTAGCCTCCACCTCGAGTAGACCACTCGCTTGAAGATTACTAAGGTTAGAACCCCGGCGTTTTCGACAACGTTATGCATTGAGCACGCATTCCTATCCTGACCGCTTTTGACGATGAATAATTACCTCATAAATCCTTTCACCGCACCCAGCTAGTTACCATCCGTGCAATACCATTTTGGAATACGAAACTTTATTATCTCTCTTAATTTAACAGTTACAGCTTCAGGTGGCCGAGAACAGAATAGAACAGATAAAGATGTGTGTGCTCTTGATGCTATCATACGCAGTAATGTTTATCAATTAGGGCGCAAAGCAATTATTTAAAAAAAAAGTGAACTTGCGGAAAATGCGTTTGCGGGAAGGACAGGAGAATGGAAGTGGCTGGAGGCAGGAATGTTAATATGGAATTAGGCATACCTGACAGATGCTCTGGCCAACTAAACTGGAGCAAACATTTCCATCTACGCTACTAGGATTATATTTAACCTACAAGACGATATTTGAATTGTGCTATACTCTTCCCGAGCATTTTTTTTGCTGTACTGTTGCAAATTTGCACTCGTTAAGTGCATAATGGCCGCATCATGTCAATGCATATGCATATGCATGAGTGCAAAGAGTTTTCAGTTCGAGATGTGCTGAAGCTTGATTAATGAAATTTGCTGCATTTCGTTGCACTTTACGATCAACGAGCAATCTATTTATTCTTTCATCTATGGCTTTTAGCGTATTTCCTGTATGGTTGGGGGATATGATTTCTCCGATTTATTTTATTGGTCGCCCAAAAAATTTTCCATTCCTAGTGTAAAGCACCGGCAAGGTGTGCTAACTATAATTCTGGATTCTCAGTAACCTAAGTTGTCAACGTAAAATGAGGAAAATCTTTTGTTCTCTTGACTCTATGATAAACAGTAATAGCTATTGTCGACGATAAGCAATTTTCGTGATCACTGGATCATCCATTTCCTACATCACCTTCAGCTACTGAGTACATTAAATTCGAGATGAGCTTAAAAAAGTACAGCCATTTCGCCATCGATTGACTTTTGCATTTGGCTTGCTGAGGGCATTTTACTTATACGTTTTACGCTGAGAGTCGAAAAAAAAACTGAAATTCTATTTCGGCGATAATTAAGAAAAGAATTTGATTTCTAATTATATATAAAGCTTTCGTATTACTCTTCCATATCATACGACAGTTTCACAAATAGCACCAAAAATGGTTGATTTAATGAGATACCATTCAGGATAGCGTAGTGTTAATAGCCGAATGTATTACTGAACGTTTCGAAAACAACAAGGCTGATCGGCGTTCATTGCTTCATAAATGGTTAAAATATGGTATATAAAATTGGATAATCGAAATACTTAATATAAAAGCAATAATAGAATTAATTAATTGAAAATGACATTAATATACTCGACCACTTAGGTAAGCTTATTTTTGCAATAAAGTTTTCATTATTTTAGCTGCTTAACATTCCATTCAATCGAAACGCTAATTGCAGCCAACAAAAACTAGCCGATGACAATTTTCATTTCATATACGTTCACAATCCCTTTGCAAACATTTGCACTTCTTAGCAAACTTTTTATGCTGTTGTGTTTCGATTTTAATATTTGTAGCTAGCCCCTTCGCGATTATCTAAACATTCAATTGATGAGACGAACTAAGCTCGATTATGAATTTAACTTTATTAATCATTGCACAATTAAATTTTCAACGAAAAAAAATTATACTCACAGTAAGCAAAATTCGAATTTTATGTGCTAATTAAGTGAAGCTATTAAAAATCTCACGCTGAGCTCAAATACGTTTTGAAATGCACAATTGGGAAATTTCTTTTCGTTTATTTTTTCGACAATTCCCTTCTTCTTCAATTGTTCTCGCAGAAAATAACGAACAACGCAAATGTTCTCCTCATAATTTTTAGAACTATTATAGTACAATTCTACAACGATAACTTATTACGCTTTTCAGTCGATGTACATTGAACGATTTCTAGTGAAAGCTTGTTAGATAAAAATTTCACGTATTCCTTCTAATTTTTTTCACTTATCCTCCCTATCATAAATGCCAATTTATCTCGAATTTCATGAAGCCGAATAAAAAATCCAAATTCCATCACAAAATTATTGACTGTTCAGAGAATGGCACATTTCTATGAATGCGAATTTGGGACAATACTGTTTTATAGGGATTCTTAAATGTGTTGTTCGTGTAACATATTCAAATCTACTACAGCTTTACTTGTGGAACGAAACGAAAGCTCAAAGAACATAGAATCGAAACGACTGTATTGGTGTTTATGGATTTGTGAAGCGTGAACGTGCGTTAAGTACGCTTGAAAGCGTTGAAATTTCTGTGAAATTAAGTGAACCGGAAGCTTTAGTGCTGCAAACTTTTGTCTTCAACATATTGACGGTAGTAGTATGGAGGAGGGGTGTAGCCAGTGAGTTATGCTTGTTCGGTGTATCGCTTTAGTTTGCTACTCCATACTCATCATCGTTAATCGCTCAAGCCTTTTGAGTATATTGTGAAGAAGAGTTCTAAATCGCAACGTCAATGAAATAGGTTAAAATTTAAAAACAAATGAACCGGAAGCATTCAGCCACTAATTCCATTCAGAAGTTCATCTTTTAATATTAACGTTTGGCAAAGTCGAATATCGCTTTCTTGCATAACCAAATAAACGTCACTCTAATTATTAACTATTACGGTTTCCAAGTCCTTTATATTTCATGCAATTTGATGAGAACTTTTTCTGCTTGGATGTTAATCATGCAAATCATGATGTTAAAAATAGTTTGTTGCAAGAAATAAAAAAGCACTTTTGATGTTTACTAATAGATTGGCTATGCATGTGATTCAATTCAACGCTTTTGATCATCTAATTCGAGTATAAAGCTAGCTGCTGCATATGAAATAAATGCAAAAAATTCTCTTGGGAGATTGTTAAACAAGGTGTTTGATGACAAAATTCTTAGGAAGTCGAACAAGCATTCCAATTTAGTCGTGCAAAAGAGGATGTTTAGGTCAACACAGTGCAACTAAAACAGCAACGATATTTGGGACGAAAATTGCAACGGTTTGCATGGAATCTGTTATGTTTAGATTTTCCAACCTCAGAAGTTCGATCGTTTGGGTGTGGAAGCAATTTGCTTTTAAGCATTACTTCCCTTAGCGTGATTTATGCGCTCGAATTGGCAGGTGGGGGTCGAGAGAGANGGTTCGCACAGCATTATCGTTGGAAAAGAACTACCCATGGGAATATGCAAAATGTTTTTTTTTGCACTCTTGGAAAATTTCTTTGCTTTTCGTTTCCTAAAGTACCGACATCCTTCGGAAAATTATTTTCGTAACAAAATTCAAAAAAAAAGTTATTCGCTAGTATCACGTTTTTTTTCTAAATGATCATCTCTTCCTCTTTTAGAACGTTTTTAGGAAGTCATTGGAATGGTTTATCTGAAATGTATATTTTGAGTGTTTGGCCAATCGATTGCATTCCATTGATTGCATTTAGCTCGCCCGATCACTAATGATTGTCGGCTTCAAAGTCGTTCCTTAAAGAATTAATTTCGGCCGAATAAATTGTCTCATCAAAGAAGTTGTTTCTCATTTTGATGTACTTATAGGTTATTTTCAAAATCATAATCTGAAAAGGACGCCTCAAGGGAACCATTACAACATTTGACGTATGGAACAATTATTTTTAAAAGATTCGGTCTCTTTGAACTATGACAGCTTTTGAAGGATTCATTCGAATGGCATTATGAGCAAAATATTACTAGTGGTTTTGCTTTTGAGAAGAAATTTTATTGTAAACAATGATAAAGTGATAAACAATGATAAAGTGATAATCATATTTTCTTGCAACACTCGTGCAAAATACGATCGAAAAAGTGTGAGAATATAGCAAATGAAATCTTCAGTTTATTAGCGAAAGTGATAAGATTGTTCCTCGTTCTTTTATCTGTTCCTTTTCATATTGCTGGAAACAGACTGGACGTTTTTTCACATAGAATGCCCAGCAATAGCTCACGTTAACGTAGATCGTCATCGCAATACCAATAAAGTTTAAGAATTTTTTTCAACTGGTCGATAAGGCTGGGTTGTGTGCGGTCTACTGGCGATTTATGATCACTTCAAGGATTATATTCTCCCCAAGAAACACCCGAACCTAACGTAGTGTCAATAATGGAAGACATTTTTTCTTCTCATTTGGGGAGAAATTTGGGGAGAAATTTTCTAAGGACATTAGGAAATTGTGATTTCATGCTGTAAAACTATCCATCTTCGAAATAGTGCCCATTGTATAGCCTCCATAAGCTTGTTCAACAGTTCTGAGCGTATTATCAAATACTTCTTAGAAAGATAAGTTTTACTTGTTGGTTAGATGCTTTTGTTACGGCCCATCACCCCTCTCTCATTTCGACATCGCTTAAATAACAGGGCATATATGCGGAAAAAATAAGCATGCAATGCTCAAAACATATGCGCTAAGAAATATGATTTTTATTATGTTTAGTTGCTCAATCGATCATTTTCCATGACGACGTCAACTGTGCTCAAATCGAGGGACATTCAAAAATGTTTGTCTAAGAGACAAAATCTGCAAAAAGGACACATCAAGCGTCATTATACCAAACAACGCTTTTTAATGATGGCTGTCTGTGTAGGTATAAATGTATTGCTGAAAATGGCATGGAAGAAAAAAATTTCAAGCCTATGATTTTTCGAACGAATGGTTCTCGCCAAGTTGATTGTTCTCGATTTCGGTACGCTTTTCGCTGCAACGAAAGCGTACTATGGGCCATTGACGTCGACGTTTATATAAGTACGCATGTATGTTTTTGATGGCTAGTTTCAGTTCATATACTGTAATAGTTGTCGTGACGAAGTTTGTCCCGCACAAAAATGAGTACGACATAGAGATTTCTGGATGAGTCGTAAACGAGAACTAGTAGGGCAAGAAACGTAGACCACGGGAATAACTATCATCAGTTTCAGTTCCCAAGGGCAAAATATGGGTATATACAATGAAGAACTGTGTCGTGTATTAAAGACAATTTGAAGTATGGGTCTCTTGATGAAAAATTGGTAAGTTGAGGAAGCGAATGGCAAAACTCCAGGGAAATGAGTGCGAACAATTGTATTATCGTCAAGGAATCGCCAGTTTCTCCCAATTAGCAACGTTTGCCATAAGGAGCTAATTGATTGTGCACTGAGCAAAAATGTCTATAGGCAGTTAAGCATGTTCCAATTCCTTTACAAGCTTTTAAAATAAAAGCTTTAAATTCGAATAAGGAAAGCACATGCTGAGCCAGCATCCTGACATGAGTTGCGACTTGCTCCGTTTCTCTGAAGCGTTCATGCTTAGTGTTGAGATGCGTTCTCCCTCCCCCTATACTCCTCCCTCCCTCTCCGATGAAGTGTAATCTAAAAACCGATGGTGCTATGTATGTCCAGGCTCAGCGCCATACAAAGAAGTGTGAAAAGGGGGGGGAAGGGGAGGAAACAGTAGCAGCAAAAGATACTATTATTTGCTTTATCAGCCTGTGTTATATTTGCAAGAGTTGCATTTCCTCATCTAAGAGACTTCCATTTACCGCATTTACGTAAAGAAAACAAATGATTCGTTACACAAATAACCACTGACTTTATGACATTATGACAAATATTATGACAAATTATGGCAAATGACAAGTAACGTTATGACAAATAACCACTGAAATAAATAAAACTAAATAATATGAGATGTTAATCGACCTTCGGTGATTACGTCCCAATGGGCGAAATTTTTAAAGCGACTTTAGCTCTGTGATGTTATGACTTGAGTAATGTGTAGGTTAATCATAATTGCGCTAGTCAAAGATCATTAGACGGTGTGCTAGGTAAAGCGTATTGACTAAGCCAGCAGGCGAACCAGTTTTCAACCTTTCAAATATTAGGCTAGAATGTAATGCATAACGAACTACTTGTCATGTTAAACTACGGAGTAATCCTGCTGTTAATGATGATCGCTATTCACTTAGTAACAATTGTCATTCGTTCAGTAGTTGGGGGACGAGAAATGCAAAAGCTTGTTTATGCACCCCTGCATAATGTTCTGGATTGCGTAATGATCTGCAATGATTAATGCTTTGGATTTTGCAAAATGAAAACATTATGCAAAGGCATTTAGCAAATGCGTCCTTGGTATTAATGCTAACGATAGAAAGTGCCAAATAGTCAAAAAAAAATGCAGCTATTCGTTATTGTGCAAATGGTGATCGCCAATATCACAATGCATAGGCGCTAAACATAAGGCAGCTCCGTATCAGCTTATATATAAAACCACTTAACCATAAGAGCACACTGTTATAAATATATGTATAAGTCAAATTGGTTTACTCTTCGCTGCCATACAATCCGATGTTGATCGCCTCTGTGATGTCAACGGATGAATGCAAACCAATCGACTAACTCCTGCAATTTTAATTATGGAAATGTGCAATAGTTATGCCGATCGAAGAATCCAAGATGTTTCCTTTCTATGATTGTGATTTTAGTGGAATTTTCTGAGAAGGTGTGGAGGAGGCTTGATATATAAGTGTCGAAAAAAGCCAATGTTTCGTGAAAATGAGACATTTTGCAGGACTAACGACGTTTTGAGGTACGTCGTTTCCTTTTGTTTGTATGAGAACGGAAAGCGGTGACCGTATTGGCTTTCGTTTCCGCTTTGCAAACGTCATTGGTGGCTACATGTTTGGTCATTGTATTCTGCCTTAATTACTTCTCAAGAACCTTTTCTAATATGATGAATCCTAGCTGTCTTAAAGGGTTCGTCTAAGCATTTCATCTCCTTCCTCGACTGCACGGATTGATGGTAACTAGACGAAAAGGTTCTTCATATGGGGCAATTGGATATGACAACATTTGTAAATTATAGAATGCCCAGAAGAACTCCGCTATCGAAGAACTTAACAGCAGAATAGCGCACCTGTAGTAACGAGTTGACGTAAGGGTTCTCTGATCTATGAAATACAATGTTATTCAAGTACTCCCTAGTTTCGATTTCAAATTGTTCACATAGCTATTTATGTAAATACACAAGAACGTTAGAGAAAATAGAAAAGTTTAGCTGAACAAAACAATTCACTATTACCTTATCTACTACATTTGAGTCAAGTTGAGGAGCTTAACTTTTGATGAGATAGAGGAAGGCAAAAGAGGGACGGAAAGGGCGAAGAGTGGAGGAAAGAAAGGAGGGGCTGGTAGAGGGAGGGAGAAACATGCAACAATTTAGGACAGCAAATTCCATTGGTCAAAATTTCTCCGACCACTCTTCAGTTTCCATTTCTTTAACAACACGTATGTCAGCGCTCTAATTCCATTTATTTTGCAATCAATTGCTCACAGATAAAATCAATGCCAATATATAATGGATATGCGCTTCAGGAGATCAATGTTGTACTGTCTTTTTCAGGCAATGGCCTCGAAACATAAAAAGTTGTAACGAGTTTCGTTTTTCACGGTTTTCTTTTTGAAGGCAAGTTCATCTTTTTGCGGAAAAAAATTCCCTTTACTTTTACAATTGACGCTGCAACAAGAGTGGGTTCCTAATATAATTTCCATCCAGAGTGTATAAGAAGTTTCTGAAAAGTGAAAAGAAACTAAAAAAAGTTGGCAAAGTTTTCAGCTGATCAAAGCATTTTATTTTCACAAATGTCGTTTTACAATTGTAATTTTATTATACATTCATTTTCCTTACCAGTCCCCTTTGTTCGACCAGACTTGGCCGTATATTACCTCGCATCTCTTGTTATAGCCATCATTATCGGTACCAGCAAGATTTTCGGCAAAAAGATTGTCGAACATTTATTTGGCGATAGTTCGAAACCATCAACACTTATGCGGCTCGAATCAGCCATTTTAGCTTGCAAGGCTGATATGCGCAGTTAAGATTTCAGGATGGAATCCGCTTCATTTTTGTTTGCCATCATGCAATGTAAGCATAAGTGAAACTGATTCTATATGTAAAACGCTAACTACAAAGGACTCTGTTCAAATAGCGCCACTATTGTCGAATCTGAATTTTATGAGAATTTTTTTAGTTAATGAGTTCTCAGCCTAATCCCTTGCACGCACCAAATTGGAAATGTGAACGTCAAAGATGAGTAATACCTGCGCATGGATCGAAATACAGCAAAATGCTGAACGGTTATCGCAACGACGTATGGAGTTGAGAAGCCCAAATGGCAACACGTAAAGATCAGAATATTCTTGCATCTTTGCCATTGTGATAATCAAATAGCGTTGCTTGACGGTCACTGACTAACGATGTTACGTGATAAGCTTCAGTTGTAGAAAGAAGTGTGTGGTGATATGTCTACGATTGAAGACGAACATTTCGATCCTTAAAAGAATATAAGTTGTTGTTAGAAAGAAGTTAAAGCTTTTATGATGTGAAACAATTTGTTATTTTATGATCGGTATAAAAATAATGATGCTGAGAATCGCTATATAAATATTATTTTTTATTTTTCCAACTGTGTGAACAACGAGCTTCATTATTTGTGAACAATTCTTCGTATTTTGTGCTAATATATAGAGTGATTGTCTTTTCTTTGCGTGGGCTTGCACTAGTGTATTTTTAGTACGAAATTCGATATGAAACGAACGAACAGTAACTTCTTGTCGTTCACAAACGAACCCCCTCCCCCCGCTCCCACTAGGGAGTTTCATTTGTATCGCGCTTTTCCGTTCCTCAGTATCACAGCTATCCACACTTTATTTTTGCTAGATCACTCTATCCGCCTCATCTAACAATGCGTTCAACTACCTGCACAATACATTTTCGCTCCGCTAAACCACTTTTGTCGTTGCACTTAAACTCTCCTTTCCACCGTTCATACAGATTTCAAGTATCACCTGCGAATGAGGGAGAAGGAAGGATAACAACATAAGATCGCCAAGATCAGTTATTCACAGATATGTGGGTAATTCTTTCGCTGCTTTCTCTCGGCAACTATAATTTTACTTAGAGAAGGTTTTCATAACAAAGGCGATTGTGTTTCATGCTTGAGATATTTTATGCTTTTTTAATCTTTATTTTATTGTGCTTGAGACATTTTATGCTTGAGATATTAAAACAACTAAATATTACTTTTAATAAATAGCGGGCAGAATTAGAAGCAGTAGACCCAATCCTCTACATGTGACCTTAATGAATGGCAGCCGTTTACCTGCCACCTTCATTGCGTGTACACCAGTGCAATTTAGCGAGAATTTCTTCGAGAGGAAAAGCTTGAGCTAAAATCAGCACATCCGAAACAATCTTCCTTCTTCGCGCAAAGCTCCTTTTTTTGGAAGTCTGAAATTCCATTTATAGTGAAAAAATATTGCGACATTTTTTAAACTTAATAGTACAAACTTACGGGCGTCATCTTCGCAGAACTGAATTTTTGAGTTATGAGGGTATAGGTGTTTGGGGGGAGAGGGGGAAGGGGACGGGGGAAGGGGTCAGCAAAAAATTCAGCAACTTTATCATGATTAAAAATTCAGTCTTTTTCGAACAGTTCCTCCCCTACTGCTTCTGTTTTCATCATATTTATGAGCATATCCATAAGCTTTTTAAGAGGCGCTCATGATTATCGTTCTTGTGTGCTTAATGGCAACCAGTAAATTGCGACTAACTAGATTAACACCTTTCTCTGTTAGTGGCGAACGCATGGCATTATTTCAACCAAATCAGTTATAAATGACTCGCAACCTTTCATACCCTTTTGGATTTTGTTCTCGTTTTCTTTTGTTCTTTTTTTTTTTACCTCTTTTATTTTCTTTCACCCTCTTTCCTCTTAGTTCCTTGGTTTTTTGCCCAGTTCTTATTTCGATGCATATGTCAACGTTCGTTTCTCGAATGATCGTGTAGTTTCCGCTTGATTTATTGCACGTAATGTCTCTACAAGTAGTAAGTATGCTGAACGTGCTTTCTGTATAGTAGTACTCTTATTACTATAAATAAAATAGTAGAAGATCACACCATTTGCGAGAGTTTCGGTAGTATTTCTCGAGGGTATGCTGAACATGTGTGACACACCGAGTTATACAACCTATTATTTTTTCTTTTAAAATTTACTATTCGATCGCTATGCGAACTATTAATGCTTTGCATTTTTTCGTGTGTTCAACTGTTTTCGTTATCATGTGGCAACCAATAGAATCAATTTGATTGCATTTAATTTAGCAAGGACTTGAACTAACAGTTATCGGAACATGATTGCTATAGGTGAGAGGAATTGTTATGGTATTTGTTCTTGATTCTTTGTCGTTTAAAGTTTTTTTTTCCTCAATGTCCACCATAATTTTGAGATCATTGCGGTTCTGATATCTTTTTTTTTACTACTTTATCTCTATTATAGTACAAGAGAGTATTGCCGCTAGTGTATTCGTGAGCTGGTCGTTTCGGGATGGTAGAAATGATCGGCCAGTGAATTTTTTGAAAAATTTTTTCAATGATAATTTTCCATCACTGAAAGCTTGAAAGCGAATTGGAAAACGCAAATTCTCGTACAAAATATTTGTGCTCGATAAGTGTCTAAACAAGTGCCCTAGCTGTCAACAGTGAAGTTACGGTGTTTGAACAATTTGTTTACGAATCAAAAAAGTTCTTTATTTTTAAAATTGGAATGGCAATTTATGAATTTCTCATTCCGAAATTCTCGCCTCAAGCCGTATTTCATGCGCATTCCACTTTTCATATTCTGCATTGTATGTGCCTAAACCCTCTCCCAGGATTTGGATGCAAGCACCATTTATACCTTCGGCTTATTCTCTTAGCTTAGATGTTCATTCATGCCCTAATTTTTTAAATAACTCATCCATATTCATAAATCATTCTGAAATTACATTTAAACAGGTATTATGGAGTAATTGTTGAATTGTGGAGTATTATGAATATAATTATTAGAAGTAATACAATTACGAAGTGATCGAACGCTTACCGCAGTAATTGATCCGGTTCACGAATTGAAATTACTCGTGTAGGCGGAGATCTACATGCATAGACATAATGTGCCCATGTATTGCGCTTAGACGGCGGTGAAAACACCCTATGAACCAACAAATCGCCATGTATATTGAAAGTGACGATCTCTTTTTTACAGATGACCGCGCTTGTGGTGAAGTATCAACTACCATATTTATTCATGCAAATGGGTCGTTTTTTTCCTAGATGGATCATGATGGGTCACGATAGGGGCCAAGGCTTATCTAACCAGATAGATGGATTCTTCTTATTCTTATTCACTGCTTGGGCCCTCAGTGCGATGTCTCGATGTTACTGAGGCTCGCACGCAGAGCAACAGCGATCCCTTTGGATGTTTTAGCTTGTTAAGTACCACCCGATAGCTGGGCTGTCAGTGGTATGGTGGGAACCAGCCGGGAATCGAACTCAGGTCTCCTCGCATACGAATCGGGGGCTCTGCCAGTGAGCTACTGCCGCCACCAGATATGTGGATTATGAGTTGAAATCAAATCCTCCTTCACCTGAACCTTGCCTTTAACTGATATTTTTAGGCGCAAAATTGCTGTTTGTTTATGACATTTATGCGGCGGTTTTTTTAAATTGTTATTTTGCACTATCGCATGCAACATTTGTTACGAAAATGTCTTAGCACGTAGGCGAGAAATGTTTTCTATAATGAACGTTAGCTTCTAGAAAACGCTAATACGCAATGATCAAAGATTAAAGATGCCATGTTGGAAGATTCGGACAAACCAATAAACGGTTTCTAACTAAGGTAATCATACGGCTTTTATATGTGGTGGCTTCCGTAGTGCTGATTCTACTGTTTTTGCTGAAGGCAATCGTGAATTATTCACCAAATAAAACTTTTAAAGAAACTGCAGAACCTCATCAACACAATTTTGCTCATACTAGTTGCAATACGTCATGCTGCTATCATTTTAGTTACTAATAAGCAACGACTATCAGTAACTGAGCAAAGATTTTTCTCTTTCGTCGCAAAATCAGTGGAGTATTTAAATTGTAGGACATGACTCCATTCGTTGTATAAAGATACATAACGCAGCTGCATGAGCCAGTGTTGATATGTTTGAATTAAGCCATAAGAACGTTCATGTGCATTTTTATTTTGCTCTTTCTTATGATGAACTATGTTCCTTTGTATGTGCTTTATAGAAATGAAAATTCCATGCGACGCCCTTTGAACGTTGGACATTTACGCGCAATTGTGAGAAATGAAGAAAGGTTTTTAGCGAATGTCAACAAATTGAATAATCAATTTGTCTATGTCGTTTTTATCGGCTAGTTGATAAGTTTGGTGAAAAGAAATCTGATCAAAGTGAACGGAAACTAACGCATTCTAGATAAATAATGAGCGTTGATTTTAGTTACAAATCAATTCAACTACAAAACACTAAACTGTTTACGAGCTTTAAGATAGCAAACTATCGCCGATTCGAGCGAACCTGATCGCAATTTCATTTTTCGGTGGCAATTTTTCAAACGCTATAAAATGCCTAACGAGAATAAGTGGAACTATATTTACTCTGCATAAAATATATACAAAAGCGTAAAATATTCTTAAAATAAAAATTTTAAATCGCCTGCCGCTTATTTAGATGTTGTAGACTGTACAAAGGATATTGGACCAAAAAAACGAAATAAGCTTACAAAACGTTTCTTACTTTGAGATTAAACGATAATCAACAAATATCTCTTTGCATAGTCAGTAAGGTTGCCAGTTGAGTGCGAAAGCGATGTTTAAAAGAGATTTCTCAACTAAAATCGATAGATGTTACTTTGTGCTAAACAGTAATGTGAATATATCATGTTTTTTGAATTAAAATGTGAATTTAAATGATTTTCGTTTGCAACAAATCACGAGTTTCTAGTATTGACAGTGCTTTACGTTCAACATTCCACTATGAGTATCTCATTAAATTTTGTCCTTTATAAAGCTGTCATTTGCAGACAACTCGATCATTAGGCGCTAATTTCTATGCCATAGTGCACTCTTTAAAGAACTAATCTGTAGTAATTTGTTTTTCTTCTTTTTATAAGACAAGTACAAGTGATCTTTGTTGAACGCAGTGTCTATGCATGGATCTAGTGCTTATTAGCGAAAAGAGAGAATTTTTCATTTTGATGAAAATCATAACGGACTTCAATATTACAATTTATAAAGATCATTGATGTAAACCTCTCGGTTATAAAAACTCAGTCTTCTGATAATCGTGCGGATAACAACAACGTTTCGTAATGTTAGCTCAAACAGGCCAAAATCAAGAGAGTGATAATTTCGCTTTGAAGTTGATCGAGAACTTTGAATAGCCTATGGGTAAAGGAAGTATTTAAGAGTGTAACAATTACTGCCTTTGACTGTGCTCTTGGGCTCATTTGTCATAAATGTCAGAACTCGATTCTATGAAGAGATCAGTGCGGTTGAAATCTAAATGACCAGAAATTGCCATCTAAAAGATTTCAACTATATTGACTCCATACTCTGCAGAAGCAAATCGATTCTCCTATTCGGATTCTCTTACAATCTTACTTTGAGACTAACTGTGATTTGTCAAAATATCGGAATTCTATGTTATTAACCATTCGGAGGTTTGTGAAGTAATGTCATAAACGCTTTCTTCTAAGTTAATTTTAGCTTACTTACAAACTGTGGATCGTATTCTTCTCGCTGCTGAGAGCTCGAAGCCATACTTTTCATTTTTGAAAACGTCAAAAGTCTCCATTCTTGAAATGCTCAACTGTCAATTATTCGAATACATAAACTTCACTACGATTCGTTTGAAGAGACCGTTTTTTTGCAAAGTTCAATCATGGAATCGAATTGAATCGGATCGATTTGAAACTTGAATCGATTGCAAATCGAATCAAGTACCGTATGTTAATTTTAGTTATGTTAATATTTTTTCATGGACTAAAATACGGCAAAAAGAGTGCGAGAATCTTTCTTCAGCGAAAGGCCTTTTTTATGATTTTTAGGCCCCCAAGGGCCTCTTCTGATACGCCCTTGTTCTGCAAGACCGCACTTTCATTAGCTCCAGACACAGAAGGTAATCGACTACGTTCAGGGGTCGCCAAATTTTCCGAACCTCGAGCCTCAGCATCGAAATTTATGAGTTCTTTGATCTTTGTGACGTACGTTCACCTGTTACAGCTTTCAACATTGCTTTCTTTGACGTGGAAGCAAAATATACGTGTATCGAACTTGCTTCATCGCTAGCCAGATTTTTCTTGGTTCAGTTATATACAACCATTTAGCAAGGTTGCTATCAAGCCGATCACAAACAAAACAGCCGCTCCTTCACATCCGCATTCAGTTCATCCAAACGTTGCCCACTTGAAATGAAATCGGAATAATCGAAATTTTGCTAAATATGAGGTAGTGGTATGGGGGCCAGTAGCTCAGTGGAAGGGCTCCAACGCCGTATGTGAGAGATCTGAGTTCGATTCCCGGCTGCTTACCCGACGGATCGTCAGCAGGGTGACCACCAGGCGTTAAGAAACTGCTCAAAACGATCACGCGTGGGCACGATTGTAAGCGCATCGATAAGGGAGCCGATTTAAATTGCAGCTGATTGTGGATCCCTTTGCTTTGCATGAGATAGCGATACATTCTACTAGATCGACAAAACAAACATAACTAAAGAAGAGTTCAGGAATGGGCAAAAATATTAACGCTCAAACATAACTGTATAACCGTTTCAAAATAATAGATTATACATTAGAAAATATGCACAGTTACATATGCAAATGAAAACGGCATTGGTGGCAAGCAGTTATGGTGTCAAAGTAGGTTTTAAAATTTCTCAACTCGCTCAACCCATGGTCAGTTATGCTTTCATGTGTCTGTTTGCTTACTCTCGTTTTTTGTAGTTGTGCTGGTTGAATAGCTGATGCATAGCTGACTGAACAGCGAATACAAGTGAAGGAATTCGAAATACGTTAAGAACCATATGCACCTGTATAATTGTTAATAATAATTCAGTACAAATATTGGACAGGATCGAAATGTATGTGTGTGATAGCGTAAAATAATATTTGCTAATAAAATCAAATCAATTCGATAGAGCTTTACGATGTTATAAAGTAAGGAAATAAACTGAGAAAATTTAACGCAAACAATTAGGGTATTCGATAATCGATCGGCGGCTACCAGATAATAAATCGTATCGACCAGCAAGCATAAGAATCATTCTGTAATATTCCGGGATTGTAAATCGATGAATGAAAGCTTAGCTAAGCTTTAAAGCGAAAATTTATGCATCATTTTCTTGTTTTTAACCTATGTACTCCCTGTCCTTCGCTCTTCCCCCTTCTCTTTCCCTCCCTCTCTCTCCCTCTCACTTTGCTTACGCCCTCTTTCAGAAAATCAGTGAACATACTAAGGTTAAATATTTTAAAATAGAGAACCTAAAATTCATGAAAATCACATCGACGATTTTCAATTTTTTACTATCAACGATAGTGTTTTGTTGCAATTTTATTTTCTTTTCTAATGAATATACTTCAATTTGCATTCTCATTCATTCATGAAATGCCATGAAAGAAGTAAGATTTTTCGTTCATTTTATGAGTTCTTTAATTTTGTTTGTTTATTTATTCTTACAGTTTCGTTGCTCATCATTATATAGAAATGGATATGAAAAGGAAGACAACAAGAATAGCATAGTGAAGATGAACAGCTGACAGTAGGGGAACGGGTTGAAGTCTCTTTAGCGAAAAATCCCATTTCAAAATGTGCCCTATAGTCGCCTCTTGAAACACTTATAGCGTTGTTTATTGCGCAGAAGAGGTAAAATAGAACATTAGAATATGTAGGGAAGCAAGAACGTTGGACCACTTACTAATAGTAGCAGCAGTGAAGATTGACCTTATTTTAATGGCTTATTTTGTTAGCTAGAATTCGAGCCGATAGCAGGTGCTTACATCCAGATGTTTGGATATAGTAGGAAACGCTTTCAAAAACAACTCATAAATTAGTCAGGTCTTAATGGTATTACCTATCAAAGTCTCAAGTTATCCTACTTTTTAGGTAGTCCGCTTTTCTTACTTCGTTGAACCTCGCAGGTGCTTGGTCAATGACTCTTGTTGATATGAAGTTATCATCTCTAGTCGATGAGATCTCAGTCGGCGTTTGGAACGGACGAAGCCTCCATTCAACAAGCAGAGGATAATGACGTGCATTATTTCTGTTTCGTATTTCCGTTCTTTGTACCTGCTTTCTAAATAAATCTTGAAATTCCATATCTGTTCAATGCAATTCGAATGTTATCGCATTCGAATGTTTAAGCTAATGCTATCATATTCGAGCTGAGCAGCTTAAGGTTAGCTTAAATTACCTTAGCTTAAAATTAGAATTTTGATTAGTTTGAAATCAGAATGTTATAAAAATTTTGATTTTAGCCTGATCAACAACAAACCGAATGAGACATATGTTTCCCCAAGTGAAGCGCAGTAGCAGTGACGACAACTAGTAACTATTAACAAACATGCATGAGAAAGTGTGCTTGTGAATCAAAATTGTATTAAAAGCAGCAACAAAATTGGTTTGAAAAAGCGAAAACATTTCCGCGAAGAATTCACTTCCTATCAATGCTGGCTATATTCGTCAACAAAGCTCTATTGGCCAACAATCGCCAGCTGATCAAAGGCCATAGACGGTTGTCACTACGGTGAACAAGTAGGTTTAAAAGAAGAACGTTGCGATATTATATGATATGTAATTTTATTAATTCTTATTTGATACACCTTGAAAATAGTCTTTTTTTCACCTTATTATGACATTCATGGAGTAGAGGAACATGACCAGCAGCATCCGCTTATTTCTCAGCACGTCACCTGCATAAAAATAGAAAAATTAAAAAATTTTCGCATTTCAACCTTTGATGGTATCGTTCCACGCAAGGATTGAATAAAATTTATGTTTTTATTGTTCACGGTTTTACTTGCAGTTTAATTAGCAATTTCAGCGGAGAATCGCACAATGAACGGTTGCTGAAAATTTTCCAAAAATCTGTATTGGTCAAAAATTATTTGCCACTTATGATTACTGAAGCAAAATAGAAATACCTGAGGCTCTATGTGGCTAAAAAAATGTGAAACGCTTACGTTCTTCAGCGCAAAAATGCGCGACCGATTTTATCGATGCACTCGTCCGACTACGTGGCGCAAAATTTGCACGCAATTCTCGCTATGTTTTGCGACTGCACTGAATGCAAAGAAGAGCTTTTTAATTGATATGCAGCGGAAATTGCAAATTTCGCCATATAGAACATTGCATTTAGTGAAATTATAGAGATCAAATCGTATACACAAACTGATTATGGTGACGCCAACGCGAAGAAAAGTACGCGAACTTGTTGGTTACAATTGAGTCATACGGTGTAATATGCAAATCAAAATGGCATTCAGTGGCGTACTCCACTAGAGTATAAAGAATAGAATAGTAATAACAGTAGAAAATTGAATGACATTTCATGCAAAGGGATGCAGAAGTAGCTGTAATTTCATCGATCCCCCCTGTATCGATGCAGTTGATAACTACGCCCGTGCATGATTGTTTTGACCAGTATTGGAACGCCTGGTGGTCAGCCTGCTGGCGATCCATTGGGAAAGCACCCGGGAACCGAACCCAGGTCTTCCCGCGTACGAAGCGGAAGCTGCTGTGTGCTTTGTTGCTACTACCACTCATATATATACATATATATATATACTCATATATATACATATATCCCGCGTACGAAGCGGAAACTCTACCACTGAGCTACTGCCCCCTGCCTCGCATTCCGAGCATTACATTTCATAGCATTGAAAGAATAAACGATCCCTGCGACTATCATAGCTAAAGTCGGAGGAGAATTTGTTGCTGTGGCATTTCTTGCTGAAAATGCATTGATGAAATAAGAAAAGCTCTAAGATTAAGGAACGAATGTAAAGGTTTATGTGCCGGAAGACCTGGGTTTGATTCCCTGATGCTTTCCCGACGGGACCGCCAACAGGCCGACGGGAGTTCGGAAGCTGATCAAAACAATCATGCCTGGCCATGGTTGTCAGCTGCATCGATGCGGGAATCGGTGAAACGCCTTTGCATCCCCTTGCAGGTATGGAACTCATAGTCATAGTGTGTGTACTAATAATATGTCCATCATTCAACTTATGGCCAGAGTTCAAATCCTGATGGATTCAGCCATTCGTTGAGCAACAAATACGTCCTCAGATCACTCATATTGAAGCCACATCTTAAATAGGCAAGATTTTCGGATGAAAATCCATTTGCATTACTCCATATCGCAATCACTTTAGGCTTGAAAACCTCTCCAATTGTTGGAAGTCACGATTAATAGTGCACAACGAAAGAACACTTCAACCTAAAGCATTTTCTCTGAACAAACTAGCATTCGTTATGCATCATCTTTATTTAAAAGAAAAATAACTTCTAAATAAATGGAATCTGTTTTTGGAAAATGATCGTTTCAGTGAGCTGAGACTTTCTCATATGATAGTTTAAATCACAGAATGATATAGACGCTATGTGAACTAGTTATGGAGTAATCAAGTTGTGTTAGGGAAAGCCTTTTGACGACCAGAAATCACTTACGAAGAATGTACTCTCATTGCTCGTATTTTGTATCATCTGCGACAATATAGCCTTTATTAACAAATTTTTTTTTTACTCGAAATCACATCCAACAAGATCAATACTGAGAACAGCGAGCCTATATGGCATCAAAAGTTCACATGACGGTTGCAGTACATCGCTCGGACATCGCATATCGGATCGATGAAAGAGTATTAATTTATGACTTTTAGCATTACCGATTAAGCAAGTAAGGTATGCATTTGATGCCTATAACTGCATAATTTTATCTTAACATCCCTTTCGGAATCCTCATCCTTCTTCTATTCCTAATGAGCCAGAGTTCATTACTTCGTCACATTACATTGCCTTCCATGTTCAAAATTCGATAGTGACGTTTCCATTTTCTATGAATTCTGAGTTATCTATACTTAAAATATTGAGCTCCTGCTTCGGACGGACTCCACCTCAGCCAACCATTTTGTTCACCCTTTCGCCCACTATATTGACCCCACTAAGGAGCGTATACTAATATACAACAAAGATACAAAGATACAACGGCAGCTGTAATTTCATCGATTCCTGTATCGATGCAGCTGACAATCACGCCCACGCATGATTGTAGTGACCAGTTTCGGAATGCCTGGTGGACGGCCTGCTGGAGATCCGTCGACGAGCCTAATATCACTAACTCAATACCAGTAATGCTAATATCACTAACCCAATATCACTGATGACAATATCACTAACGCAATATCACTAACGCTAATATCACCAACTCAATATCAACTAATGCTAGCACCACTAACGCAATATCACTAACGTCAACATTACTAACTCAATATTACTAATGCTAATATCACTAACTCAAAAATGCCTGTTAAGGGAAATTAAAAAATAACGGGACTAAGATCTTACAATTTTTGACGATGGAACTTCACCGCCTCATTTCTTAAAAGTAACGCCGCGTTTTCTAAAAAGTCTATTACTATGTTTTAAATTATGGCAATGGTGCTGTCGACTGTTCTACGAAGTGTGCCCTCGATACGAAAATATAGCCGGAAACCTTGGACTATGATGCTTGTGGGGACACATATCTTCTGTTAATGACGAAGCTATTCTTGTCAATCACGTTCATATGGTTGCCTCCCACATCATTCGACGTGGAAGCCTTTCTGTCTCGTAAGTTTAGATATTAATCACGATGAATATTATTTGTGCGGTTTTAGCAACTCAAAAATGTGGAGTGCATATCGCTCGTCCGTACATGACATTCGCGCCTTATGCATGTCGCGTATGAAAATGAGTTGTTCTAAGTCGCCTGTTGTAAGCATAATAAATGACGCGTGTTTTATCCTCTCAATTTGTTATGTATCTCACTATTCGTTTCGATTATTACGCTGCTATTGCAGTAAGACATTAAGCAGAATTTGGTCGTACAACGGCTTGTATTGAATAACGTCCCCGGGCAAGACCTATTATTGGCTAAAGTCGATGCATAAAATGGCAGCTGTGATCGTAATTGATGCTAGGTTGTTGAGGCAGATAACGAATAGCCAAAATATGATGCATTCACTAACGCATAAAGTAAATCAGAGCTATTAAATTGCCAGAATATGAGCGTTCTGTAAACACTGTTTAAAAATTATATATATTGTATCGAGAAATGCAAGGCCATTTTCCTCGAGTATACTGTTGGCATTATTTACACATGCGGATGATCTCTATGATCATTCGAAGAGCGTTCGATACGTCCGACGTGTATCGACCCAAACTTTAACGCTTGCCTTATATTAGAGATATCTTTGATTCACTTTGATTACGATGAACAACTCATTAATTTATTCCTTCACTAGTATCGGAAATTTTTAACTTTAATTAACTTAAAGGTCATCATAAATCCTTTTCACATGTATGGAGGTCCTTTCATTAGTCATAGCTGATCAAACTTAAATATCAGTGTTACAAATATGAGTATTACGACAATCATCTAAATGCTGCTCGTACTGGTGTGCGAAATTTAATTTTTCATCATATTTCCACATACCAAAAGTACAAATGCTTTCGTTGAATATAAGCGATTGCCAACAAACCGGACGACTACATTCAAATGTATCAGGTTTCTTACGCAGTCACTGACAGATATTCTTTCGTTGTGCTCTGAACGCTTAAAATATGAAGTTCCATTGGGTTTCCTTTTTTATGGATTTACGAGCGTCGCATAGTTATCATAAGAAAACCGAAAAGGATTTGTTTTCAATTTGGCAATTGTCTAGCTGATAATTTTTTTTTGTCGTAATTAATTCTAGGAATTATTCGTTTTGATTCTAATAGGTCATTGCGCCTACTATATAAAATACGAAACGTTTGCTAAACACTGGTTTAATTTCGCCTACTACTACCATAGCACTTCATATTTTAAATTCTCTTTTCTAAACAATAGCCAACTACTGGAATTGATTTATCGATCTTACGATATTATATTTCACTATATATCGGCAGGTAAAGTTCGACGATGTATCATCAAAACAATGCGAAACGGTGTTACAATATATCTAATCGATGTTATGCCGTCAATAAACCGCGAAATACTTGTATAGCAATGAAAAGAGTTTTTATTAATTTGATATCATTTGGTAGTCTAGCTAAAAGAGTTGATCTCATCAAATAAGTTCTCGCTATGGCTTCATATATAAGTTGCTCTTCAAAGTTGGCCTTCTTATGCTGTCAAACGAAAGAACGTTCGTATGAGAGCACAAGAAGCAGTTATTCAGCTTAAGCTATTATTTTTATAAGATATTATTCAAGGTTTTGCTTCTTGTGCTGTCGTACGAAAAAGCGTTCACAAGCTCAATTAAATTTTATGGTTAAAAGAATTTCAGTAACGTTTTTTTAATACAGTATACTGTGCGATATGATTGCGAAATAATGAAAAACGAATTGTATTTGAGTGGCAGTTGCGCTTCTTTGTTTTGTTTTTTTTTTAAATGAATAAGGCTCGTCATATAATTTTTCGAATTCTGAAAAAGAGCTCATATGAAGAGGAGAATAAAAATTTCTTCGATCGAGATAACAAATAGTATCGTCGGCTTTAATCTACTATTCAAAGCATTTATTTCCATAAAACATGCATAGGAAAATATGGCATGAAATTTAAGGTCGCCAAACATTATCGCCCACGTACATATCAGACAGGTGGCCTGGTGTGCGAAGAAACATCCAACAACAAAGTTCGTTTTTTGATCTCATCGTAGACTGATCGTTGTGATTTGGTTTTGAATGTGAAAATGAATTTTGCCTATTGAATATTTGGACTATCGGCGATTCGCGACAAAATCTTAAATATTGTTATTAACTATATATTCTTATAGCGGATCTCTGCTAGCAGAGGAATCTAAGTGACATTTTAGTGAACACTATTCGCTAATGTTTCCTTTCTTTAGAAATCTAAATTGAAGAAATTAAAAATTACGATCACTATTATATTTTGATAATGTTTATGTAATTATCGTAAAAATTATGATAATAAAAAAAATTTTAAAAAATTAAAAGAGAAAAAATCTAAATGCTAAATTAAAAGAATTATGTTCCTTATTATGCTATGGGTAGACGATATCTGATTGAGTATTGTGGCACTAATTTAAACATTAAATTATATTTTAGTATTTAATTAATCAAAGACGGTAATAAGGTAGTAAAATATCTGCTAAATTCAAATAAACGAAAGCACAACTCAAAATCTCAATCTTTGACAAATTTCTTCAATATTTATCGAACGTTTTGTTGCATAAATCATGCAAAGTTCATATGACTTACTGCAAGAAGTACGTAAACGAGTGATTTGGAATTTTAAAAAAAATTGTTCTATATTATCAATGCTTCATATAATTGAAACAAGTTTTAGAAAGTTGTCTAATAGCATTTCGAGTAAGGCAATTTTTTCGTTATAAGACTTCAAATCAGCAACTGCTTCGTATGGATCATATTTATAGTCATTGCTTCAATTTGTACTGATGCACTCAATGATGCCGATCAAGCTTATGCCGACGTCTGTAGCCAAGCATTTGCTGCAGCTTTTCCGGTCAAGGCGTTTAAGCCACGCCCACTGGACACAAAATCGCTGGCCTAGATGAATAGTACCGCCTCCTCTAAGGCGCTTTCATAAGCAGCACGTCCTTGTATTTAAGCCTGTGGTACAAGTCGACAGTCGTCAGTTACTTGAAACTGCGGAACGTTGCAGCGTCGTTCCATCGATCTCCAATTCAATCGAATCCTTCTGCTCTCATCCTCTAGGTTCATCTCTTGTCGTCTTCTCGGACGTCGCATTCAATTGCTCATCTGACACCAGGCGATACATTGTTTCGTTCTCGGTCATTTCATACTCGTTCTGTGTAGCTCATCTCTACTCGCCATAAGTGATACCCGACGTCGAAAAAATAACAATGAATACCAACTACGGAAATGTAACGCTCATTATGCGTGCATTAGTCATTGCGATCATTTTTGGTCAATTAAACGCCTACAATAGTCGTCAACGAACTATTCGCGCAATCGTTGACGGTGTTTCATCACAACTTTCTGATTATGGTAATGAGTGGATACGCTCAGGGGATCGTCAAAATTTCGACGATAGTATCGATGAAGATGATAATATTGAAGAAGATCATGAAATTGTTGCCACTACCATATCCACTTTGCCAGTGAATCGTTCTCGTGCACGTAAACGTTCACCGGCGAGTCGATTATGTGGCAATAAACTTGTTGAAGCAATTGTGAAAATGTGCAACGGTTGTGTAAAACCGGCTGGTGGCAAACCCGTTAGCGCTAAACGATGTAAGTCATTTATTTCTTTCGATTTATTTGCTCGATTTTTCGACGTGAAAACTAATGAGAAAATTAGCCATTTAAAAAGAAACTCAATAGTGATAGATAAGTGAAAATTACTGATAACGATGAAAAACGATTAAAGCTTCCGAGCCGGACAAAGGTGAATAATGATAGGCCTATAGAATAGAAGGATTTTTGAGAAGGGAAGAAACAAATAGTTACTATTAAGCTCAAAATATGATGGTTAAGTTTCTAACGTATGTGGACTGCTCCGAAGTATGGTGCTATGGTAAGCGCTTAAAATTCAAAAGAGCCTATTTATAGGCTTATATGACAGCTGAATTAATATGTACATTAGAGTTTACGTTTATAGACGCTTCGTTGAAACAGAGTACTGGGAGACAAATACTAAATTATCGATAGATCCAGAGCATATTTTCGATTTGTAAGCACATTGTCTTAGAGTTAGATTCGCTAACAAATGAGTTCATAGTAGCTTGGACGGATATAAATACAACGAAAGTGACATAATGTTTTGCATATGCTTACTGAAAATTATTTGCGGAAATACGTCACCAATTCTCTTGTTGAAACAAAACATACATGAGAAAGTTGCATATTAATTGCATAAAATATTTGAACTTTAAAAGCAAGCGTCATGAAAATGTAATGCCGTACAGTGTGTGTATTGTGCCGAATAAACAAGCAAATGTAAATGGAAAAAATCATAAACTTTAACGTCGTAATCACTGACAGAAAATTTCAAAAATTTACGCTTCAAAATTTAAAAACTTTTCATAGAAAACAATGAAAATGCTAAGCTATGAAAGCAGATATAATTTTGCTATCGGTTACAGAAATTTTATCTCAGAAATGTTTAGCGGAACCTTTTTTTTATATACGATTTCCTCATTTGCTAGCTATTGAGCAGTTATTTTTTGTTGCTCATTTTAATTCAAAACTGAAAATTTGTTGCCGAAAGCTATACGTATATAGAATGTTCGTTTGAAGCTTCTCCGTACACTTTGAGGCTTCTATGGTACGTTTGCTAAACGAAAACATAGTACATCGTTAGTAGCTATTTTAGATAGCTCTCTGTTTTGTATGTGTATGTATGTGTGTGCATGTATGTATGTGTTTGTGTGTGTACGTGTTTATTTGAGCTCTTTAATTTTCAGCTTTTCAAGCTATTTGTTTACATCGTTTCAATGCAGAACAACAAATTTCTTTAGCAGAAATAAGCTTTCGAAAAATGTTGAATAGCGAATTTGTGAGATGTGTTACGTTTCAGCGCTCGCCAGTAGATATCTTTATAAATTTAACAATGTCATTAGAGCAATTCATAGCTTATAGCGCTTTAGGACATTGATATTGACACACAAAAGTATGGCAATCGCTTGTTTACCTCTTCCTGGTTGTCCATTTTTGAAATCGACAAGAATTTCTTGGCAATGATATTCGAAGAATGCCTTTATGGAATGTGCTATTTGACATTAAAGAAAATATTACTATGGGTAGTTGTAGCCGGCTGGAATGCGCAACATTTTGTTTTTAGTATATGGTATTCTGCAGGCGATATACAATGTACTTAAAAATGTAACTTATGAGCGGAGTATTATGATCGCTGGTGGAGAAGTGATGGCAAATATAAATAGTGCCGCTGTAATAGTTAGTAAGGAAGTAGCAAAAAATGTTGAACACACTACGTTAACTGCTATGGAAGGCTTGTATGGTAATTTGAAAAATAAAATAATTTTTTTTTTAAAGATCCGTCAGACAAAAATCTATTTTAGCATGACGAACGATGACTTGTTTATCAAGTCAGATCAAACAATCACTCATGAATGTCAAAAACGAAAAAAGATTGACTTCAATTTTCCTTGCATTCAAGTCAGCTATAATACGAACAGAAATTGCTGTTCTCATACGCGCCGCCTACAAAAACGTCATTTCTGAGGGAACCCTATGAGTTATAACTAGCTAGTACATTTTAAGTATCCGCCTTCGTCATGTCAGTGAATCCTCATTACTGTTAGTCATACGTATTCTTTGGAGTTAAGTAGTAAGCTGCAAGTATAAATCGATGTATGCTCACCTGAAAAACAACTTTTAAAAAGTTGTAGTCGTCGAAATTTTGCAGCGCGAAAGCAACACGCAATCTTTTTGTATTGCTGCAATGCGCAACGTTGCTCGATATCCCGATTCAGTATTCATCGATGCAACGCTATTCAATGCTGAGGAATTGTGTGCGCAGAAATGTGCAAAAATATTTTTGCATTCGTTTGTTTTCGCTATGTTAGGAGCTTTATGCCGTAATGATATAACGACCTCGCACATTAATAGCTGTAGTGTCGTGTTCAAGGAAAATCTAGGCACCATTGAACTAGAAACAATATTTTCCCCTCTCCCCACACGTACCCCCCCCCCTCCATACTCGACGGTTGTTCACATAGTTGGCGCAGCCTTACTGACGTTTTCGACCTGCAAATGAAACACATCCAAAAAAAAAAACAAACGGAAATGATATGCAGAAGGTTATTGGC
Source organism: Toxocara canis (assembly GCA_000803305.1). Classification (NCBI taxonomy): domain Eukaryota; kingdom Metazoa; phylum Nematoda; class Chromadorea; order Rhabditida; family Toxocaridae; genus Toxocara; species Toxocara canis. Next base: position 69,628 of record JPKZ01001748.1, read on the forward strand.
CATTTTCGAAAAAGAAAAACAAAGAGTTAATCAAATGAAGTTGTTACAGCCTATACGTTTGCATTCGCCAATGCGCCAATGTTTTCTTCTTTATTTACGTAACTGGACGTTTATTTTAACCTTTGTTAACGAAAAGAGGTTATTACATTAGGAAAAGTGAATGCAAACGAGCCGACCAAGTGACCAAGTATGAAAACAACCGCATCGTTTAAACATCTCTTTCCAGGCCGCATTCGAACCTGGACCCCTCCCTCCCCCTACCTCCACTCTTTCACTCTCTCGTATACACTGTGCGCGTTAGTTCTCCCTTCATCAAATTTTATAACATCCTACAGAGATTTCCTTTGAGTGGCTGAAGTTCCGAATTTTGCAGCATTATAGCAATAGAAAGTCATTTTTGCATGCAACATTTTTGTCCTGCATCAAATTCGCTGCTATTTCGTCGAGTAGCTTATGGGGAAGTCGTTTTCAGTCTGGGAATTTTATGGACTACAGAAATGCACCAACAGCTGATGCTTCTGGTTATATCACATGAGGATTCCGAAACATATTTTTATGATGAATTTGCTACAGGCCCCCATTCCGATGTGATGATAGACACATAGCATCATTGCCTTCTCAAGCCATTCAACACCATCGTCATACGCTTAAATTTTGTTACTTAGTTGTCGAGCGAAAATACAGTCGTTTGATCTCATTAGCAGTCGCTTTACGTTAGTGGCATAAACAATCTATAGCTTATCGTACAAAAAGTATCCCACTTACTAAAAATACCATCAGTTAAAAGTATAATCCATCGAACACGATATGATAATCATCTTTGCACTCTCTTCGCATTCATTCATTTCTCTTGCTATATACTCTGCTTATCGTATTCGAGTACTACGCACATTATTGAAACATTCAGAGAATTTACCAAAAGACCGAAAAACCTGCCTGACCATTGCTATCGTTTACAGCGAAGATAGCATTTTTTTTCTCTTCGAAACACTGTTGGATTTTTTTCTTTTGAAAAGAGTTATTAGTGCCAATTGTCCACAGCGTTAAGGTAGCGGCATGAGCTTGAGATAAATCCCACCTTAAGCAGCATTCGATTCACAGAATGGCCGATCAAGTGAACGCCGGTTGATTAATCTTCTATGGCGCAAAATTGTTGCTCTAAAGTATGGAACCGTATCGGCTTGATGAAGTAGGTTTAATAGTGGACACTTTTTTGTCGTATGAAATCACGCTTATCGAATTGAACCTAAATGGTTCTGTACTTTTTTAAGCTACGGCATAGTTTTTTTAAGCTTTTGCAAACCGAATAATCTCTAAGCTTGCGCAATTAGTTACAATGAAGGTAGAAAAAGTACACAACAATATTTCGTTTTTTCTCGTTTAAAAAGTATGAGATGCTTGGTTGTATATTGTTGATTTCTTTATTTGTTTGTTCTATAAATATTCTTTCACAAGATCAGTATCCTTTCATGAGAAACGCGGCTTCCACGTCCTTTAAATAAAGCGGTAATTCAAGCTACAGCATAGCTTTTTAAGCGATTCGCTTGCTTACGTCAACTGTCAACATGAACTTCAGCATTTTTTCTGCAGCATCATATGGTGACAACCTAAACTCACTTCAAAGTTGAAAGATGAGGAAGGAGAAGGAGAGGAGGAGGAAGGGATTGAGGGTAGAATGATGAGGAAAGCTGGGCAAGGAGAAATGGCGGAAATGTGGATGACATGCTTGGGATTATGGTTTGGATTTTTTTTCTTGAATAGAAAACAAATTGTAAGAAAGGAGCATAATATCAAAACAATTTCTCAGAATTTAATATAAAATTCGATTTTTCAGCGATTATGAGTGTCGTCAAGCGCAGCACTTTGACAGAGAAATGCTGCGTTCATCGGTGTACGTTTGAAGACATGAAGTCGTTCTGTTGCGAATAACCGACCGACCGGCCGACCGATCGACCGATCGGCGATCGCGGGTGGAAATGACTTCTATTTTTTTTCGGTCACTTAACCAACTGGATTCGATATTTGACCACCACCCAAATCTTCTTGTTGCTGCTGCTGTCAATTTTTTTTTGGCTCATCTTCGTCACCACATTTTCGTGACAAACGACGAAACTGAACGAGAAAAAAAATTCCTGCCATGAATCGCAAAGAAATATTTCTTGTGTCTATGAGCAAGTTCCGTACAAGCAGACGATATTTTCTGCTGATCTCTGCCAGCACACAATCAAGCCCTCGATATAGTATCATTTCAAAGTAAGAGCCATAACAATACCTGAATGTATGCCATTCTTTTCTACATTAATTTTATAATAAATCCTTTGAGAAGTGAAGTGCAGACCGACCGTTAAAACGAATGAGGTATGCTCATTTTCCAGAAAACAACGAAAAGACGTTCTGATTGGTTCCCATCCCGCGGATAATAGGTATTACTGCTGAACAACGGATCATGTTCCATGACAGCCAAACACACAAGCTGCTTAAGTACATGTCTTTAAATATTGTCACTTTCTGCTTTCACCTATCTTACTCTAAAGCGCGTAGCAATTAGCGTAAAACGATGCGTTATTGTAACAAATACCTGTGTTATGTGGAATGCAAAGTATACGCATAACATGTAAACGTGTTACAATGCAAAAAATTTGTTACAATAACCATTTGCTACATGCCTGATTTCACTACTATATTTGTACGTATAGTGAAATTGTGATTGTCCAATCGCTCAACAACAGTATTTCCATTGTCCGTCAAATCTTTTCCTCAAACAACGATGATCTCGTAGAACTTTGCAGAATCTCGTCTCTAATTCTATCTAATCTCAAATAATAAGTGAACCATTCCGATCATATTCTGTAGTTCATAATGTCCTAATACACTCTCCACATCTTATTCTTTGCGCTAGATTAAATCATGTGCAGTTTTTATGTCTTAATTAAAATATTCACTCTTATTATATGGTTCATTTTCGAAACTCTCTAATACCACACATTAACTTATCAGATTTTCTAAGTATATAATTCGTCGTAGATTCCATTTACCTAATCAGACTCTCTTGAAATATATAATTCCTCGTAGGTTCCATATTTGCTGTGTGTCTTTGCACATTTTTTCTTTGCATAATTGTCGATCATTTCTCGCAATCGCTAATTATCAGTTCATTTTCTTCGAATTTTCTGAATCATCCACTTTATGCGCGATTTCTATCTGATTCTACTCTATTCCCATATAGGTAATGCTTCATATGATGTGATCTATTCTATTTTCAGTTCATAGTATAATCATATCATTTCCGTATATGAGGAGGTCAGACGAACAATGCGCTTAAATTCAATGCAAAACTTTTACGTACAAACATCAAAAACATTATTCGTGCTCATCATTCCACTTGTTTGTTTCTCATACAATCAAATAGCATCATGACTTTGAAGTGATGATTTCGTTTTGATTAGATCATTACGTCGTTAACGAGAAGAAGAAATTATTCAGCGGAAATACACTAACTATCTATTGCTTTAACAATTCATTGCGTAGATCGTGTGAACTTTTAGAATCTATTCATTCCTGTTTCCAATGTCTTTCTCTCTTTTTTTCCTTTTTTTTTTCTTTTTTTTTCAATTTTTTTTCTTTTCAATTTTTCTTTTCCGTTTTCTCACTTTATCGTCTACATATCCGGTGATGTTCTTTAATTGCATTATTTCGTTTTAATTTTTCCTTTTTTTTTTCAGCGATATCCTTTTCTGCTTCAGTCATCAGTTACACTATCATCTATTTGTTGTGATGCCCTAATTGCGAACAATCAAACTAATTGGCTAACAAGAAAGAAGTTGTCGAGATATTTATAGTAAAAAAAAACGAAAAAGAAAAAGAAACGTAGTATTTTCAGTCTTTCGTAACAAATCACTGCGCAACTTCTCCAACCACACCGTATCTATCACCATTGCAACATCTGTTTCAAACTGCTCACTGTATGTTACGTTTTTCAGGCGAATTGTTTTCGCTCTTTTTATTATATATTTTTTTTCAGCAAACTGTATAACTGTAATGGTGTCGCATTTGTTCGGTAACGACTGTTTCCATTTTCTTATGCGGGTGTTATTGTTTGTTTTCTAAACGTGATTTCTTTACTGATTTTACATAAAAATTATTTATAATTAATTGATTGGATTTACATAACGAAATATGGGAGAATAGTTGTACGTCGCTGCAAAAATAAATGCTAAGCACAAACTGTTAAATGTAATTGGTTTCATATTGCACATGATCGAGAAGAAAAAAAAAAACATCTACAACCGAATGCGGCACTATTGGTTGTCGATGTTCGCCAAACATCTAGAGCTATCAATATAGAATGAAACGTGCAGTTTGCTCTTAATATCAAGGCAACAAATTGTAATCAACATACGGGCTAACAAGGCTATCAAATATCAAATTAAGCAGATCTGGCAAATATTTTTTCTCATCTGGCAAATATCAAATCTGGCAAATCTGTCAAATATCGGCGAGAATCGCTTGAAACAAATGCCAAATATTTTTAGAACGCTTTAATAAAAAAAAAGAAACGTCTGAAGAAACTATTTATAGGATCTCTTTATCAATTCGTAAGCGAATTGAAAAGCGAACAGGATTTCCAATGAGATACAACAAGTAACATAACTAAATTCAAACAGTCTTCATAAAGTAACAGCACTCGCCATAACTAATATCATAAAAGGCTGTGTTATTATAGCATGGTACCACATTTCCAAACAGTACTATCAATGTAGCACATTTGCAAGAAAAAAATTTCTAAAAATTTTTAAAACTATTTTCGTGCCGTCGAAAATATGGGCACAGCTTTATTTTAGAATTTTTTAAATAAATACTCGAGCTCGTAAAGTCAAATATTTTGCAGTGAACTTGTTGCAGCACTGTCGACTAACATTATATCTCTCGGCCAGTCCACATGACATCATGTAAAAGTGTCATCAAATCTGACTACAATTTACCGCGCCACGTTATTTCGCTTCAGACGACTAGATATTTCTACTGTATACTGACAAATGTAACTCGCATACTTAAGGAAAAGTTCAATTTATAATTATGGGGATTGTTTCGAACGCAGCAGATGTTAATTTATACTTGATAAAATCAGAGAATTATTTAAAAGCGATTTTTGAGCCAACATATGCACAACGATTCTATATCGATGCATATCCTCCAATTGCTATATTCTATGCGGTTTACTCAAATGCTTTAGCTCTAGATTCCGACAAATCGAAATGGAAATTAATTAATACTTTCTTCGTTTTGGATCGATTGTATTCGTCAACAATTGTGCAATGGCAAACAGTTATCGTGTAGTGATTTTAGCAATGTTTAGCGAATGACGTGAGAATTGTTTAGCAGAATTTAAATTTTCCTATACGAGAATTACATAACAAATTTTTTAAGCCTTACTATTGCCCTCTTTCTGTAGCTGTTGATGACAATTAAAAATCTAATGATATCATGAACTCTAAAAGATATTTCAATGATTTGTGCTACTCGGTGCACCAATAAAATGGAAAATAATTTTAAAAAAAAGAAAAAGCATGTGGCAGAAAAAATTTACAACATAGAACGGTTTCAAACCTCAGTTTTTTTTTTTCAGCCCGATCATCGCGCAACATTTCCATTGCATCAGTGACTCCGAAAATGGCAAAAGATGATTTAAAAGTAATTTACAATTGTGCTGCAAAATTCGAGCAAAAAATTCTAAGATTTCATTCTGGTTTTAAGTTTACATGAAACACAAAAATTCGGCTGCTCAAAACGGCGTTCTGCCAAGCTCATTGGCGTTGGTCGCTAAAGGTAAAAACATTTGCAGCGCTTTAACAGATAAACAGCGTGCTGAAGTTCTGGCTGCAACAAGCGGCACCACAGTAGTGGGTCTTGGGACCGGAGTATATTTAACATTTGAGATTCAAAATGAATAAAATCGTTGGGTACTGAAACACTGAGCAATCGGCCGTTTCAGGAAGTTTTGCGCATGCGCTTTAGTACTTCAGTTAAAATCCACTTCACCAGCCTCAGTGGGGTATTCGTTGAAATTACTATTTAATTTTATGACCCCTGTCGAAGCAGCCGGCTTCCACTCCTGACGTAGTGAAGCACTCTCAAAGCCCTCTTTTTTATGTTCTCCCCCGCCCCCCTCCCTCCGACAGTTCCTCCTTAGAAAGGATATTTTGAACTCATTAGCCGCAGTTTCAATCTTGCTGAACAGCTAACGAGATTCATCAATTGTGATTGCTTAGACAAACGTAGCCTTATTCGTTGGAGTACCAGAGGTACGCTGGAAGGGAGGGGAAATGGGATTCAGTAGCTGTGCTCCGTTTTGCGTCTTACCCGCAAGAACAATTGATGAAGTTATTTTATATTTATACAACAACGAAACGCTGAAAACTTGGAAACGCACAATTATTTCAAAGTCCTAGTGTCATTCTAATCTCTGCAACTGTTCCTCTTTTTACCAAAATTCTTTATTTTTCAAAATTATCTCATCTTTTCGACAGTTCGAACAGATAACCCATCCTCCCTTCCTTTCTTGTCTGCACTAGTAAGCTCCTATATCGGAGGGAACAGGGTTAGGGAAGAAATGAGATTTGGTTAACAGTGCAGCGGTGGGACGAAGTGAAGGGGATAGGATGGGATGCTGAAATCCATCCTCTTCTCCATGTCATCAGAGGAGGTGGTGTTCGCCTCTCTTTTCTATACCGACCGATGACCGCAAAAATTCAAGTTCAGATTCCAGAACCCGAACTTCATAATAACCATCTCATATAGGGGCGCCACGGCATCATCGGAGCATCACTGTTGTGTGCATTGACCATCGTTAAGGGTGATAGAAGGCTTTGAAGCGTTATGGACTTCAAAAGCATAGTGCTCGATGTTTGATTATTCTTTTCCACAAGCGACCGTTGCACGGGAAGCAACAAGTCGTGTACAGTTGTAGAGCGGAGAAAAATTACACTACTCTCCCCTTCCCTTCGCTGCGTTGAAGTATGCCGAAAAGATAGCACCTCCCTCCTTTGACACATGCAGAAAGATAATTTTAAATATATTCGTCGAATCTCTTAATCGTTTACTCGGCTGGTGGGATGAAATTATTAAAATTTTACAAGTTTTTTTGCTAAGCAAGAAGAATAGTTTTTTAAAACTATAAATATGCACATCTTTGTGTTGCAGCCGCCACATACGCTATGTATAGTTCTTGTTTTCCTCTCTCCCTGTCCCCCTTTCCCCACCCCAATATACGAACGATGAAATGTGAGCGCATTGTTGGGACGAAATAGGCGCTTATGTGCGAAAATCGCAATTTATTTGCGCAGAAGTTTACCGACTACATAAAAAGAACAAACTATTTTTGCTTTCCAATTATCCTTAGCTACACACACACACACACAATACCCAGACATGTTAGCCTTCCTCAAAGAAACAAATTGTAGTGTGAATAATAAAGCATACGAGAAATTATCCTCATCAGTTGCTTATAAACTTCGAAGTTGTCTCGTTCTACAAAAAAAACTATTTTCATAATAGCAGGTCAACTTCAGCTTTTTTTGCTTTCTGAAATCGAAAATAAACGGCATTCGCTTTAGAGATATATCGCTTAAAAGTCGGATGTTTTTCACTGATCAGAGAGCATTCCGAACACTCGGCATATACACCATGGTTTAGTTCGATGCTTATTCCATTGTTTAATTTAAATAAAAACACATATGAGCATTTGCAACTTTTCATTTAAAGCATTTGTTTCTTAAGCATGTTTACTAATCCCATAGATATTTTTAATTTGCCCAATAATCGATGCAGATGATTGAGAAAGTCATAGTTCAGTTTTAGAAGATAATTTTTGACCCATTCACAAGGTTTGTCCCGAACATTTGCGGACCGTCGAGTGACATTCAATGATAAGAATGAATCGACTGAAATGAATGAGCAATTCACTTCGTTTTTCGCAGATTGGTTCCGAACGTCTTTTAACTATTTTGCAGTTGGTGCAGCGCATCGACAATATCAGAGGAATACTTTTTTGGTATAAATATTGCAACGATTTTATCTTAATGGATGAACTATATATAGCACTACGCTTTCGATATCCGCTTTTGCGATTGCATCGTACAAAAGAGTGACATAAAAGCTTTGAGATATGACGTAACCACTGATAGTCACAAACATCTGATAGATGACCTTTAAATAGAACGAGCGAACAACTTTTTGTCGATGTTGTTTTTTCCCCTATTAACTGACATTTTTCCATAGTAATTTCCTCATATTGTTAAACTTAAAAAAGAAAAACGCAATCTCATTACATAGTCTTCGGAACGTGAATCCGAATTGAGCTCACTCGCAAAAACTGCTTCTTTTGACCTACAAAAAATCTCACCGAAGTGTAAACAAGGATGTCTAAATGTATACCGTTCGTAATGTTGTCGACAAGTCGACGCACACACACATACACATACAAACACAACAAGAGAATTAATTAAACCATAGCAGCACCTGTGTTCTCATCGTCTGCCGGAACGAAAGCAGATACATTTTAGCTCAAAGATCACAACACCTAGATATTAGCAAACATTTGATATTTCATCGCTCAATTTTCTTACCCAATATATCTATAAAAGTATCAATTTACAAATATTTGATGCGATTAAAACTAGAAATGACATACTATAATTGAATATGTTTTGAAAGTTATGGTTCATATTAAAAAGTTTTATACGTTCGACAATCCGTCATTATTCATCTAGCATGTTTTACATCTGGACGCCTGATATCGTCTATCGTTGAAAGATTATCGTTAACAAATTCTATCGTTAACAAAAAAAAATATTTGTACGCATATAACGCCCCTTTTAACTAATCGTTAAAAGAGGCGCTATTTGCGTACAAATATTTTTTCGTCTCTCGTCTCTGGCAATTTCAATTTGCCCTCTAATGCTTCCATATCGAACCACTGTACAAAAATTATACTATTATGTTACACAGAACCCTTCTTCGATATTGAAGAAGCATGAAGTGGTATTTTAAGTGGTAAACATAATTGCTTTTTTTGGAAGTTCCATCATGCTATATGGCAGTATGAAGATTATGCAAAACGCGTAATGATCATGAGGAATGTGATGAACCATCGAGGGCAATATGCATATGCATATGGGAGAAGTATAATGAATATTAGAATTATGTAAGATTACCATCAAAAGAATCAAATTGTGCTGGTGAAATAAACAAGTAAAATAATAACGCCTGCATAAATTCTATTGCTCCACTTCATCGATTAAGTTCAACATTTTTTAAAGAAGGTTTTTTACGATTTCATGTGTAATGTTAACACTCTGTGGCTGATCAGTTCGCTATTACAAATAACACTGTCCGCACAGACGTCATTTGTGTGGCTTTCGTTGCGATGATCATTCATTGGTAGATTGACACACACTTTAATTGTAGAGTATTTTTACAACATTAAGATGTTTACCAAAATTGGAATATTCAACGTTCAACTGTATTCGTCCAAACAACCGTCCATGCACTAACATTGGAGTTTACAAACATATCCTGTGCATGAGTTTGGGTCTTTAATCACTTGTGATAAACATATTGTAAGGGCTGCTCGCCTAGACAGTGGGATGGCGTCAAAATTGCTAAAACAATGCAAAACCATGGGCCTCAGTACCGCGCAGGGCAATCGAGCCGTCCTCGGACGGCGTGTAGAGATCCGAGAGTCCAGAGGCTGCTAAGAATCTCAGGCTCGAATAGGCCGTCAAAACACCAGAAACAAACCCTAGCCATATGTACACACAACTGCAGGTCATTGGCAAGGAGGACCGAACTGACCCACCTGATGGAGGAGAAAGAGCGAATAAAATGTGATTTGCTAGGACTCTGCGAAACACACCGGAAGGAAGAACTAAACGCGAGGTGGGAAGACGGCAACGCCGTGAGACTGGGGAAAGGAGCCGGTAATAGAACAGTCGGTGGGATAGGGTTCATCATAGGCAAGGAATAGGCTGACAAAGTCGTCTCGTGCACCGTAACATCATCACGAATGGGTGTTCTGAACGTTCAGATATCTGGAAAGGCCACCCTCAAAATCAACCAGACCTACGCCGTGGTATTAAAAGATGCCATCCAGACAGAGAACTGGAATCAGCTTGAAGAGATCAACAAATTACGACTAGCTAATCCAAAAATTAAAGGCATGCTTTGCTAAAGCAGAAGCCGACCTCCAGCAAAACAAAGAAGAAAGGATCTCTGAGGAAACGAAGAGAATGATGAGAAGAAGAAAAAACATGAAAAGAAACGAAAGGACAGTAGTCGAGTATTCCATTTTATGCAAAGCCATCAGGCAGCGTTTGAAGGAAGATCTCGAAATAACTAATCGTTAAAAGAGGCGCTATTTGCGTACAAATATTTTTTCGTCTCTCGTCTCTGGCAATTTCAATTTGCCCTCTAATGCTTCCATATCGAACCACTGTACAAAAATTATACTATTATGTTACACAGAACCCTTCTTCGATATTGAAGAAGCATGAAGTGGTATTTTAAGTGGTAAACATAATTGCTTTTTTTGGAAGTTCCATCATGCTATATGGAAGTATGAAGATTATGCAAAACGCGTAATGATCATGAGGAATGTGATGAACCATCGAGGGCAATATGCATATGCATATGGGAGAAGTATAATGAATATTAGAATTATGTAAGATTACCATCAAAAGAATCAAATTGTGCTGGTGAAATAAACAAGTAAAATAATAACGCCTGCATAAATTCTATTGCTTCACTTCATCGATTAAGTTCTCCATTTTTTAAAGAAGGTTTTTTACGATTTCATGTGTAATGTTAACACTCTGTGGCTGATCAGTTCGCTATTACAAATAACATTGTCCGCACAGACGTCATTTGTGTGGCTTTCGTTGCGATGATCATTCATTGGTAGATTGACACACACTTTAATTGTAGAGTATTTTTACAACATTAAGATGTTTACCAAAATTGGAATATTCAACGTTCAACTGTATTCGTCCAAACAACCGTCCATGCACTAACATTGGAGTTTACAAACATATCCTGTGCATGAGTTTGGGTCTTTAATCACTTGTGATAAACATATTGTAAGGGCTGCTCGCCTAGACAGTGGGATGGCGTCAAAATTGCTAAAACAATGCAAAACCATGGGCCTCAGTACCGCGCGGGGCAATCGAGCCGTCCTCCGACGGCGTGTAGAGATCCGAGAGTCCAGAGGCTGCTAAGAATCTCAGGCTCGAATAGGCCGTCAAAACACCAGAAATAAACCCTAGCCATATGTACACACAACTGCAGGTCATTGGCAAGGAGGACCGAACTGACCCACCTGATGGAGGAGAAAGAGCGAATAAAATGTGATTTGCTAGGACTCTGCGAAACACACCGGAAGGAAGAACTAAACGCGAGGTGGGAAGACGGCAACGCCGTGAGACTGGGGAAAGGAGCCGGTAATAGAACAGTCGGTGGGATAGGGTTCATCATAGGCAAGGAATAGGCTGACAAAGTCGTCTCGTGCACCGTAACATCATCACGAATGGGTGTTCTGAACGTTCGGATATCTGGAAAGGCCACCCTCAAAATCAACCAGACCTACGCCGTGGTATTAAAAGATGCCATCCAGACGGAGAACTGGAATCAGCTTGAAGAGATCGACAAATTACGACTAGCTAATCCAAAAATTAAAGGCATGCTTTGCGAAAGCAGAAGCCGACCTCCAGCAAAAAAAAGAAGAAAGGATCTCTGAGGAAACGAAGAGAATGATGAGAAGAAGAAAAAACATGAAAAGAAACGAAAGGACAGTAGTCGAGTATTCCATTTTATGCAAAGCCATCAGGCAGCGTTTGAAGGAAGATCTCGAAAACTTCAAAATCAGAAAAATTGCTGAGAGTCGCGGAGGAAAGAAAAAGCATGAATAGATGCCGACGGGAACTGGTACAGTACAGAAGGGAGGTGACAGCGTTAAAAACCGAGGATGGCCGGACGAAGACCGGCAAAAGGTAGATGGAGGAGGTCTGCAAAGCCTTCTACACCAATCTTTTCAAGTCATCGCTACAGCTTATCCCCACATCACCACTGTTAGCGGAAGAAGTGCCACCAATAATGATTAAGATTTATAAGCTGTTTACAAAGATCGTAGTAACGAGGCTATCAAACGTTCTCGACTACCAACAGCCAAGAGAGCAGGCAGGCTTTCGCAAGAACTACAGAACGATGGATGATATATTTACCCTCACACAACTATTCGAGAGGGCAAGAGAATACAAACTACCCCTTTGTGTCGCTTTTGTAAACTACGAAAAGGCCTTT
>JPKZ01001748.1:88722-101558 GCA_000803305.1 Toxocara canis
CTCAAGGAGGGCACACTACCCTCGCAGTGGAAAAGGTCAAATACCATCTTGCTTTACAAAAGGGCGACAAAGAACATCAAAAAAACTATCGTCCCATTTGCCTCCCCTCTCATATTTATAAGCTGTTTACAAAGATCGTAGTAACGAGGCTATCAAACGTTCTCGACTACCAACAGCCAATACAGCAGGCAGGCTTTCGCAAGAACTACAGAACGATGGATCATATATTTACCCTCACACAACTATTCGAGAGGGCAAGAGAATACAAACTACCCCTTTGTGTCGCTTTTGTAAACTACGAAAAGGCCTTTGACAGCGCAGAAATGAACGCATTCCTAAATTCTCTCCACAAGCAAGGTATCGAGGCCCAATACATCAATCTGCTCATAGAGGCAAACTCGTACTGCACCACCGACATAAAGCCACTACCAACACCTGTAACAGTCCCAGTGGAAAAAGGTGTCAAACAGGGAGACACAATCTCCCCGAAACTATTCACTGCATGTCTGCAATCAGTTATCCGATACATCGACTGGGAAGGTGGTATCAACATCAACGGAGAGTACCTCAACCATCTCCGGCTTGCAGACGACATCGTACTCATTGCCTTAACCACTAACGAACTACAGGCCATGCTGACCAAGCTCAGCACTCACAGTGCAGCCGTTGGCCTCAAACTAAACCACATGAAAACAAAATTCGTGCGATCAGAAACGACAAAACCAGACCAAATAGTAGTGGAGGGCGATGTAATCGAAGAGGTGAAGGAGCATGTCTACTTGGGGCAGATGGCGAAGATGGACCGCGACATGCAGCCCGAAATAACCCGACGAATAAGAGCAGGATGGAAGGCGTTCAACTCGATAAAGGATATGCTGAAAAAGAAAATGAGCAAAACCCTCCGTGCCCACCTATTCAACAGCACGGTCCTACCCGCCATGCTATACGCAAGCGAAACGCGGGCCACAACAAAAAATGAAGAAAGACGACTAACGATGGCACAGAGGGCAATGGATAGATGTATATTAGGAATATCGCTACGCGAACAAGTCCGATGCGAGGAGATTCGCCGTAGGACTGGAGTCCAAGACGTGATCGCAGAGTACCGGATGCAGAAGCTACGTTGGGCAGACCAAGTAGCTCGAATAAACGACGACAGATGGACTCGCGCGGTTGCCGAGTGGTATCCTATGGAAAAAAAGACCTCTTGGGAGACCTCCAAGAAGGTGGTGAGACGAAATAGAACAAGAAGGCGGAAAACATGGCAAAGAAGAGAAAGATCGAGAGCAAAATGGAAACGCATTGTGACCGGCAACGCCACGAACGTTCGATAGCCTGACCAATCCAGTGAATCGAGTGATGAACATATTGTACGGGTATGCATAATCCATCCGTTCATGAAATGTTCATCATATGCGCATGAATTAATTGTGAATGTTAACTTCTAAACGATGATGACGACTGTATGGTCAGAAAAACTGTTCACTGCCTCTTTTGTTTAATATTCGGTCCGATTTGACTGTCTGAGTTATACGGCTTAACTAGTGATCATAACAAAGACGCTACCTGCCGCCGAGGTTATAATGATCCTTGTCAATTCTATTAGCGCAGGCGAGAAGAAAGACTCTTGCGAGAAAAAAAATTGTCCAGGCTTCGCACAACTGAATTTACAACAACAAAAAAAAAAAAGATTTATTCGTAGAAGAGTTTAGATATTTAAGAAATATCTGCATATTATTTACCTTCACTTTTATTTTTCATTTTTTATGTTGAATTCGTTCTCGCTGCCATCAAAGATGTGTAAGCATCCAAAGTCGTTAACAGTAATGAATGGAGTTCATTGCTAACTGCAATTGTACTATGCTCTGAATTCCATACAATTAAAATGCACAAACATGCTATCGTCTTATTTCGTGTGATTGCCATACGCATAGTATTTGTGATGTTCGTACAATGTCCCTAAAATGTCGAGTAAATGAGATTTATTATCGTAGAATTCTTTTAATTTATTCAAAAAACAATTTCTTGATCATATATTTTTAAAATAATGTAAAGTATATCGCTTTCACGATTCCTCTCTAGTTAAATTGATGACTCGTCACACTCTCATGGCCTCAATAGCCTCAACTGAAACATCTGCATACTAAATGTTAGCACATTATTAACGTTACTTAAGCTGCCTCGTAAGAGAGATAGACAAAATCCAAAATCCATGAAATATGGATGCAATCTTTCGTAAAGGAAAAAAAACGATACGAGCGTCAAAGACAAATCTCTTCAAAGAAAGAGTTCCAGAAAAGCCTAAGAAAGCTTCAAAACTATTTGTTGGAGCCTCATCTAACGACTTGAAAATAATGAGAAGATTAAGGAAACGTCTGCACTTGCTAGGCGGCTGGTACTACCTTGCGCCCTGATCAGATCGGCCAGTGTCATAAGCTGCTCACAACTCATACAAGTTCCTATTTTAACTCATCAAATTTCTCCAATGAATCCTTTCACTATATAGATGCCCTTATGCGCTTTCGCAAATTCATCCTTGCAATGCGCTTATAATGACATCAAATGTTTTCTTCACGAGCATGTGCATCTATCAGTATATCTGCACGATCTTTTTAATTCGTCAACCATTGAATCTATGAAATTTTAAAGAGAAAATTAATGTTCTTCGCCACGTCGAGTTCGTGCACATTGTGTATCTCAAGCCTTACGTTATGCGCTCCAGTCAACTTTTAACCGATCCATCGCTGCCGTTGAGGTGGAAGAGGATATAGAGATGTGAGCGTGCCAGAAAATCTTTATAAAATCTACAGTCAGCCAGATTGTGTTCTCGCTTACGACACCCATGTTTGTATATCTACTACTCATATGTATAGGCTAACAGATGACCTGTCAGTGGAAAGAGATCGATACCAAAATAAGAAATATGGCTGATTTTTGGGCAAGTTCAAATTGTTGGAGCGAGAAACATAGGCTCGAAATAGCGATGTGGCTAATACTGAGGAAAGTCTCTTTTGGTCACAATGATGTTCATAAACGATAGAAGGATGTCGAAATAAGAGCTGCTAGGCGGAAAGCTTCTTGTTCAAGGTAATAAAGTCGGGTTTGGCAAAAATTGATTACGTGTTTTATGGGGACAACAATATCGCAAAGCCTATCACACGTTCCAATAATTCGCTTAAAAGCGTAACGTTCAAATGCTTTTTTTAAATGTTTTTCCGCTGTTTCATCGAACGCTCATCTCTTCAACATGAACCTAATTGGAGCCAAATAATGGAGCACAAGTTGCTTAAAAACACTAAAAACGGATCGTTTTTTTTTCTTTTCGAGAGCCGTAAAATTCAAATAAATTCATTTTCACTCTGTACACCACTCATAAACATATGCGCTCTCGTTTGTTCCATTTCTGGATTGTTGTAAGCGTTCGATTTTATCGTTGAAGTTTTCAAGGACATTTGAAGAACGATGAATCCCGAAGAGATATGATGATCGTTCATAAGCTGATGAAATGCTTCTCATTATCATTGTCATAATAGAATCGCTAAAGTATTTATTACTCGTTACTAACTCAAATACAATATGATGTTTTGCCATTTAAGTACGCAATTAAAAAATCAATTTCGATCGTTTTTGGCGTCGTTCTTTTTTCTCAACGAGATTTCTATGTCTCACGAGATGTTTTGCAAATGCAACTTCAAGAAGCTAACGCTTATGATATAAAGCATCAATAAATAAGGTGTTGGCGTTTCTTAGCGAGATAATTATGCATCCAACTTGATAAACAACGTTTTAGTTGATGAAAGACAATACAAATGTAATTGCAGCTAAATTCTTGTTTACATTGTTTAAAAACTCTTCCGCTCTAACCAGACGACATCAACATTTAATAAAATCTCAGCCATATCCTTATTGATTACTCAAAATTTCGCAGCAAACTTTTCAACGATAGTGAACGCAAAAAAAAAAATTCTGTTCTAACCTAGCTTGGTGCGGAGAAGCTAAAATATAACAAAAAAAGCTAGACTCAGTTGGCTTCTGCAAGAAAGGAAGACCACCATTAACTTACAGAAAAATGGAGGGTCGTATCGGATATTTTATGCATATTTTATAGAGGAAGTCGATTGGTTTATCGATAACAATTACATCTTATCAAAACATGTTCCAGTGCGGTGAGCCTCCCCTCAGGCAAACAATGCTCTGCAATTTTAATGACTCATGAAATTCGAAGAGAATCGTAATGGACAGTTGCTGAAATGTTTGCAATCTTTCAAGATCATAAGAAAACAAAAGTCTCAGCAACAGCTCACAATTTTTGGCATTATTTTCGCCGACGATCAAAAACAACTTCCGATTCGCTTACGGTGTCACTCTAAGCCATGAAAGGAAGATCATCCGGAAAAGGTTGTTGAAGTGGAGAGGATGTGTAAAGTCAGTCGCAATTTTCAACGCATTTTTTTTCAAAGCCGCGGCAGATGGAAAACGCAAGAAGAATGACAGTAAGAACCATCATATTCGAGACCCACCCGGTCTGTTTCAAGGCGTCCGTCGTCCATGTTACTCTCAAACACAGCGGTTCATCGTGACATGCTTCACATTTTTGGCTATCACTACATCAGATGATTGAATGTACAACTAAGAGGAAAGTTACAAGTGCCTGAACCCAAGTAAAAATAACTTCTGAAATAATCCATATGAGCTAAGAGACCCTCTACAAGGAGAGGACACGATGGAAATTGTTTCACTAACGATATCCGCATAGCAATTATCCATAAAACAACAGCGAATTGCTCGATTTGAATCTTCTGTCGCAAGCATCTCAGAAGATTTAAACCTGCGAATATGAAGCTCATATAGCTTTGTCGGGCTCATCAGTTCACCACTGAAGATAGGTCTACATGAACTATACCTAAGAGATCTTGACTTTTTGTTAGGGTCATAAATATGGCTGATTATGCATGCCAATAGAGAAACGGTTCAATTCCATCCTATAGGTTCTATCGCTTTAAACAAAGCGTTTCAGTTCATTTCGTTTGCTTCTAACGATCGCAATGTTAGCTACTGAAGAGTTAAGGATGACATGCGTTGTAAGCGACCACTGCCAATTTGCTTCATCTGTTTTCTTTTCTGATCAATACGGAGAGTTCTCCTACCGTTTGTTTTGTTTTTCCTTATACTCGCATTTCCTATACCAATAAAATTGCAAATAAAATTCGGAAGAAAAACCAGAAAAACAGAAAAAGGGTAGTAATTGGTGTGAAAAAGTGCAGCAATGAAAACCGACTTTTTTTTTTCATTTTCACTCAATGGAACCTAGAAATTCTCATACTTAGCATGTCTTAGGTTCATACGAACAGCAGAAGCTGTGCTTCACCGAGTCCATGTCACCAACAAGTAATTTTGTCTTCCAAAATTTCAAATATCCCCAAACGTTACGGAGAATTCTTGCATCTATAAACTCAAACAGCATTTTTTCTAAACGAAATTTGAAACCTTTATGTCGAAAATATCAAACAGAATTCGTCAAATATATCTCTTATTTTCTCACACATTTTTTTACTTCGCCGAGGTGAACAGTGCTCTTGTGTATGCTCATTCATATCGTCGACGCATCGAAACCACATTTGTCGACTTTATATGCCCGGACAAATTCGCTTTTTTGTCTGTATCAAACGTGCGCTATGCTGTAATTTGCTGTGCATGCTTTCTGTTCCGTTATACCACCTGTACCCCACATGTACCAGCCTATAAAGATACTACTTGACTCTAGCTATACACTGCATTATGCCATACTAAAGTAGAAAATATTATCCATGTTCGCTTCGAAATACAGTGGTATGAAGTTAGTTTAATTCTAAAATCTAAAGGATTTGTTGTGATGATGGCAATCAGAACAAGGGGACGATAAGCAATTTTTCCCATCTGTGAGTTTCCAAAGCGATTTGATCAAGGCCTAACATTAACAATAATTGCGGCTGTTTTGTTGACGCACATCTGCACATTGGTTCAAGGAATAGAGCGTACAACCGATACTTAGAAGTGATTAACGGTGAATAAATCGATGATGAACTAGAGAACGATGCGAGGAAAATGATATGCTCTGCATTCTGGTATAGGGACAGTACTTGCTTTGAAGATCTTGTGAGATTTTGAGAGAAATTCGGCGAAATTTCGCCTCAAGTGATGTTCGGAGGTGTGGTGAGGTCGAGGTGTGAGGTCAAGCATGTCCTCGACAAGTAGATGTCCTATCGGTAATAAATGTGTGACATACGGCGAAGATATTTGCGTGCACCGTTCACAAATTGCCAATTAATTTTCACAGCCCAAGAAAATGGACAACTCTTATCAGGTTTAGAAGTCATTTGGCGGTGACATTTGCGTCGCAAAAGATAAGCTTAAGCTGAGCAAATCTTGATTAATACAGTAACTTTTCTGATGCCTTCTCAATTGCAAAAGGCATGATCCCCGTTGTATTCAGCTTAAAATTCTATTTGAGCATAATCTCTCAATGAAACAACGATCATCGCATTCGGTACGGCGACCACATATTCATTGCGATATTCGTTGTTTCGAACTAACTTGGATGATCTCGAAATGCTTCGAATGCCACAATATTTGCTCGAAACTTTGATGAACTATATTAGTAGCGTAAAAAACTCGAAATTGATATATGATCCTTTTTTTAATACAACACTGCGATATCAATAATCATTCAATACTTTAAGCTACGATATCACCGATCAATCAATACTGCAAACAATTTGATAATCCGATTTCATCAGTTGCGTTAAAACAGAAATGAATGAGCTATCTTTGAGAATCAGCTCAAATGTAGTGCATGTGCACCACAATTTCTTCTGAGCATCGATAATGAAAGAAATGAGGGTTTTAGTTTTCAGAGAGCCAAGTGCTGTCTTCCAAGATGAACTGTGTTATGCTACCAGAAAATTATGATATTTGAAATTTTTGCTCGAAAATGTTTTGTTAAAATAAATAATGATGATGAGGTTAGCTGACGAGAGCTTAACTGCATTAAGTCAAGCTGAAATCTTCACAAAATGACGATTTAAAGTCTTAAGCGAAGAAGTCTTAAGACTGACTGTTCGGCCATGTACGCTGTTAGGAGAGAATATTTGTAATTAGCGAGCGTTTTAGGTGAACATCGCGAAATATCCTGCATTGTTAAAGAACTTTGTAATGACAATGGGCTGTAGTGTTACTTTGTTTTCAAAATTGTTCGCATTTCTTATAAAGATTTGGCGGTAGACGAATATAAAGAGCGCAGTCGTGTAATTTGAACGACCTATTTTTGTGTTTCGTCGTTAACGATAAGTTATTTTTATTCGGGAAAATTTCGCAAAGTCTTCATCTTCTTAAAAAATCTTTGCTGGCAAGGATGAGTTATTGGCTTTATTTAAAGATCAGATTGGAGATTAGGTCGGGCGTAGAGAAAAATTTTCAAGATTTCAAGAGGAAACTACTGGATTTGGTACTACGGGAGTGGTGGTGCAAGCGTAAATGTAGCAAGAGGTTTTAAACGAGGAATAGTTGGAGTGGGGAGGAGGGGACGCGGACAAGGATTTTCTGCCGAAGGAGACACTCTGAAGTGTGAGAGAAAAATAAGGACGCGAGCGGGGAATGAAAGATAGGGGATCACGCATAGCCTTACAAATTTCAATGAGTGCTTCAGGCGCGTAGATAATTAGTCTACTAACCTAGATTTGCGTACATTTTCTTCATTTGCCTTACTTTTACAATTTGCCATGAAATCGTTGTGAGTTAAATATTAGAAGCTATTGCCAAAATAAGCCAAGTAATCCAGTTATTCGAGAAATACAGCTACATATATTTGCATTTGAATTGATTCCAAGATAATTGCAGTGTCGCTCGTTCTCCGAATCTTCACACCGGCTACACCTCACAATTCATATGATGTGACCAAGATGTTTTAAATAAACTGATGTTTTCAACCTTCCGCAAGACCATTGTTGTGCGTGTAACTCATATGACGCCAGCTGTAATGTTTCTTAAGGAATACTTACTCAACAACACGTTCACTGATGCACATATACTACTATTGGATATATCAGTAACTGACATTATCCAAACAAATGTTGAGCGATTAGGCCAGCATGATCTCCTCATGTGAAGCTGTTAGAAACTATGTAGACTAAATGCTTCAACGGTTCATCTTGGCTCAATCATATCAAAAGGATCGTTAAATGGCGCATATGCGCCATTATAAGTCGAGAGTTGTCGCTTCATTTCATCAATTATAGAAATAATATACATATCCCTTTGCAAGTGTTTAATTCCATTTCGTCAACCCTAATTCATGTTTGATTCCAATCCAGAAGTATACAAAAGCTTAGAAAATATTTAACTGCAACTGGAGATGGATCCTCTGAGAACTACGAACGTTGTATGGTAACTGTTCGAAAGTTTTGTGCTAAAAGCAAGTAACATAATGCAAGCGATGCAGTATAAGAATTTATAACATCTAGTGTAGGCAAAAATCTACTAGATGTTATAAGGGAGGCTGAAAGAGTTATGGTTACGCAGAAAGTTAACTCATGTTTACTGAGCACTCTTCAACGCTTCAAAAAAGCAGGCATCGAGATGGATAGCTGAACCTTGAATCACTTTTAGCATATCCATCTCTAATTTCTAAACTCGAACATAAAGAATGTTGGTTTCTTTCTTAAGAGGAGTTTTAGCTAATAAGACGTTTTCATCCGATGTTATGAGGCGGTTTATTTGAGAAATGCTAAATTTTTGTATTATTTAGGTTATTTTTCATTAGGCTAAATTTAGCTAAGTTTTGTAACCTTATTAATTAAGCTGAATTTTGCACACCAAAAATTAAACTTCTCATCAAAAAAACAAAAATGACATTTCCACGTTTATTTCTATTGTTTGATCATTTATGCAACATTAACAGCACTCGTCCCGAGATGACGTTGGTCGGACGGAAGCGTTTGCACTTAATAAATAATTAAGCGATAAACATTGAGCATTCTTTGCGTTCAGAACGAGAAATTCGTTTCAGTAGGTCCCAATAGTCCATCGTTTCGTATCGTTCAATTCGTTCAATCTCCTTTTAATGGACGCTTTTACGAAAAGGATCGTCTTAAAAAATGCAATCGACAATCGACAATATGCAACCTGAATGCAATCGACAATATGCAACCTTAATGCAATCGACAATAATTTCTTGAAAAATCGTTTAATTGTCCTTATGTTGTCGTCATAAAAGCTAACGATAGTTCATAATATGCAACCTTAATGCAATCGGCAGTATGCAACCTGAATGCAATCGACAATATGCAACCTGAATGCAATCGACAATAATTTCTTGAAAAATCGTTTAATTGTCCTTATGTTGTCGTCATAAAAGCTAACGATAGTTCATTTTAGTTGAAATTTTATGAACAAGTAATAGCAAGCTTTAAAAAAAATTATTTCTTAGAGTTTGTTTAAAATTTCTACTCGACAATTCGACAACGATTGCGCCCAGTTATTGCAGCAAACTCCTCTTTAGTCCCAAAAAAAAAACCAAATTGGAGACACTACCTGCTATCTGCAACAGTGTTCAAGTATAGCAATGATCACCATAAAAGAATAAGTATAAACAAATATTAAACACATTTATGGCTCGATTGATGCCGAAAAGTTTCCACGAAAGTGTGGTTCTTCTCAAAGCTCATTTAGTGGCTCGAGAATAGATACTTGGTTTCGTACGAATTTTCGTCGCAGATAAAATGAACAACATCTATCACTACACTGCTCAGTCAAAAACAGTAATGCGCATTCGACACCATTTTTTTCCTTAACTAGGCTAAAGTTCCCTTAACTAGGATTAAAATGAACCTTTGAGTTGATGCCATAAAACCAGACAATATTGAGTGATTCTTAAGCTTGTTGCTATCATTGCTTTACCTCTACATCAGTTCGTGCAGCCTAGCGTTCCACCGCTCGTTGTTTGACTAGAATTATTCGATTAGGCTACTTGATGGACTGACCCTGAATAGCATCTACCTCTTATGCCTGCGCAGATTTCATGTTTTTCCAAAAATCGCTAGGTGAGGATGGAAGGAGCAGGATAAATGAAATTATCAGGGATGAATAGCAAAATGGGACAATTTCAACTTTGGGAGGAGTGAATTAAGAGCTTATGCACGTACTGACTCGAACATCTTAAGCCATTAACTAGTCATGGTCTTTTTAACTCGAGCTCTTCGGACAAGAGGATGCCTCCAACATATGTGGCCTGAAAGAAAACGCTAGCCTTCTGAGATTTGTTGGCGACCGAATGCTGGGATGGAGCGAAAGAAGGCAAATTTTGGTAATCAAGTGGGACAGGAGGGGGGGGGGGCGGGGGTTGGGAAGAGGAGGCATCAAGCAAATGATGCAGAGAATGAAAAAATAGTAACATAAAGAGTGGTATAGCAGTAACTGTTGGTAATTTAAGACTAAAGTTGCATATGGAAGAGTGCAATTCCTTTCGTATGAACTGTTAGAAATTACGGTGGGATCGATAGTATGAAAGGTTGAGTTGTAAAAATGTTGCTTTACCTTAGGCTAGCAAGCCTTTTTCCCACCAGTAGAGAGCATACTCAACTACCGAGAGCCCTAACCTACCGCAATGCCTCTAAGATGAAGTGAGTTGAAAAATTAATTTTTCCATATCAGGATTTTGATCTTTTTTTTACAATATTTTGCATATTTTGATCATTTCGCATTACGTGTAATATAAACAGGATATGCACATTGTTTGCTTCTACCATTCATTGCAGTTAGCACTATCGGCATTGATTTTTGCATTTTTATAGGAACGTTTTATACGAATGAAAGACGAAAAAAAAAACAAGAATCAAGTTGATCACTCTTGGATGACCGATCATTTGATCAATGGATCGATGGAATGACATATATATATTTATGAACATTGACTGTTGTAGCAGTGAACAGTATATGGAATACTAAAGATAAGATAAATATCATTGGCATCCACGATTTTTCAAATCCTTCGTTAGTGCTATTTATGCTCTTGTGCATCTGAAACTATTTTCATTTCTGGAATAATTTATTCTGATTAAGTGAAAAGTACACCATGCCTTTAAAGTATATGCCTAACAGTGATGTACACTATCCATAACACTAGGGTCAATGAGCAGCTCATACGTTTCTTACGAAGAAGTATGTTACAGCTTCTACCTTATCAGTAAGGCATTGTTCTTTCATGCAAGTCGCTTTAACTAGACTGATTCTAATAAAGCCCGTTCATGACTTACTGATGACCTCCCGCTCCAATTTATTTGAACGTAGGTTTTAATTCAGGTGGGAGAAAACAATGGTATTCATAGAGGACATTTGCCGTCATAACATTTTATCAAACGAGTTATCAAGATGAACAGTTTACTAGAGCCGCTCTTCAAGGCTCAAAGCGATAGACCAAAATTCCAGCAAGATCTCAAAACTCAAAACCGCTATAGCATTATTTGTTCATTTCATTTCTTACGCTGCATTTTTTTAAAGCGCGCTCGTTAGTGGTGTTTTGGCATCTTAGAATCCTTCTGATGTTACGTTCATGACTTACTGATGACCTCCCGCTCCAATTTATTTGAACGTAGGTTTTAATTCAGGTGGGAGAAAACAATGGTATTCATAGAGGACATTTGCCGTCATAACATTTTATCAAACGAGTTATCAAGATGAACAGTTTACTAGAGCCGCTCTTCAAGGCTCAAAGCGATAGACCAAAATTCCAGCAAGATCTCAAAACTCAAAACCGCTATAGCATTATTTGTTCATTTCTTACGCTGCATTTTTTTAAAGCGCGCTCGTTAGTGGTGTTTTGGCATCTTAGAATCCTTCTGATGTTACCGTCGTAACAATCGATCAAGTTTATTACTAGATTAGTGTGCTTGCTCGTTACGTAAGCGTTCAGGCTCAACATCTTCTAAAGTGTACTTTTCTGATGCAGCCACTGCATCATGCTTTGATCCTCAGCACAGTCATCGTGAAGGATGAGGGGTGGGGGGAGGAAGAAGAGGAGCTTTCTGCCAGAGTTCCAAGAATGTCCACTCACCTGCTTGCGGTTTTGTCACCTGACGCTTCTTTGGCGGTCTCACTTTAGCCAAGTATTCACGTGTCAGCTTCAGCTTAATAGGCTTGTCTTTGGCTAGCTGGTATCGACGTTTTTCGATTGCCTCAAGCCACATCAGTGCTGCCGTTGGTACGGTAGCAACTATGGCTATGGGAAGTAATATAATGAGTGCCTAAAATGCATGTAACACATGCAAAGACCCTCGCAGTTTCTTCACTTTCTTCACATTTTTTAGTCCATTTGTCGCCCAAATTGTCATGCTGCATCGAATGGAGAAAAGCTTTGCGTGATTGAATTTCCTGCTTCTCTCCGTTTGTTTCTAAGATTGTCTCTATTTGTAACAGCATGGTACCCTAATTTTATCTCATCATCACTCGCAATAAGTGGACAATTACTGGAATCATCTCGAACTGAACAACTGCCCTTTCCTAATACATGTTTATTCTTGGACAAACCCGCTAGAGGTATTGAAAACTTGCAACCTTGCAAGCAAGGCATTTTTAGCGACGATTTTTTTTGTTCAGAAATGAATGCGAAAACTAAGCGGGGTTTCAATCCCATGAATCAAAAAGCACGTCTTCACAGTCGACATATTGCAGGAATAAATAAAAATTTGAGCATATCTTCAATAGCAAGAACATTTGCGCCTCTTGCCACGCCGTATGAGAATATATATATATATACATATATATATGTATATATAGTATGCGATGCGATACTATAGTATGTATAA
>JPKZ01001748.1:106978-138007 GCA_000803305.1 Toxocara canis
CCTGTCACTTGTAGACGAAAAATAAATGAAAAAAGATGAACGATTATCGGACAGCCGAAAAAAATTGTTAAGCCAATTGACAAACTTACGTATTCCGACAGTCGTAACGAGCCGGTGTTTTTGATAAATCGACAGAGAACATTAAAATTTCGGTCACTCCTGGAGTGACTTCGAGGAACGGTTTTGCCGAAAAAACCTCCGCCTGTATAAGAAGTGAAGTTGTATAGCAAAAAAAGATGTTGTGGAATGTGTACATGTATATACATATATATGCCACGGTTATCATATTTTTTATTGGCAACTCACAACAGCTAATATATTTCTACAGCTTCCTGAAGGTTGCCAAATAAATAAGCATCGGACCACCAATTAAAATCTTCAGAATGAGACTTCTCCGACGACATAGATTAAACTACCAATATTACAAGTGTAATCGACAATGAACAAACTTCAATCCGATTTGATCAAATTTCGTAGCTAATCGGGCGGAAAGATGAAGCTAAAGTTGGACACAAAACCATGTGTACTCAATTTTATCACATACATTGCTCATCGGGCCGAAACTCTGTTCAACATTATCGATTCCGTCGAATACATTCTCTTCCATGTGAGCAATATGTAGCACAAATGCACAAGTATAACTCGTCAACAATAATTGTCGTGCACTTCTGAAATACTATGGCACTTCCTTATTTTAATATAGTGCTGTAATTGAACGCTATTAAAATTTTTAAGTTCATTAAAGCCTCATGCATGCTGCTTTGAAGGTATACTGGTTGTGGAAGTTTGGGGATGCAAAGCGCTGCTGCTGCATCCACGAATAGTACGCACAATTTCTGCGATTTTTCTTGACCACAGTTGCGTCCTGTAAAGTAGACAGATAGGTGTAATATTACATGCTCAGGGCAAAAATATTTCTCGGGCGAAACTAGCTTAAAGAGAAAGCATCGGCTTTTTCGACGAAAAACCAAACGCGTATCCGACGTTTGCTATAAGCGGAATGTGCAGTGAGTAACCATAAACGAACATCTATATTTCACGGTATCGGTGAACGTTCTTATTCAGTAACCGTTGAGACTCAAACGAACTTCATTTTGTATATACCCATTTTCTCTATCTGCTTAAGTCGGATGATCCTTCAGTGTATGTTATCTGACGGAAACAAGAAAAAATAAACCTCATCGAGAATTTGCCGACCGCTCAGGAAGCCAGAAACTGTCAAACAATTTGCGATCAAAAATGGACTATTTCAAGCAGGAATCTATTTGCGTATTCATACAGTTCTTGCAGATTTCTACATTGCTCTTTGCAAATTATTTCCATTCATTATCATCGCCCTCACATGGTCACGCGGGTCAGCGTGACTGAGTGCAAATGAGCGACCTGAACATTAACGCAGACCGGAGAGGCATCTTACATATATATATATAGGGGACAGTAGCTCAGTGGTACAGCTTCAGCTCTGTGCGCGGGAAGGCTTGGGTTCGGTTCCCGGCTGTTTTCCCAATGGATCGCCAGCAGGCTGACCACCAGGCGTTCCGAAACTGGTCAAAACAATCATGCGTGGTGTGGTTATCAGCTGTACCGATACGGGAATCGATGAAATTAGCTGCCTTTGCATCCCTTTGCATACACATATATGTATCATATTGAGGTGCCGATAGAGAAACAGTCTGTGAGCGGTGGGGTGGTGCCATTCGTGAAAGAAATCTTTTGCAACACAACAATCGCAACGAATATGCTGTCCTAGAATCCTGAAAAGTTTTCGATGAGCATTGACTGCAGTTAAACACATAATCTACATTGCTACGATGATCCACTGTATTTTGCCAAGAAATTTCAACAATGTTCGCCTCCTATAACTAATGTCCAACCAAATCGACAGCGTAGCCTATCATTTTCAATACAATTGTTTAAGCAGAGTTTACATTGTAACTTCAATAGCTTTCCATCTAAACGCTTCACTTATTTGTTTGGGTCGTATTTACTTAAAAAAGCAATCTCGTTGAACGCTACCAATTACTCATTGTAGATGTGATGTTTATTCGAGTATACCTCCGCTTGGTTCCTTTACAGACTTATTTGCCCTTCTAAAAAGGAATCCATTTGGCCTTTCATAAAAGATAATTCAGTCACATGTTGCAAACTTTTCTGAATCAACATTTTCTGATCAAACAATTCCATAGCATCAATTTCACCTCAAAAACCCTTATGTTGCGATAATAACTGGAAGAGAAAGCCTTCAGTGCTGTAAAGATATCGAGAAAAGAAAACAAATGATATGTGTTTCAAGGTTATTTTACTTCAGTACTCTTCGGAATTTTCATTTCTTTTCCATGCCCGTCGAGCTCTTAGCTACTGATCACTTCTCAAAAATCCTAAAATTTATGCGTAATATACCGTTCATCGAGTACTGATAAAAGGTTGCCCATCGTTCGTCTCAAGCGAAAGATTGACCACATTCAGATTTACACCGTAGAGCACTGATGAATTTCTAAAGATCCGCGTTTTTTGGCCACATCATTGATTTATTCGTCCACATGACGCAGTAATAAATGCCATCTTAGGTTCATGAACAAAATGGCGTTCGACCTTATTTGCCAGAAGTCTCAAATGTTATATGAATTGTTAAATGACACTCGGAAAAATACGATTAAATATTTACATAAACGGCGAAAACATTCGCCAAATGATTAAAAGATAAATGTCACAAACCTTCGAATATTTTAAATCTCCTTCTCATTTCCCTTTGAAATGTCTCTCTTTAAATTCGATCAGCTAACTCTTCGAAACGGAACAAACAGCCTGTATTAGCATATTTTTAATTCGAATCCATTTTCCGCCTCAAACTTAGTCGTTCATTTTGGACTATCCATTTCTATATCAGATCTCTTTAAATTACACATTCCTCTGTACTGCACCCCTGCTCTCCCCCCCCCCCCCCCCCCCCCTCCCCTTTCCCCCCCACGAGAAAATAAAACAAATGATATGTGTTTCAAGGTTATTTTACTTCAGTACTCTTCGGAATTTTCATTTCTTTTCCATGCCCGTCGAGCTCTTAGCTACTGATCACTTCTCAAAAATCCTAAAATTTATGCGTAATATACCGTTCATCGAGTACTGATAAAAGGTTGCCCATCGTTCGTCTCAAGCGAAAGATTGACCACATTCAGATTTACACCGTAGAGCACTGATGAATTTCTAAAGATCCGCGTTTTTTGGCCACATCATTGATTTATTCGTCCACATGACGCAGTAATAAATGCCATCTTAGGTTCATGAACAAAATGGCGTTCGACCTTATTTGCCAGAAGTCTCAAATGTTATATGAATTGTTAAATGACACTCGGAAAAATACGATTAAATATTTACATAAACGGCGAAAACATTCGCCAAATGATTAAAAGATAAATGTCACAAACCTTCGAATATTTTAAATCTCCTTCTCATTTCCCTTTGAAATGTCTCTCTTTAAATTCGATCAGCTAACTCTTCGAAACGGAACAAACAGCCTGTATTAGCATATTTTTAATTCGAATCCATTTTCCGCCTCAAACTTAGTCGTTCATTTTGGACTATCCATTTCTATATCAGATCTCTTTAAATTACACATTCCTCTGTACTGCACCCCTGCTCTCCCCCCCCCCCTCCCCATCTCTCATCTTTGCCCGCTAACATTGGCATAGATTCTTCTCGTTAAAGTCAATCGCCCTCTAGCAAGTTGAAACGTTACAGTTCGACTAAATTGAATTCTAAGATATACAACGAACATATCAAATCAAAATCAAGAACTGTAACATATATCGAATAACGCATCCGATGTATGGTATTCGTTGCAGGATCGCTCACATGCCAGGAAACTGCATGAATGTGACGTCAGTGATCACTAATCCATACCGCTGTTCCATCCACAGAAATCAATCGTAGTCATAATATGCAATCGTGCATAATTTCACGAAGACAAACTATGAAATAGAGTTTTCCATAACTCGACTTGTTACAGGTGATTGGAAGTTTAATAGCCTAGTTAGTACTTTAGCAAGATTAATAGTACATCTTCATTTCTCTTTTTGAAAATAAAATCATCACATAATTAATGATGAACCTAAAATCAAGTATACGGTGCGCCTTACTACTGCAGCCATCCCTCATGGAATACGTCTTAAAATGTGACAAAGAGGATAACTGTTATTAAAAGGGGAAATAAAAATGCCTTTAAATCGAAGAAAAAGCGCTCAGAAATGAATTGCGGTTTTGAAAAAAATTCTCCAACTGAAAATTAGATTGTCTAGCGTTTCGCTCTAATTTATTAGTTCTTTCCGTTTCTCTCTTCCCCACTACATACCCACTTCCCTTATCCAAATTTCAGTGAGCAATGCGAATCAGCGATCATTGAACATAAAAATTCAACTTAATTACCATTGATTTCAAAGCAAAAATTGCGTATTAAATCCATATAACGTAATGACTATAATAAGAACCATTTAATAATTAGGAACTTAAAACTAGAGCTCATCATATAGCACACTATTCACAATACGATCAATCATATAAATACATATCTATAATCAAAAAAAATTGAAAATAAACAAAAGAAAAAGAACAATTCAATAGAAATTCGATTCAACGCAAAATGATAATAGCAACAATTCTAAATTTGTACGACAATACTCAGCTAACTTAATTCCTCGACTTAGCTAGAACGTTTTAACAAAACTGATTCTTCAAACAAACATTTTAACTATCAAATCTACTTTAACACATATTTTTGTTATGTTTGCGTGTTAAAACTCAAATTTTTTTTTCCGATTCCATTATTTCATGGTTCTTGTTTCCGTTGTGTTATTGCGATCAGCATAAAAAAACTATCAAATCTCTCAGCATTTTTCAAATTGCTTACATAGAAGATTTTTGTTTCACTCGTTAGCACGGCATTCAATTGTATTCATTCGTCTCTATTCGATAGGAAGTTTTGTGTGAAAATAGCACGCTCATTAATAAAAATTTCGAAAAAAACAATTAATTACTCGAAACAATATAACTTTATTACAATACCTGGATATTCATGCAACGAAACAATGAAAACATATAGTTAGTATAACAAGCATTCCGCAATTTTTTTTTTCTTGAATTTCAATATACGTCTCAGAATGCCCCTCTGTGAACGACGCGATATCTAAGCTTTGTGAAACTACAAAGTTCGAGTAATCCTAAAGCGCTCTAAATGATCCGCTTGGTAGTTCATGTAGAAGAATGTGCTCACGCAGCATGCTTGCCACTACCACTACTTTAATGAATGTGAAAAGCTCATATTGGATGAATTAGGAACCAAAAATATCTTAAGGAAAATGAGTTTCGAGAAAACAATTCGCTAAAACAATTGAACTGTAGCATATGAAAATGGATAAACAAACGTTAAAAATACTTGCAATCTGGCCACACTTTTGAACAATTCTCTTATAGAGAACAACCAACATATTTCGCCTCAAGCGACAAGCAACCTCCATATTTACAAGGAATGCTTGTTAGAATTGCTTATTTCAAAACAAATTTGAGATAGGAGATGAGAATAATGGAAGCGATTTGTTCAAATAGGGAGAGTGGAATTCCTTTTCGATGCGATCAAAAAAAAACGCGTAGAGATTTCGCGAAATGATTAAAATTGAAAACATAGACAAGATTTTATCATTTCTTGTTGTTGCACAATTAAAACTGTTATTATTAAAATTCCAGCCGAATTTCCAGCTGGAATCTAACCCATCCGTTGTAAAAATGAGTTGTACGAAAGAAAAAAGATGAAAAAAGAGAAAAAAGAAAAAAATCGAGCAAAAAATTGCGCTGCTAATCAACTAAGAGTTTAAAAAACCGAAGCGATGATAAACGCATTCATGATTTCCGGAAATGATAAACAATACTATTTTCCAATAATCGCTAAGCCTCGAAAATTAGTTTTTAAGTGCTTGTAGATACTAAATTAATTACTACAGTAAGATATGCAATAATTATTTGTGTTAATTAGAATTTTCTTTAGGCGAAGAAAACTCTTCGCAGCGAATCGAAAGGGTTCCACTCCGATTTTGAATCCTAATAACACTACAAGATAGGAAAGCAATTGTGCTAAGATCCCCTGATTTGAATGAGCAAAAATGGGAGCACAAAATAGAATATCGAACTCGAATATAGCGCACGACTTGAAGACGTCCTCAACTGCCGAACTGAAATGAATTTGTGACTTAATATATACACTTTATCATCATGAGAAATTTTACGAAAAGAAATGATAAGAACTGCACGAAAAGAGACTAGAAGAACAGGAACTATCGCAACAGAATTATATTCCCATTTCCTGCTCCTCTCATATCTCCCTCCCCTCCTCCCCCCCTCCCTCATTATCCCCTCTTCTGCGCATTCCTCGGCTCACTTTGCATAACTCTCACACCATGTATCTTTGACATCGTTCGGTTTATTGTTGTTTCACATTCGATTAATAGATTTCGGAGATAAAAGTACAGATTCACTTGACAAAGTAGACAACGTTCCAACCAGCTTCAGCGAAACCTCTCTGTTTCGGCTAAACAACGGAATCCCGCTTCCACATACACCGATTTATTTATGCATTTTTCTCTGTCTTTAGCTCACTTTGCATAACTCTCAAACCAGTATCTTTGATATCGACAAGTTTAAAAGGCGTTTTTCACTTGTTTTTTTTGTTTTGAAAATTCAGATTCGGTTTAAACAATGGTCTTCCGAAATAGCCTCTTAACGATTCATTCCCTTCCTCATCGGCTACCACAGATGATTTTCGACGACAAATATGGTGATGATTTGTCTGACATTATTCTTGTTACCTTTCAATGCCTTACTTTAACTTTAAAAAAATTTTTTTGAAAACTTTAAGACTTTGAACTAGAAAAGCTTTTAACTTCGAAGTCATACAGTTTATATTCGGTTTATTGTTGTTTCACATTCGATTAATAGATTTCAGAGATAAAAGTACAGATTTACTTGACAAAGTAGACAACGTTCCAACCAGCTTCAGCGAAACCTCTCTGGTTCGGCTAAACAACGGAATCCCGCTTCCATATACACCAATTTATTTAAGCATTTTTCTCTGTCTTTAAAACATGCTTCACCTTCTATCCTGGACTTCGACGGATTCTTTCTTCTTGCCTATGGCCAACAAATTCCTTCTCAAGACGTACTGAATAAACTCGTTTGATACTTCCAAAAAGTCTACCCTCATCTCCCCCTATCCATTTGATATCATACGGTCCAATTGGGGCACTGATTTCGAGTGAGTCGTTCGAATTTTCCTTTACAATTAGTCTTAACCATAAGAGGGAAATGAAAAATTTTCATCACAACAATGCGCTCAAATCAGTCGTATCTAATGCAGTAGCTATCGAGGAGTTCTATCGCGTGAAACATAGAGCAAGTTCTGAGAAATAATAGGGAAACATAAATTTAGAGCGCGTAGCAAAATCTAAGCCACATTATTTTGAGTTGTTCGATTGCTGATCGCTTGAGAGGATCTTCTTGCTATTACTGGGCGTGTATCTGGCAACTAATCTCATCGTCAGGGTGCATAGCAAGTTGCGAACGTAAGGTGTATGTCATATATGTATGATGATGTGATGGGAGCAATTAACACATGTGGAACATCTATAAAGCAATCGCTCGTATACCTTACTTCTTAGATTTACCGTATCACATGCGAAAATTTCTGCCCTGATTAAACAATTCAGCATCTCTGATAACAAACTGATAATCTCTGATAACAAATAAAGTTGTTGACTTACGATAACTATGATACTCGATGTCTTTTGCACTTCTCCACATAGAACATTCTCTTTGCTTCCGCCTTTCGATTGGTTTTATGTGAGAGCCACCACGTAGATACATCCACTGATTGGATTTCAAATATTCGGGCCATGGCTCACCATAATTATCGTTTAGATGAGGCACTCTACAAGACGATTTTCTACTATATTAAAGAAACTACTATTTAAAATTCAGCTTTATTAAATAAAGAACGCTTAATTAACGAGTGAATGTATCCATCGATGATAGCAAAATGAGAAAAATATATTAACAGGCGATTTAGTCAAGAAAATTATTTGCAAGAAACCCAAACGAATCCACATGAACTTTTATTTATTATTTACTTAGCCGATTTATTTCTGAATGAATGTTCAAAAACGCAATTAAAGTGCTTCGACTAATGAATAAAAGTAGTGTATTGAAGGAGTGCGGAAACGCGCTAATCAGAATAGATAACAAGTACGCTTCTTTCAATTTCGTTCGACAGACCAATCATTTCCATGATCTGTCAAACAACGGAATAATGGCAAAGAAAAAAATCGAAAAGTAATTATTCCTCTTTTCAACCCTACCAAAATGCATCAGAGTAGGGAAATCTTTATTCATATATTCGATGCCGATCAGCGGCGCCGAAACCGGAAGGAAAGGAATAGGAGCGGGTAGTTACCACAACCAGGCAACGAGGTGATATGCTGGATACTTTTCAGCAGGACGTTTGTATCCCTACAGAGAGCTAGATACCAAAAGTAAGTTGCGCATTCGTGGATCAATGCGCGAGCAGAATTTTCGTTGTAAGAGGGAGGCGCTCTAAGCTCCTTTGAAGGTGAACGGCCGGTCTTTCTTAAGGTGCGGCTTCCCATGAGGGCATTTGCAAAATGATCCCTAAGCAGGAGTGAACGGTTCGTTTCAAAAAGTAGTAAAGATTAGTCCAGGTTTGATCAAGGTAGCTGGCGAACAATAAAACACAAGCGAGAGTAGTAGAATACTGCAAAACGTAACGAATATTTCTACGTTTTAAGGAATTGAGTAGCGGTTATGCACATGTAAGTTGGTACTGAAAGTCCATCGGCTTTTGAACTGCGTAATTAAGGGCTTTGCGTCCTTCAACGCGAATGTTCGTAGTGGTTTTCGGTTATTCCTTAAGCCGTTTTTTAGTGCGATTGCAAGAAGCACATATCGTCCAACTCCCCTCGCACTCTTTCCACCACGTTTCTGTAAAAGTTCCTTGCGATGCATAACGTCTCATGGTTTTGGTTGTCGTCTAAAGACGCATCAATAATGCAAGCAGCAAGCGTATGAACAGAAGCGATCCATCCATTCCTGGCTGTTCCTCAATTTTACCGACATACCGACACGCTTCAAACGTTCCTTATATTGATAGATTCACATTGAGCTTGCTACGCAGCCCATTTCTGACGGAGTCGAACCACATGTTAAATCTTAGACCTCAAACTTATGAGACTGCCGAATTTAGGTTAGAGCATATAGACACACATACACACACAAACAAACATATACATACATCACATCACCTCACACACCTCACGTTAAACGTACACACACACGCGCACACATATACACACGCACACACACACGCACACACACACGCGCACACACACACACACACAAATGGGTGCACAAAAATAACGTACATGTCTCTTAACTCAAATAACAACAACAACGACAAAAACTTGGTCAATCACTCACCCTTCAGCTGCGAAACTTTTCCAGTATTGGATAACTTTATAACTGAACACCTTCTCCCGATTCGTATAACCAGCTGTTGTGTTATATATTGGCGCACCGAATACGTATTCAATTTCATAGCCATGCATTACACCTGTCCATTTTGGCCAAGGATTTGCGCTGAAATGAAGGAACTGTGCACTGAAAAAAAAAAGCATCAGAATTCGAAAGTTTCGAAAGGAGAACGAGATCAAGAACTAACAAAAATTTAATGAAATATAGAACTTAAGGAGTCTTGATCAAAACAAATGACGAGGTGACTTAACAATAAAACATCATAACTTAGCTTTTTTTTTCACATGGTGTACATCTAGAACTTGCTAAAATGAAAAGATTCTCACTAGGTCACAGTAGATAATTGAATAAGGGGGAAGCAGGCGTAGTCTTTATCTTTGGAAATCAAACATGCTTGGGATGTGATACTGCGCAACTGATGGTTTACTTTGATAACTGACACTAGTAACTCAATTTTAAATCCGAAATTAAAAAACGATCAAAACATCGTATAATACAGCTGCACCATAGCGCAACGTAAGAGCCCCTAACTGTGCCACTTTTACGCGTATAGCTTATTTCGAATAGGTGAACTTAGTGGACAATAACTGATTGTACCACTTTGTGTTTGATTTTAAGGACATATTCATAACTAATATTTATAACTAACTCGATTCTTGTGTATCAAAATTTATTCATAACTAACTCGATTCTTGTGTATCAAAATTTTATTGTGGCTCCGAAAATATAATGAATAAAATAGTTGAACGTAGTAATGTCATCTGTGACATCCAACAAGGATATACTGGGTGGATCGATAACCGATTTGGTTTTAGACTGATCAACTAGGATCGCTTAGAACGCCAAACGCCCAAGCGAAGCTGGGATGATTTGCAACGTGCTGGGATGATCAACTAGTAACTTGATCAACGATCGCGGCACTACACTACACAGAACAGAACAAAGTGAGCATCTGTTTATTTTCGGTCATACTGATAGCAATGACGTTTCAAGAGTGGATGACGACTTATGAGCACGGCGGGCTAGGCTAGTTCGTACCTTTGATGATTATGACTTATACGGTTTTTGATGATAACTTATATAGCAGAAGATTATTAACTATACAGCAAGAGATTGTTAATTATACAACCGTTCACCTCACGGATGATGAAAACAAGTGAACGGTCCTACTCACCTTGAAGGTTGATCGAAATAATAGACGTACACTCTCCCATCGCCTCCTCTCATCTGCTCTGCTAACCAAAGACTATCACATGTGAAGAAATAGTCACCAACCATCTGATTCACCTACAAAACTATTGAATGTCCTGTTACGTATTTCAAAAAGCCATAATCGTTTTTTCGAAGCGACAATCGAACCTGACAGCTATAATATGGTGAACTAAGTTTTAACCGAACAAGCTATGTAAGACGTGCCAGTCCCCACTCCCTACTCTACTGCGCTTTTACTCGGGATATAGGCCTAACTAGGAAAAGTCAGAAAAAACACAAAACAGGCTTACAGAGCAATGAAGCACGCATCGTGCACACTGCACATGGTAAATGCATGGGCATGTACAAAAGGTCCCTAACGACCATCGGTATACTCGGTCATCCCTTCCCCAAAACAGCCCATGGGGTTTTATTTTTTGCGTATCATCCAAGAAAAGACTCCGCTCAAGGGAGTCGCTCTTTTTTTTCTAGACAATCGGATGCCGAATGTTAATGTGAAATCAGACGTTATGGCACTATTTGTAAACAAAAACAAAAATCTACCTTAACGAGGGTCTATGCATTCTGCAAGACGCCAAAAGGAAGCTTTTGAAAAGGATCTCTGTCCCACTCACTTTTCCTTCAATACATCAATATTTCCCTCCTAGCGTACAGAAACTATTGAAGACAACAATGGATGAACTTACCTGTTCGGCGTAATATTTATTCTTTCCAAGACCATGTTCGCATTTCTTGTCGAGATATACGTATGCAGCAGCATCGCGTACTACTTCCGGCTGTGTTTTGAATGCAGTATTGACGCATTTTAGGAAATCCTCCTGACTCAAAAGCGGTTGCTCGCTTTTATCAAAAAATTCGGGTAAATTATAGATGTTCCAGAAATTTCCTGAAAACAAACCATAAAATTGGGTATAAGTCGGGTCTATACGGTATAACTGTAGGGAAAACGGCATCTCTCATACGTAGAACTTCTACCGGAACCGCTGGCATCAATAGAATAATGAAGCCTTCGATGTCGCTCAATTGTAATCGATTGAATTCGAACAAAGGATCATCAAAGAACTATCTACATTCCTATAAATTTTTGAAGCTGACAAAAACATGGTATTTGATATACGAATTTCGCTACATTATTTATTGTATATGACGCATTTAGAAGCAAAAGAATATAAAGCAAAAGGCATTAAAGAAAGGCTCCTAACAGACACGGTGACATTTCAAAAAAAAGTGGAATATCTACGGAGACCTCGAGAAAGGCTAATGTCAAGGACAAGAGGTCACTTACCTTCATCGTGATTAATTCCCACCATGAGGTTAACATTTTTGTTGAACTGTCCTAAGTGAAGTGCGGTGAAACCATCGTACTGTCGGAAGAAATTGCGATCACGCGAAACGGGCACAAATGGAAACTCGAGAAATTCCAGATTGTTCCACATATCTTCCAGAAGTTTTGCGGCTGGTAACCTTCTCAAGCAGGTAATCGTTTCAGAGATCTGAACTACTTGAAAGTTTCATTTCATTTATCCACTAGCAATCAACAGCCTTGCTATTGTGGTGGCCACATTATACACAAAACTTTTTCATGCTTGTCTAAGCTTTATGGGCATGGCATATTGACTTCCAGTAGGGAGAAAGATTAACACACCACACTACGCCCATCTTTGTTCCTTACTCACAAATTCTATATTGTAATCCACCTCTTTTCGAAACTGACTTTTCAAATGCTTTCCAAAACCAGCGGGTAAAACGTACAATATACGTAAAAATTCGCAGATTTATGTACCTTCATGAAGAGATCAAATTACCTTCTTAAAGTTTTTTTAAAACCCGTTTATGAATTTCACCATGAGCTTCGAAGTTTTCAACGAAATAAAGAATTAGCGAATATGACTTGAAGACAAGTGCTTACGTCTTCTTTATAGCAGTTATGTCTTCTGGCAAGTGCTTCACTTTTTTGTAGCGCTTTTGAAGGTGAGTCCATTGACCATTTGTTGTCAAGAGTACCGGACTGAAGAATCCCATTATTGAAAAGACCTCGACTTGCCGGTGCAATCAGATGCGCTACTATCGATGCGGCGCCCGCAGATTCACCAAACACCGCAATACGAGACGGATTGCCGCCGAATGAATGCGCATTCTCGCGTACCCAATGCAAGGCCAATTGCTAAAATTCGTTCCACTGGACTAACTTGTAAATTTTTTGGCCATTATATGAGCCAACTTGAAATGAAGCTTATTTCCGATTTTTGCTGAGTTGACGACGATGACAAACGAATCTGCCCTATGAATTCGTAAGGAACTTCCCGAATGTTGACAGCAATAAATTTAAACGTAACATTTGATATGTTCGCTCAGATTATTCTCCATCACCTTGCTGCAAAAAGGTTAACAAGCCATGTTGTGTCAGTGTTTATTTAATCTCTACGTTATTTATAAACCGCACAAAACGTGCACTATATTTGCTGCGGTCTTCTGAGCTTATAAAAGTAAGCTTTCAAAATGCTGAGGAAGAACGAAGAGTTCGTATTTACGTGCACTTCTATACAAAGCATCATTGTGCAGTGTTCGCACTGACAGCCGATATGAATATACGACGTCAAGTCCAGCTTCACTCATTAACTTATTCTTCCGAATATCCAGTACGTAGTGAGTTAATAAGAGTCCGGCCGAATGAATAAGTTAACAAGTGAAGTCCAGTTTTACTTATTAACTTATTCATCCGGTCGGACTCTATATCTGAATGAAGTAGAGTTCGATGCAAAAGCAGAACCATTGCTCGCTCTGTGCTGCTCTTTGTGAAAGCATGACTGGGCGAGTTTTTGTTCCTTCTCAAAACTCAAAAGACATTTTTGAGACATCACTCACTCTTTAGCAAAGAAATGGAACAATAGAGACCATTGAAATCCATCGGTGGAACAATCATTTAATGCAGTTTTTCCACCACTACGTAAGGGATATAATTTTCGGAAGTATTTTTTATAAGTAAATTGAGTGATCCTGATAGCATGTATATAGCAGAGTTCCGCGGTGTTTCCCCTCTTCTGCGAAAAAATCAGCGGCATTCGGATAAAAATCTGCGAGGACTCTATGATGTTTGTCCGATGGTATGTATTGCTGGCTGGTAAGTTTCAGGCTTTTTTGCTCAATTAATTTCTCAAATAAGCTTTGTAATAATCCACTAACCAGTTACGAACAAGTAAGATTTGTCGCATTTTCTTGTTACATCAACCACCGCCGTTTTACAATGACACTGCTATGGCCCATTATATTGACGTACTATTGAGAATGGAAGAAACGTATCCCCAGTTAATGATCGAGAAAGGGTCTACTGCTAAAGAGGTAAGGTACCGCCTGTTTAAGAGGATTGAAGAGGAGTTTTCTAAGTGAGGAAAATCGGCATATGAACTAGACAAATTATTTTTCACAATGAAGCACGTTAGTGAGTCGAAACTGACCTGATCAAGCATACCTACATTGCCTGGTGCATCTTCGTGATCGAAATACAGGTATCCAAGTGGGCCCACTCGGTAGTTAATATTTACAACAACAACGTCTGCGGTTAGAGCAAGTGCTTTGCCATCGTACAGTATCAGAGAGGGACTACCATAGTAATAGCCTCCCCCGAAAAGCCATACCATTACAGTGAGATTACTGAAAAAAATACGCTTAATATGCATGTGCACTGTATCCATTTGCTTGTGCTCCCGCTTCATATATAAGTAAAGCAAGCTATTCGAAAAATGACCATAAGCATGAGATTATTCTGCTTCTTGAAATGCTAATTGAAAGCTCTTTTCTCGTCTACATTAGTAAAACTTAACAAATAAAATCAAATGCCCTTATTAAACTTACTTAAAAAGTTGGAACCAATTGCTAGCATTGCTAGCACGAAAAGGCATCATGCATCATTTATCAAACGAACAGGAAATAAAATAAATAAAAACGAAGTCAATTTTTAGTACAAAGATGGTGTTGCAAGGTGGTCAAAGGGTATGGTGTTTACACATTAACTCCTAAATTTCATAAAAAAGCGGTTGGTTCGATTCCTCCTTAGTCGACCATGCGGAAGAGAAGTACGGAAGTTGATAGAGCCAAAGAAAAACTTTTTTGAACCAAAATGAAAAGGAATTATGGCTACCTTGATTGGATCGAATCGAATCGAATCGTTTACGATAGACAAGGACTACGCTTACGACAGTAGAAAGATGATACAAGACATCACAAAGACACTAGTCAGCAAGGGCAGTTATCACTCGCCTTTTTAATTACAAAACTGCAAGTGAGTTTAGGGAAAAAACCCTCCAAAGCAATTGCAATCTATGGGTCGTCTAAATGTTGATGAAAGCAAATGAAGAATGTACTTTGCTTCAGCAGGCGCCCAAATGTTCAAATAAAGACAATCCTCTTTGTTTGGTGTATTCGCGTTCCACATCTCCGATCCCCAAAACGTTTCATTGTACGTATCGCGACTCTATAAGCATGAGATAAGTATAACCAATGTAGTGTTGAGAAACATATATAGGCAACAAAAGTCATTTTCTTTCAAATTCTTTCGGATATTTTCTATCAGATATTAATATTCCATTGTATCGAAATCATAATTTTCACGTACACTGTATCTGCGAATTTTATTCTCAAACGAACACTTTATGCTAACGTGGTAAAATATAATCCGGTACAGGGGATACAGATACTTCAGAATATAGCGACAACACTGTTCTCAAAACAGGAACGAACGCACTGGTTGTCATTTGCTGCGCGAAATAAGCTCCCACAAATTCGCCCTTTATTAAGGCTATCGATAGGCTTCAATATTGCAAAATGGGATACGAATTTTGATGTTTCATAAGCTTTCCGTATTCATCTCGAGGAAGAAGCAGCTGCTTAAATTTGTAAGAATTAAGGTGAGACGCGTCATCAAAATATATAAGCAGTTATTGCATACTTAAAGTGGACAGACTGATAAATAGATCTTGTACTGCCCGCTGCGCTCACCTCTCTCGTCCAATCCTTTCTATGAAGGAAGGGAGCTGTAGGGAAGGAAAATGCTCCGTCAATTTCAAAGCTGTTATGACGCTTTCTGTGGTGAGTGGATCATAATTCAGAAAATTCTCAAATATAACCTTGAACTGACGAAAAAAAAACACTTTCAATAGTGGTTAGAAAGCAAAATTTTGTTAGTAAGCGCTAAGAGCTTTGCGGCTAGTTCAGTTATAAGGAGCAGCCATTTCGCTAAACGTACGATTTCGTTTCCTCAGGATTAGTTTTTCTCGAGAACTGAATCGTCAACATTCAGCAAAATAACAAATAAGCCAAGCATGTTGCACTTGCAATTCTCGTGCGATAGAAGAAAGAAAACAGCTTCAGCTACCCCTCCGCTCCCGATCCCTTCTCCTTTCCCTCCCCCCACCTCCACCCGAAAAGAAGCAAGAATGCCAAACGGCTGTGCTAGTAATTTCAGTGTTAAACACTTTTTATCAACCTGTTTTGTATGACTGGTTTGCTGCAAGAAAAATGCGGGTGGATCATAGTGTTCCTGAAAATAATGTCGATTGAAGATGCAAAGCATTGTGATAAAAGAAATTTGCACCGTTGGTTAGGCGGCGCAAAGCACACTTACACAACACAACATAATAAAAAGATAATGTCATTCTTTCAAAACTTTTAAAAACACAGTCTAAGTAGCTACCATCTATTGACCAATCTGGCGAAGGACAGACGATCTGCTATATAATGGCACGACGGTATTGAACACATATAAACATTGAGCGCTATGCACATAAATGTATATATATGCATATATATATATATATATATATGTATACACATATATGATTTTCAACGTGTTACACCATTAGTGCATAAGTAAATCATAATACCGAACTGCATGCAAACAGAATCCAGATAATGACCAGAATTATAAAATAGGAAATAAGAAAGCGCATATGCCAGGATATTAGCATGGCTTGCGCTTCTTCAAATCCTGGCAAAATGGCCACATACCTTACACACAGATGTCAGGGAATAAACGCCGAACAACAAACAAAGACTTAGGTGTCACTGATAATCAAATAGTAGTTCTTGGATGAAGTGGCTAACGGTCAAACCAATTGCCTTGAACTTCTGATTGTTGCTCTCGATGCCCACTTAGAGAAGTTTACCTTCCCGTCTATATCTAAATTTCCCACTTTTCAGCCGCAGTACTCAGGTGGAGCTTCTCTGTTCAATGCGAGCTGTTGTTTGAGATAATTAGTATCGTAACAGCCGAAAATGTTGATTTAGTACATGAGCCTGAAGGCAATTAACCACTCGTTTGATTTTAGGATTTTAGTTCCCGGCAAAAATTATTTTCCAAGAAACGATGAGCAGCACATCCAGAAAATTCATGCAACATTATGGGCATATTTACAAAAGCACTCTTAAGGTCGTCGATTATGTCCGTCAAATTTCACCAAAGTAATTTTCCTCATTTATGATATGCAATGCCATCGAATGCAAACATAACACCACACAAATCATACGCATGCATACGCATGCACGCATATTTTTGAGCAAAATAAAAACATATTTAAACTATTGAGACGGTATGAGTGACACTCAGTCGAATCGTTCTTTCTTAAAACCGAACTGAACTAGTTGATTTGATTTCAAAAAATCGGGTACAGAAAAAATAATGGATGTCACTAAGTCGAACGCATCTTCAAAGATGCCGTTGCTTTCCAGCTATCGAAAATAATAGGCCCTCTGTGCGGTTTTATAGATTATTTTCATTTCCAGTCAACGATGATGCAGATACACTGTATTATTTCAAAAAGACGCACTGCAGCGTACAGTATTCCCACTCCCACTTGAACGTTTTTATTAGAAGAGCTTCTCTTGAGAAGAACGAAGGAAGAGAGAGGAGCCTTAACTGGGGGGAGGGGGGGTGAGTGTTGGAGCACAATGTGTTACTGCTAGAGGATATAGGCCATTTCAGGCCCCAGATAACTCAGTCTTGAGCCCAACAAAATAGTCGTTCTTGTATGCATATCGAAATGGGTGATTAAAAGAGTATGGCAAGCTGTTACAAAAATTTCGGCTCAGATGACAAGGAAGCAATGACATTCTTAAGTGCTTTCATTTTTCAAACATATACTTCTTTTCTTCACAGCAACGACATCTTAGCAATAACCGTGCAGTGAAGAACGAAATTTTCAGCCTATACGTGACTCTACCTCCACAATCTCTGAACACAACAATATCGTTCCAACAACATAGCTAGAGCAAGACAGCTCATTCGCAGAAAAGCCTGAGCTAGACTGCATAAAAATCCATCGGACTCAACAACGAAATCGCATGCATGTAAGACTGGCGGATGCACCGTATCATCTTGAACAGTACCCCTATGTTTACGACTAAGCACTCCATTCATTAGAATAGCGAAAAAACAGCCTCCTTCTCGATATCCACCTCTGTTCCAAAAAGTACTACTCTTTTCTGTACTAAAGCCACCATCCAGAAAGGCAGAAATAAAAATACTTGCACAACAAGCCCTCTTGAAAAACAGCCGAGACAACTCTGAGCTAGATTTCTTCAAACCCGTACTTCAAATAGCTCCTTCTCTCTTCGTCAGAAAGTTGCGAACTTTATAGCCCACAGGGCATTATTCCAGACTTTTACGAAACGATCTTCTAGCCAGGTACACATTCAACACTATCTCAGAATACGCTTGGATTACATCCGCCAACTTCTCACTGCGAATGTTTAAGTGACACTTCGGCTTTGGAATATGAACGCATCAAATTTATCACACTTGCTAAGAATACCTCTATGCGATTTTTTTTTGCTTAGGAGTAATGTAAAAGTGCAGTATTGCAGTATTCTTCACTAACAAACATATTATCATAACAAATGTTATTACTAAAAGCATTTTTAGCGCTATTGTCACCTGCGGAGATACACTTTGCTCAAGTATCCTCATAGTGATGTTTAAAAAGGATACTTCACAAATTTAAATTCATTTCACTACAATGAAATTATAAGACAATTTGCATGCAGAATCAATTTCAGTCTTATCCGCAATTCCATCAATGCAAATAAGCAACAGCTCTCATCGTAAATGTTAATTCTTAAAGCACAAAATCATACCTGAAAGCAAGCAGGCGCAGGTTGTGTCGTTTCGATTGTTCCGTTCCACGGTCGCTTTGGGAGTGGTGGTCGAAATCTGTTACGACCAATAGGTGGCTCAGCAAATGGAACACTCAAAAACGAACGTACACGTTTGTGAAGAAATATCGTCTCAAAACCTCGAATTGTACCCGAGTGTAGATGTAATTCGACTGGTACATGTTCTTCATGTGATGAAATTGCCGCACATCCCTTAATATAATGCTATATTATTGTTTCTCAGCCTTTATCAGAACTGATATTAGAGAACCTTGTTGTAAAACGCCCATGATTACCATTTATACTGAAGTTATAGTTGCTGCTATTAATAAGATCCGATACGTGCTGGCCGAGAGACTTTATCTGACGTTTCGGACACCTATGGCACAATCAAAGCACGCCAAACGACCTTATAATTATCTCTTCTTATATTTCAT
This sequence comes from Toxocara canis, assembly GCA_000803305.1. Classification (NCBI taxonomy): domain Eukaryota; kingdom Metazoa; phylum Nematoda; class Chromadorea; order Rhabditida; family Toxocaridae; genus Toxocara; species Toxocara canis. The sequence continues at coordinate 126,355 of JPKZ01001748.1, forward strand.
TCAACACTTACAATTGATTTGGAACAGTAATGGAACGTCCATATTTTTAAAAAACGGCTGATGTGTTCTGATTACAATTTTCTTGGCTGTGAGATTGATAATCTAAAGCGTCGTTTCGATTGTTCCGTTTCAAGATCGCATTGGATACGACTGATAATCTTAAATTAAGCGGGAATGAAAAGAATCAGAAAAAAAGGAAAAGTGTAAATTTTGATTCGTATTGCTAGTTCGGATGGTTGAAAAACTCATTTTCACTTACTAGATTTTAACGAAAATTTTTTCATGTTTTGATTTTTTTTTCATAATGCAATATATTTTTTTTTTAAAAACCCGAGTTTATCGACAACACGATCGGAATGCGTAAATATTCACAGCAATTTTTTCAATCGATAATCGAACTCAGAATAACAGAAATTCTAGGGCTTTCGAAATGAAACCTCGAATTGCGTGGTGCAGAGCTCTAAAAGCCCGCAATTTTACTTTTAAAATAACTCCAAAAGTTCTATGCGACATCGATTTTGCGAATATGATTCGCGTATGCGCGTTTGAAAAATTCAGTTCAACAGTGTTTTTATCGTTCGTATGAACGGTTTTTCTTTCAGTGATTTTTCAACGATCAGTACATTTATTTTGATCCGCAAATCAATCATTCTTATTAATTAACCATTCTTATCAATTAATCATTCTTAATATTCGCATATCATTCTTATTACATGTTAATCATTGATGAATATTCAAAAATACTCATAGTGTTATTTATGCAAAAAAAAGTCCTCGAAAATCTATTTGTTCGCCTTTAGATCTTTATTTTCGAGCAACAGATTTCCTTTAACCAACAAACAATTCGATTATTCGAATTGCAATGCATTATACTAATGACGCTTTCTTAGAGCAAATTCTTTACGGCAAAACAAAACATTACGCATTGAAAGAAAACTGCTTCTATGTCTATGCTTGAGTGGAATAGAAGAATTAACTCTTTTCAAGAAGAAATTCTGTTTAGGCAGCTTAAATATTTTCTGTGCCAAATGAACGAAGGGAATGGAAGGAGATTGATTGGGATTGGGATTGAGTGAACGGGATGGAAGGAGACGGGGCTATATAGTGAAAGGGATTGAAGGAGAGGGGGCTACATAGTGAACGGGATGGAAGGAGAGAAGCTACATAGTGAACTGGAAGGAAGGAGAGGGAGCTACAAGGGGACTGAAGGAAAGGGGCTACAAAGTGAACGGGATGGAAGGAGAGGGGGCTACATAGTGAAAGGGATTGAAGGAGAGGGGCTACATAGTGAACGGGATGGAAGGAGAGGCTGCTACACAGTGAAAGGGATGGAAGGGGGGCTATATAGTGAAGGGGATTGAAGGAGAGGGGCTACGTAGTGAACGGGATGGAAGGAGAGGAGCTACATAGAAGGAGGGATGGAAGAAGAGGGGCTACATTTTTTTCTATGAGGTTCACAAAGAATTTTATCTAAACGGAACTTCTTTTCGTGGCTCGAGAAAAAAATCGCTATTGAAGATTACGTACTCATTTGTAAATAGCACTTTTTTACCCGACTGCTATCAATTCAATTCATTTAATGGCCTTGGCATCATCTCGAAGATAACAGAGATGACAATATATTTCTTCGCCTTGAAAAAAATTAATTCCGAATGAGCAAGGTGAACTGTTCGCCTAATTGTAATTATTCTACAGAAAGAAAAAAAAACATTCAAAAATTCCCCTTCTGAAACCAAAAGGGTTCCCCTCCTTACACTATCCTCTCATATCCATCTATACTGAACTCTACTTTCGCAAAAAAAAATAAAAATAAAAACGACACAACAATTTTTCAACATTTTTATTGCCAATGAACAAAGCACTGACCAATAGTAAATTCGATATAGCGACAATAATGAATAATCGCCACATATTCGGCAGTTACCTCAGAAAGCCATTTTTGTTTGGAACGCCGCCCTGAAATTAACAACAAAGTACGATCGCCGACATGCAAAAAAGATAATCACAAACGCTCGTTCTGAGCCCAATAGAACTGAGCTGTTGTCTCGTTATTCGAAATGGTTCTGCGGGTCACATAAGCATATTTCAAGCAAATAATACATTACAAGCGAGTTATAATGACATGTAATATTTTTTTTGCATTTTGTCAAATTTTTAATTTGTAAAACGCATTATGAGCACAACGTATCTATATCGCTTACACATACTACTACTCATCGGTCTATTTCATTCAATATTTTCAACTCAGTAACCATTGATGTTAGACTTATGAGATATGCTAAATACAATACATTTGACACTATTGGTCACCTCTTATAGCGCAAAACTTTAAATCAGTTTTTTCGTCTCCGATGAAAATTAAAGCGGAAAAAATTGCATACGTATAGCGGCTGATTAAATTGTTTATCTCATTGACTGGATCACAAAAAAAAGAATCTTATAGGGATTTCTTTAAGCAGTTGCGTGGAATGAATTTCGAAACGTCCTTCATATGAAGGACGTTTCGAAATTGATTTCACGCAATAGCACCTGACTAATTTGATGCGCATTCAACTTCAGCTTTTCATATTCGAATTCATTTAGTACGGAAAAAACAATTGCTTGTTTTAAAAAAAGGAAAGAAAAAAAACCAACGAATTTTCTATGGAAATCTCACTAAACTTCTATGAACAATATGCGGAATTGATACCAGATAATAATTTTAATTAACGCTACTCGTTTACAATATCTCTCTCACGTATTACTTTTGTTGGCCCCAACTTTAAATCGGCCCCAATTACTTCCGATTCGAAAAAAACACACTTAAAAGGACTGGAACTTTATAGATCACTTTTTTTAGTAAAAATTTTACAAATTATATAGTTATCAATGTAAAGGAATATTTCATGAGCTTCTGTATGACGAGAAAATAGGATAATAACAAGTCGATTTGGAAAAAGACTCCTTAATTATGCGAGGTGGAGGTTGGCCAGAATTCAGCAAACCTAGAAGGGACCACAACAAAGTTAGTAGTTCTTTTTCTCAAGAACGATAAGCAAGAAACAATTATTCAACTGGTTCGACATTCAACTTCCCAACCACATACGTAAAAATACTCATCTCTGTATAAAAAAGAATACGCGCAATCCTATATATGAACGAATATACCCAACCCTATATAAAAAAGAATATACTCAACCTTATATATACTCAGTCTTATATACTCAAACCTATACACTCAAGAACATACTCAATCTTTTATGAGGAAGAATATACTCAACCACATATAAGAAAGAATGTACTGAACCCTTAGAGAATACACACAACCTTGTATATACTCAATCTTATACTTGTATACTCAAACCTATATACTCATGAGCATACTCATTCTTAGATAATGAGAAAGAGTATACTCAACCACATATAAGAAAGAATATACCCAACCCTCTATGAGAAGGAATACACACAACCTTATATATACTCAGTCTTATACCCACATACTCAAACCTATGTACTGAAGAATATACTTAGTCTTATAAAATAAACAAGAATATACTCAACCACATATAAGAAAGAATATACTCAACCCCACGAAGGAAACAATGAACCCTTTCCATTCCACGATCTTCCCCTCAAAATGAATGCATTCGATCGAATTGAGTACAACATATGCGAACTGTCATATGCGTCTGCGTTATGCAATTATCATATGCGATCACTTCAGCAGAATAGAACAAAAGTTCTGGGAAGAAAACCGCATCCGGTCTTTTCAATGAACTAATAATGAAATCCTCATTACAAACCTCCTAAAATCTATGACTCTCAAGCTTCTGTTCAAGATTATATAATAGGCTATTTGATAGTTATTTCAGTTGCAAAGGAAAAGTCGGAAATCGACATATCATTTTATCCATCGGTCGCTAATGCTTTCAACAAACGATCAATTAGAATGTGAACGTCCTTATTTACACTAACGTCGATGACAGCTCTAAAGCGCTAAAGCCCTCTAGCACTGCTTAACAAAGCAAGTTGGGTTAGCATCATTTCGACTTTATTAAATTCCAATACGAAAACATGCTTCCATGCTTCTACAAGAATTGACTCATTCAAAACGCTCAAGAATTTTTGACTGTATCATAGAGATGAGAATATTGTTATCTATGAGCTACCTGGATTATTATTAATGGTGTTGTACCAGAAACGGTCGAGTTCATACCGCAGAATCTCTGGCATTTTAGCTCGCAAAATCGGGGGCTCACGATGATGAGATCTAAATTTAAAAGGTCTTCAAGGCGATGCGAATGGGTTCCAGAGAAAGCCTGAATCAAGACGATTTTAGAAGAGTTGGTCTTTTCAACAGTGCCTGAGTGAGCGAATATGAGCAGAAAACTGAACTCGAGATGCACCTGTGCGAAAGCATATTTGTATGATGTGAGAGTGAAGTCGAACAAGAGATTGCAACGAGAGGATATTGACTAAATTCACTATTTATGAAATCTATATTTTCATTCAAAAGCAGCCTTGCTTACTCGAATTTCGCCTCTTGAATTCTTTCTCATTTTTCCATGAACTGAAATTTCTAGTGATACTGTCATAAGTTCTCGTTTATCGTTATCATACTTCGTACTCGCATCCTACTAAACAGTGCCATGGCGAGCGCTCTAATTTGTGATGAATATGATGCGTTCGACAAAAAACCGTCGCGGATTTGTCAACAAACTGAGTTTCTTAGTGCTCCAATGATGTAAATCTTGCACAGCTAGTTTCGCCACCGCTTTAAGAATTCTGATTACTGTTTAAAAAAAAGAACTCATAGTCTTTTTTGCATTTAATTTCTACGACTTGATTAGTGTATCACTCTATCATTCGCTTACTAAATAACAGAACAACAACTCTAAATCTTCTCATTGATCCGAGAACTTCCTATTCCAGTTTCACTAATAAAGCACGCGTAGAAAAGTCTAGCACCTATATGGATCAAACATCGGCCAAATAATTTTCGACGCAGTACTTCAGTTGAATACGCAGTGAAGTACCAGTATGGGTGAGTCAACGAAGAAGGGATAAGAGGTCGTAAAGTATGAGACAAACAAACAAGATATCGAAAGAGGCGTGTATATTTTCGATAGACCAATGAGAATTTGTCAAGTGCAGCTATGCAATGTAATGCAATGCAATGCAAGGAAATACAAACTCAATGTCATGCGATGCAATGCAATGCAATGCACAATAATTTCGCGGTTTTAAGATAAATCTGTGAAACACATCAACATGGCGCTAAAAGCAATGGTTTTTTGAAACCTGGAAATGGAACCTCAGAAAAAAAACGTCGTAATTGCACGACTCAAGAATCCGAGCCAAAATAATAGCCAATTCTAGGCGTAATACGGTAAATGATACGATTAAAAAGAAAAGAATCTTAAGTAGATCGGTACTGCTGTAGTCGATTGATGAGAGGCTGAGAAGAATGAGGAGAAATTGTCGGCACTTTTATTCGCACTTTTATTTTCAAACCAAAGCTCGAGTATGCTGTTATGCTGTAATGCTGTTATGCAAATTTGTTTTCTGCTCCGCATCATGCACCACGCTCAACGTACTTTCTGTATAGGCATGAACCACATCGAAACAAGAAGAATCACACCTTCGATTAACGACAACAGAGCGGCACAATATCTCCCTGAAGTGCAGTGCATTCACGCCCCAGCAATTAGCGCTTTAAGAAACCGTCTCGTCGGAGAGATTGATTCGCCAAGAAGCAAGTAGCAAATACAGCAAATAACAAAAGTATGGAAAGAACTAAAGAGCAGAAAGGGAGAGAGAATTTTTCTTCTTGGTATAAAACCAGGTAAACGATCAGAGGAGGGTGACAAACATGGAAACTTTGTTGGAGCACCGGCGCACAACCTAGTCGTCCGGCAAATAACGTGTAAAAAAGGATGATCTGCATGATGGCCGTATGTCATCGGTCTCATATTTGAAAAGCAATGCACAGGAAAACATAGATGATTGTACACATCAAATTTCTGTATGAACGAGCAATTCCAACAACAAACTATTTTTGGATGCCCTCAACGTGCCATCGATGGTCTGCTGTACTGGAAGCATTCCTTCTCATATATCTATAGCCCGAAAAGAGCAGTTGAAGCTGAAACGCTTTAAAAAATGAAAGCGATTTCAAGATTTCGGAGCAATGACCGAGTGAGAATGATTTCTAGAAAGAAAGAACGGAAATTATTTCAAGTGATTCCGTTGCAACCCTAATATTCATCACATTATTTTACGTAGTGATCTATGAGTTCTATGAACCCAATATTCCAAGCTTTAAAAAGCCTATGTTCATTAAAATAGTTTTCTAAATTCACGTCTATTGGAGCTGATGCTTTCAGTGCACTAGCACAACGATAACGAGATGCAATGCATGCAATTGTTGGGTATTGGCCAAATGAGCAATAGAGTGGCCTCAATCAAATTTCTCTCTTACGCTATACAGTAATACGTTATGCGATTCCTATTTGGTGAGAAGTATAAACATCAAAATTATCGAAATTAGCTACCATCACAATAACGATGATTTGTATTCAGATTTCGACTAGTTAGTTATTCCTCTGAATGTCTCTTTTGATCGTTTTGTTTCTTTCATCTCTTATTTATTCTCCATTCTTCCCTTTCTATGGTAGTGGCGCTGATCTTTGCTCTCCATAACTTTACAACCCTAATATTCATCACATTATTTTACGTAGTGATCTATGAGTTCTATGAACCCAATATTCAAACCTTAAAAAACCTATGTTTATTAAAATAGTTTTCTAAATTCACGTCTATTGGAGCTGATGCTTTCAGTGCACTAGCACAACGATAACGAGATGCAATGCATGCAATTGTTGGGTATTGGCCAAATGAGCAATAGAGTGGCCTCAATCAAATTTCCCTCTTACGCTATACAGTAATACGTTATGCGATTCCTATTTGGTGAGAAGTATAAACATCAAAATTATCGAAATTAGCTACCATCACAATAACGATGATTTGTATTCAGATTTCGACTAGTTAGTTATTCCTCTGAATGTCTCTTTTGATCGTTTTGTTTCTTTCATCTCTTATTTATTCTCCATTCTTCCCTTTCTATGGTAGTGGCGCTGATCTTTGCTCTCCATAACTTTAGCCACTATCAACCACTGTTGGGGTCAAATTTACAAAGCCCAGATGAGAACTAGTTTAAGTAAATTAACCTTCGTACAAACTGATAAGAAATGGCTTTTCTATTTGTTACGTTTCCTTTTAGCCACTGGTTCATAATCTGTGAAGAAAGAAAAATCATCATAGAAATGATTGAAATGCATAGGAAGCTTTATATAATATTCTGTGAAATAAGCTCATCCCCCTCTGCCTATCCCCTCCTCCACCCCACCTCATTCTCCAGAAACAGAAGATAGAACTAGTGAACATAGAAATGAATGTTGTGAATAGCGCACAAAAAATTGACGTCTCTTTAAGTAAAAAATTCAACTAGTTTTTCGCTCATGTAACCAGAAAATGCAGCGAAATGCATTTCTTTCTTCAATTGCACTACCTTCGAACAAAGTGATATTCCAGAAATCGCAAGTGCACATACTCAATGACACGCTAAGTCGTATGCGTATTGCTTGTCGTTGAATAAACATTTCAGCTTGTTCATTTCACATTACGCAACTGTTCCATCATTTCAATTCCCATTTCCGTTTCAGCAATAATAATTCTGTTTCATCTGTTGGTCGGTCTTAATACACACTATACAGTGCTCTTTGTCATACTTAGTTCACATGAAAAACAAAACCATTTTCGCCGCTGATTTTTACCGTCTCGAAATTTTTCCGTTCCTTTTCAACGATTTCCAATTTTTACATGAAATTTTAACACTTAAAGCTATGTGCAATGCAAATTGTAGCATTCAAATTTTTGCATCGTAAAACGAAGTTTGGTATTCGAAAATAACTTTGATGGCAAGCATTCGCCTGACCTATTTTTCCGGTGTACCTATTTATCAAGCCTTACAGCTTAGCTTCTACTGGAAACTTGCTTTCAAATCTGTTAGCAGTGAACTGTTTCATTTGTAACTTCATACACATCAGGTAATGCAAATACCTTTCACGAACACACAAGCGCTGATTTTCTGCAACAATACCGCCGTACATTGTAGCAAGAGTAAATTAGAACAGCATGACATAGTATACGGCAGTAAAGCGGGTTTGGAAGATCACTGTTCACAGTCGACAAACTAAGCACTCAAAGGAAAAATAAAAAAACCTACATTTACTTCACAAATAAATTCTGTTTTACTTCTGTGGGGACTTACAGGGGGACTTAGAGGAATTCTTAGAGGAATCGCATTATCTCTTGCCCATGGGAATTCCATAAGCGGCGGGGAGGGAAGGGGTTTGGGAGGAAGAAGAAGAAGAAAGGTCCAATACCAACGCTATTTGACACTAGAGATCAAATGAAACATCAGTGGTGCGATGATGTGACGTCAACGCTTCTCGCCTTTGTGTTGTGCTAACACAACGCCTTTCTTCAACGAAAATCCCATCTTTCGTTGCATCTTTCACTATGCGAGTTTTTCGATGATGAACGATTTCGACCTGACAGATTACTTTAAAACCTAATTTTATTACGTGTTTCGGGCAGAAAAAAACAATAAAAAAAAAGAAAAACAGTTGATGTATGATGATACTTTACTCAATAAAGCAAACTTAAGACAGTACATGGAGAACGGAACTTTCCGACAGTTGCATGATCTATTTACTGTCGCAAAGGTAATCTTCGCCCTATCGATTAAATAGAAGATTCGATCCGATTCGATTCGACAACAGTTACAACTTTCACTAACAGTTTTCTCATGCACTCACTGCCTAGAACTCATCTGATTTCAACAGCACCATTTCATAACTTTCGTTTACTATGCGAAGTGTGCTAATGAAACGTTTAGGGCCCACAATGGAATCATTTAGAGTAAATTAACATTTCAAGGAAAAATAACAATTAGTCGTGATTATATCCAAAAACAATCATAGTTTCATGTGACGGCAGCAAGTCGACAAGTGTTAACTCAATGAACGAGTACCGAGAGTGATCAGATCGAAATAGCGGATCGTAAGTTCTAAATGCACAAGTCTGTCATAGTATAAAATATTTTATTACCCGAGTGGTATGGTTTTTTTGCCCAATTCTGACCAAACCTTTTGAACTGCTTGATAACGAACCACAACTGAACCATTCACACGCATCTTCGAACTGCAATCTTTACCTAAAGTGAAACATCTGTTGTCTGAAATATTGTCAACAATTTAGAGTACATTCCAAATTCTTACAAGACGAAGCTATATATGTGTAAAAAAATTTTCTGATCTTCGTTAAATTTTACCAAATTCAATTCGAAGTTGCAGCCAATTTTCTGGCTCCGGTTAAATTTTACCTAATTCTTTTCAAAATTGGAGTCACATTAGAAAAAAACTATAATTCAAAAAGTCTGTCAGTGGAGAAAGTGTTTTCAACGTCTTGGTATGCTACACTCGTTCCAGATCCTCTGTCTCATGGCAAATGTCTTCTCTCCGCGCATAGCATGCATGAATTGTGGCAATCGAATTTTTCATGGAAGCACCTCCCGCATCAGCAGTCTTCAAATGCTCACAACTTCATTGTTGCACTAGCTAAAAAAGGCGTCTAGCCAAACCAGAGATTGCCAGAACATAGAATTGCATCTAATCACGCAAATTTTCTAAAAATCGTTAGCAGAAAGTCCCATCTCGCATGTGTGTGCACTCGTCTACTGGATCAAAGCGCACTGGCACTCAAAAAAAAATTCAAAAAAATTGAAAAAGACTAAGAACTAAAGTCAACTCTACCACGCTTCCATAGTGTTACTTCACGAACAAGGGTGAAGTGGAAAACTTGGCTACTAGTTTGCCTAATCTCAACTAGGGACTTTCACGTTTGGAAGAGGTAACGTTACAACAATGCTTTACACTATCGCGCGCTAACCAGAGTTTTTTGACGAGATTGTCGAAATTACATATTCCTTTATTATCCCCTTACTTGTTGGTTGGTCGGTTCGGATACTACCCTATAGAAAACAGTGTTGCCTTGCCACTGCGGAGATTTTTCCTCAAGACGGAATTATAATCCAATGTCGCCGGTGTTTCATTTTTGAGTAGTTTTTGAAACTTATTTCTTGACCCCATACGATCAGGTCGCCGTGAGAGATCGTATGAAACTTCTCGTATTCTAATAGGAATCGAGACCAGGAAACTTCTCTGTGCTACCGTTCTGTGGATGACGCAAAGGTAGGTGAGAAAAGTAGAAGAAAAAAACGGATGCACTTTTAGAGCTTTTTCAGAACAGTACTATGAAACTTGAAAAGACATCAAAATTTCATACTCAGAACATTCTCAATCGTTTAAGAGGACATTATCAGCTTTTACTCGGCACATAGCTACGCGTCTAACTACAAACATTGACCACACCGCTGCTCCAAGTTCAAAATTCTTTAGAAAGAAAACGACCTATTCCTTACTTCCTTGCTTTGTTCTAGTTCTTATCAAAATTTCTATGGAAGGTTTGCTGAAAAATTATCAGCATCTGATTTAAAAACCTAATAGCTTTTTTATCGACGATGTTGATGACAATCATCATTTTGGTAACTATAGGGTAAATTGAAAAACTAAAGTAAACTCTATTGAACGCTTGCAGGATTGCACGATCCGAAGATTTTATTTACATTAAGTTTCGCATTGCGGCTAGTGCAACCGGAAATGCAAATTGAGAAAAAGTTGTGGAACTTTCCTAATTGGCTTACATAGAGAGAGAGACAGAGACAGAGAGAAAGAGATAGAGAGACGGAGACGGAGACGGAGACAGAGACAGAGACAGAGACAGAGACAGGGACAGAGACAGAGACAGAGACAGAGACAGAGACAGAGACAGAGACAGAGACAGAGACAGAGACAAAGAGAGACAGAGAGAGAGAGAGTAGAGATCGCATGAAGATCACTCACTCGAGGTGACTGGTGTCTCGTCAAACGACCAAGTGTTACTTGCATTTCTTTTGCAAACGTTGATCAATAAAACCCTCCTTCCTCGACGATTTTTGAGAAGTCTTTTGAGCAATGGATGGAAGAAGTCTGAAGTGTACAATGCATTTCCAAAGAGAGCTTGAAATTGCATATATGCTCATATTTGAGCCTTTTCATACGGTATTCGTATTGCAAAACTAATTACCTTTTCGCATACTGCTTCAGTTTTGAAGGTTATAGTTACAGTTAACGAGAACCAAGAAGTGAGTTTTAGCATGATTAGCAAGAGTACAAGTTCTAGAGGGCACAACGTAGGCAGGCTCTACTGACCAGCCTTAGGCAAACTGAAGTAGTCATAAATCGGTTAGATACTGTCAACAAATACCTTGTAATTGCGGAATTTTGCCAGAGCTTTTTTGAACAGTTCGCAAAACACGATACTTTTCCACCAGTTTCGATTTGCATAAGATCAGCAGTCCCAACCATTGGTTGTCATATATAGTAAGCCTCTTCTCAAATAATATTGCATCTGTGTTGATGTTCTCGAATGTTTCGCATAAGGTTCCTGGTTGTTTGGTTTCTCATAAAAGTCTACCTCACGTACTTCTGTAAATAGCACGTTTAGGACT
>JPKZ01001748.1:138068-157638 GCA_000803305.1 Toxocara canis
CACTAAAGCCTATTCACTGCCATGATATCTCTCTGTCCAGCAAATCTCATCACTATGCTACCACAGAACAATGAGAAGATGGGGTAAAAACTATTTCCGGGTTGAGGTTCTTTCTTGTACTTAGGCTATTCATGGAAAACTATTATTCGCACACGGTCTATCGCATTGGACAAATCAAAATTGGACCTTGACCGAAATTTTTCACTGATTTACGGCACTTAGTAAATAATTTGTTTTTTTGATTTCGGCATGAGCTCTACTGGTTGAATGACTTTTTCTAAAGGCATATTGGAAATCTGGTAGAGTTTCTTTTGCCAGTGGAATTCTAAGTTGTTTTTTCTTTGAAGTCTCACCTTTCCTGTTTTTCTGCTAATACCTGGACCCCTTTTTCCACGGGAAGGTGCGCTAATGTAGCGTTGGTTTGTTGGAGCCACAGTTTCTTGAAAAAACGACGATTTTTCGATGTACATAAGGCGTTTCATAGACCAACATTCATTTCCCTGAACGTTTCCGTGACAATTTTTTAATTAACTTTTCACCATATATTTTTTGACTTAGTTTAAATAAACTCTTCACAAAATTAGTCACCTTCTTATAGGTGGTATTGATGATTGCATCAATTGAGAAAGATATTCGTTCCTCTTTAGCGTATGCTTTATGTGTACCTAAGCCTCGATAGTTTTTTGAAAAGACAATTTCTTTTGTTCTTTCTAGGCCATATGGCTGAGATAGATTTCACTCAAACGTGCGAAAATTTTCGCCGCCAAAGAGTTCATGTACCCTTTAAATTCTCACATAAATTAATAATATACATCCCGATCAATCATACCAAATTAAAACTTCAGTCACCACAAGTAAACTCTTTCCTTCTAATTAATTAATGAACGAGGAATGATAGTGAATCCTTATCATTCATAGAACATGAGAGGATTTTCATTCAATTTCGAATCGATTTTAAAACGTTGTAGAGCGAATAAAAACTCTAATTTGTAATCACACATTTTATGCTTGGACCTATGATAATACTTTACCTTATCTTACTAATCAAACAAAATCGCAAAAACAATGCATGCTTTAATGAATCTATGAGAGGATTTCAATTCAGTTTTCGATCAATGCCGTTATCAATTTTTGGTCAAAATACACACAGCCTTCTATGCCTTCACTTCATCAGAGTACTCGATGACAAAAGTCAGCATTTTTGCAAATAAAAATATGATTATTTTGTTTTGTTCATAAATAAAAAATAAAAAATAACATATGAATGATTATTTTGTTAGAAAATTTCCTCATTTCATAATTACCTGAAAAAATTCATATTGCGATTTTGGGAGTAAAATTTATGAAAATTTTTGTTGGTTTTGGATACTTTCGGCAGCTGAATTTCATCGATTCGTTTTTTTTTCCTTTATCGATGCAGCTGATAACTATTCTTCTAACCAGTTCAATCTTGAGTTTGGTACATCGATGTGATTTTATCCATATAGGCGCACAAGCGAATCCCTTCATCTCAACTATTGCCTTCCCGGTTTTCTTCTTATATTTCATTGATACCGATCAACATACCGCTTCGTCGATCTGCTATCGTTCATTCTTGCTACGTGACTAGCCCAAATGTGCTTGCTGGAGTACATCATTTCAACGATATCCTTCACGCCAGAGTGACATCGTAGATCTTCATTGGTTCTTTCCAGCTATTTTTCCTAAATCCTTCAGAGACAGCTTTTCAGCGGTAAGTGTTTAGTCGAGCTTACCCAAGTAGGGAAAACACGGAGGATGCTTCTAATCCTTAGTCACATTTCCCATCCGCAGATGATAAAGTAACGCATTTTCGTAACGGCTAAACCTTCAAATAAAGTACTTGAAGAAGTTAGATGGTCGTCGTTCTGACAATTGTTTGCAGTGCTGTGGCTGATCGTATGACAGGATAGGATTTAAATCGGGTAATTAAGCAGTAGCGGCGAAATCTTTCCGGTGATAACTTTTTGTAGGCTGCCGGGTGACGTAACAGAGAAACGTGTTATGATAATATACATCTTAATGACGACTATCATTTCCTAGGTCACCTATCCATACCCCTTTCGAACGGTTCAAATCCACGAATGTTCTCTGCATCTTTGGAGTTGCCTACAACTATGGTCATGCTTTGAGTGGATGCTACGGGATCGTCGAGTGGTCCTTTTGAATTACCTCCTCTTAGAAGTCACTCCATAGTCCAATGCGCAAAGATGGCCATAACGGTCACCAGCCGCTTCCTTCGCACTCTCCTCAGATGGCGTCCTTGCTCATAACTTCAATGCTTGCAATAACTACTGAGGCCATCATATGTCGTGGATGAACCGAATCACACTTAGGCTAACTCGAACGTTTCAGTAACGTCAGAACCTCTATCAGAACCTTGAGAATTTTGAGCCCCCGTATCGAAGGAAGGACTTGTGCTGAAATGAGGTTTCCACTGAAGCCTTCTATTGAGTACGTCATTTTTGTGATCATCATCAAACACTAACTTACAATTACTTCATACGGTCACACCACATAGAGCTACCTTACAGTTATACTACTTTACAGTAACCCAGTCGTCTTTTTTCCGTGATCATCACAAAAATGTAATCTCGAGACAATATCTCTAGTCTAACGCTTCACTTATTATGCATTCTAAACACTATAGATTCGTACTTACAATGTTACCTATCAAAACAATGATTTACTAGTGGAGATGATTGTGAGCTTGACGAGAACGTAAATGTGCTCGATTGCTATTTCAATTTTGCAATGAATTTGGAGATCGACTCAAGTTCAACATGTCATTTGCATAAGCTGTCATCTTCAGAGTGTAAAACATTCGCTGCTGGCATCATCAAAAACTCATATATCGCTCCATGCATGCATTTGTCAGTTTGTTTGAAAACTAATTTGCGCAAAATTCTTATTCGATAAAGTTTTCGCAGCGAACTTTTTCGCTAACAAAATAGTCTTCATAGAGGCGAAAACATCAAACTATTTAGCTTTAAACTTTGGATTTCAATTACTGATTTGTGAAAAGAAAGCGGAAAAAAAATGATTTTATTCAGTAGTATACGAAAGAAAAAATTGTGAATGGTTTTTCAACCACATATTTTTTTATAAGATCTGAGAAGTATCCTGTTCTATAGCTGTTTGCAGTTTAACTGTTAGGAAAAATTAAAAAATTTTTTTACGAAGAATATTCCACATGAACTATTATTTTTGTTAGATATTTGCTTTGTCGGGATTCAAGAACGGTTATGAAGTTTGATTTTGGTGTGAAGCGAAGAGGAATCAAAAGAAAAAAAATACCAGGAAGCTTATACGAACTATTCGAGACCATCAATGCAAATGTAATATTATTTGAGAAGAGGTTTACTGCTTTATTAGTATCAAAATGGACGATGATAACCACTAAAATTGGCGTGTAGTAACAGCTGCTTGCGACCAATGATGCGACACAAATCGAAACTGGTGGGACAGTTTTGAAAATTGCCAGTTGTTCAAAGAAGCTTAGCGTAATGACGTCCTGAACGATGCTGAAGGCAAAAATTACCTGAAGCATTGAATTCTCATGAAATTGACCTCGGTGTTATTTTTACTAATCGTTTTCCATTTCCTTAAGAAAAAAATAAGCCAAGAAAAAAGCCGGCAAATTTTTGTACGTTTTTTCTTCCCAGTCATAAAGCAGATTCCATTCTGCAAGCCATCTCTAAACGTTAAGCCCAAAAACCAAACCATAAGCGATATAAATTTCATATGGTCGAGAACATTTAAAAACCAAAACAATACATTCGCGTCAAAAACACCATCGAATGCATAATGCAGACAGAAATCGTTTGAATTCAAATGAGTTATTAATATTTTAACGCTGCAACAGTTGGTGGTCTCCGACGATACAACCGGACACTGCCAAGATTGTGCTCAAGAACGAAAGAGTAATTGGCGTATTAAGTCTCCGCAATACTAACTTTAAGAGTTGTCTTTGCCTATTAACTTTTATTCGAAAAACGAGTCGACAGCCTTGAATTATTTCCCCCTCCCCTCTGACCATTAAGCAACTTGAATAAGCCAGGCTCTCCCATACAAGTGAGACGCTTTCTGCTAGCTGCGTATCACTAATTTTGAAAAATATACGAAACAAGATTATTCAAAAAGCGTCAATCAAAGGACTTATGAAGCCGTAGCATCAGTTCGTGAATGAGCGCAGCTAGCAGAAAGCGTTTTTGTACTTCACGGTGTTTGTGATTAGAGTACACAACTAGTTCACACTATACTCCACTCGTTAACGGTTTTCGCAAAACAGCTTCGTGGAACGCAGTATCCTCTAGTGAATTCCTGGAAAGCATTGCGAAAATGAAAAGCATTTTGGCCTCTCATCAAATACAAGCAAGAACGACTGGAATGATTAATAATTTAGTGCTGCAATGTACGATTCTTGAAACCAGCGCTTTTTGCCGACTACTTACATGCGTCTTAACGCATATATCAACGAAGACTGGAAAGGACGGGCCACTAACGGTTGCACATATTGAAAGCATTGACGATTAGCTTAGCAGTGAGGCTGATTAGAGGGCTGCAAACCTCTGCACAATATATAAAGGTTGTCACCACCTGGGCTTCGGGATCGATTGCATTCTCAACAATTAGTTGAAGTGTGGTTCAGTTAGAGAGTTATCATGGCTGATAAGCAAGTCTAGGCTTCCACGGCCCAAGTCATACATCCCACAAATCCTCCGCCTTACGTAAGGAAAGAGCATAAGTATTTAACATCGAAATTTTGTTTCATCTTTCGTACAGCTAAACGATGACTCGAACAAGTGGGAATGCGGACCACGAATCCGGCACGACAGGCGCTTTGTTGACTCATCTATCAAACCAGCACCTCGGTTCCAAAAATTAATCACAAATCACGAACGTTCAGATATTATCCAACCCGATCGCAAGGAAAAATGGCCTGGTAAAGGTTTTCTTCCTACGATCCGTTTAATGAAAACTGTGCAATCCGATAGACCAAAAGTGTGCGCAAATTCTTACTGCCATTAAGTCCTTACAACTCTCCGGGAATCGATAAACTGGTTTAAAATTGGTCGCCTTTGTCAAAAGAGCAACAAACAAGAATTGGTGGCCCTGATATGTAGGTTGCTCATATCGAATTTCAAAACTCTATCTTCAGTGGCCTCCGAGTTGAAACTTCGCGGACGGGCGGGCACATAGACACATAGACAGAGGAGATATATACGCAAAGCCACAAGGTTGTCATAATGCGCTTTGCGAATTGCAAATTTATATCATCGCATGAAAATGGCAAATCAAACGACACACTTATTTAGTCCATTTTGAGCGACGAGGCGAGAGAGAGTCTAGCAACCGAAATACGAAGATGAAGTGCTTCATCGCATATCTAACGCCAATTTTCAAATTGAACCACCCTTCCCGAGACTGAAGCACTTTAGTGTGTTGGGATAGGAGAAGGATTCAGGACTTAATTTCATGAAGACAATGGTTGAGGACACAAGGGGGGACGGAGAGGAGCACAGAAGTTGATGTGCTTGCAGTCGTACGAACTGCATTAGATTCAAAATTCCCATTTACCCCTAACAATACGCAGAAGCAAATTTAGGGGAGAACAGAGATTTCATGTGAGGCGACCCATATAACTTGAATTTGAGGCGATCGATCTTCACATTGGAAGAGGGAGGGATGACAGAGGGAAGATGGCTCGTTTTCGTTTCCGCATCCGGGCTGTGAGCTCATCCGAGGGGAGAGAGAGACCGTATTGAAAATGGATTGAATTCGATCATTTACAATATCGTTACATCGTCCTCGCCTAATTGATTGACTATAAAGCAGCCTTAAATTTCCTACTGAACAACGTTTTATTCATCTCATCCATGGTGGAAACAAAGCGATTTGATTGCCATTGGAATCGAATTGAACTTATAATTATTTAACTCGTAAACTTAATAATAGACAAAGGAACTTTAAAAGAGCGTAACATCTATACGACACATCGAAGCGATGGCATTCGCGAATTTATTCTCATTGATGAGCATCATTTGTACAATTTATGTATAGAAAACGAATAAAAGCACGAGGAAAGAAAACAACCAGATCAATCACAATCATCGTATGATCGCTCCAGTAAAACCGGTTCACGCTCACAATTACGTTAAGCTCGAGCACCATAATCACCCTATTACGATGGGTTTTTAAAAGAAAAAACGATGTTCTTTTCGAATTAATACTTTACTCAAATTAAACAAACATATTTAACAAGAAGGAGGAACATTTTGCTGAATAAATATGCCACTGGATTGTATGGTGAGAAAAATTTTAAAGATTTTAGTTAAGTTTTTTTGCGTAATTCATAGGTAATTTTCGAGAAGGAAAAACATAGAGAATCGAAACGTATTAGCCAAAATTGATATTTATATAGCTGAAGAATTTGGTGCAATTTTGTTCAAAGTTTCAGAAGCTTCACACTGATCAAAATGATCAAATCGAGACTAGATTGATCAAAATGACCAAATCGAGACTAGACAAATTTAAACTTTCGGGCATTCGGAGTCCGTATGATGGGTAATAGGAGTTTCAATCATCGAACTGAAATCACCGGATTGTTATCTGTTAGTTGACATTTTCGTCAACAAGAATACACAAGCGACACAAATACCTGTTCACAAATACGCAGCCAAAGGGCAACAATATTGCACATCAAAAGATCATGCACACGTGCAACCTTATTCAGGTCGCAGCGATTCTAAGCATAAATTACCTTAAGAAGTTATATTGCAGCAAACTATTACTCAATCGATAATGCAAACAGAGGGTCGGTCCTATAAGTGTATTGAAGCGGTGGCAACCGTCTACTCTCAAATTTTGAGGAAATATTTATCGGCGATTTCAAAAGGATTTTGATTTATTGAATTTTGGTTTTTCTCAACACCAAACGATTGTGCTAACCGTGAGCATCGAAGTGACGTACGATGGGATTGAAAAAAATAAATATGCCACTGGATTGTATGGTGAGAAAAATTTTAAAGATTTTAGTTAAGTTTTTTGCGTAATTCATAGGTAATTTTCAAGAAGGAAAAACATAGAAAATCGAAACGTATTAGCCAAAATTGATATTTATATAGCTGAAGAATTTGGTGCAATTTTGTTCAAAGTTTCAGAAGCTTCACACTGATCAAAATGATCAAATCGAGACTAGATTGATCAAAATGACCAAATCGAGACTAGACAAATTTAAACTTTCGGGCATTCGGAGTCCGTATGATGGGTAATAGGAGTTTCAATCATCGAACTGAAATCACCGGATTGTTATCTGTTAGTTGACATTTTCGTCAACAAGAATACACAAGCGACACAAATACCTGTTCACAAATACGCAGCCAAAGGGCAACAATATTGCACATCAAAAGATCATGCACACGTGCAACCTTATTCAGGTCGCAGCGATTCTAAGCATAAATTACCTTAAGAAGTTATATTGCAGCAAACTATTACTCAATCGATAATGCAAACAGAGGGTCGGTCCTATAAGTGTATTGAAGCGGTGGCAACCGTCTACTCTCAAATTTTGAGGAAATATTTATCGGCGATTTCAAAAGGATTTTGATTTATTGAATTTTGGTTTTTCTCAACACCAAACGATTGTGCTAACCGTGAGCATCGAAGTGACGTACGATGGGATTGAAAAAAAAAAGTGCTTGCAAAGATTGGCACTCGATGAACTCGATAGAGATGGACAGATCAAATGATGTGACAACAGACAAAATTTGTCATTCATAGCGCCAAAACACTACTGTGCGAAGTTACGTTCTACTTTAGGGACAATGCTGCTAACAACTACCATGGATTGAAAGCGGTTATAAAAGAATATAATCAATAAAGCCAAACATATATATATACATATATATATATATATATAATGTATAGAACACTGACGAAAACCAATGCGGACATGCACACAGCTGCACATGCGTATTCAGAAAACTGCATGATTGTTTGCATATGTGATCAGGAGGAAGCGAACAACCAAAAAACCTTTCGACATCAGGTTCTTTTTTTCTAGCAGTGACGTGAAGTCAAGTGAATTGAAGCACACAGCTATTGTGTTCTAACTTGCTGATGCTTCCGTTAAACAGATAGAGATGAAGATGTCCATTTTTTTGAGAGCTCCTTATCTCCGCAGTTTCAACAAAGCCATGAACCACCCTCCCTACCTTTTCATCGGTTGACAAATAAATTTCGGCTTCATTTGTCGCCAATCTCTCTCTATTGTACATGTGTTCTGTTTGTCTCTCTTTCCCTCTTTCACACAAAGAGTGTTGGTACTTTGTTGCGCACAATGCATGCAATGCTTTTTCAAGCATGATTTCAGCTTTCGACACTAGCAATTCGTCTTATAAATAAGCAATCAAGCGCCTCTAGAATAACCATTATGACGAAATTTTGATGCTTGAAAGACTAGCAGGGATCGTTTATATGCAGACGACTCGAAAATTTTATTACTTCGGGGAGCAAAGCGGATGTCGACGAGATAAATTATTACGAGCGATCATTTCAGAAATGAAACTTGGCACTTCTATAGGGAACACATTTTATTCATTGTGTTTTTGAAAAATAACACTTATTTTTTCGTTCAATTAGCGGTCGAAAATAATTTCATTAATTAATTTTGATGAAGTACATGAATAGAATGCAAAAAGTATTCGATCATATTCGATTGTCTTCGTGTTAATTAGCCACTTATATTAGCTATCTTTACAGCACACATATTGCATTATTCGCTCAAACGATCTTGAAATTCTGATCAGGATTGTTTATCGATCTTCTATTGAAATAATAGGCGTCCCATTGGTCATAACAGCTTTTCAAGCGTTTTCCACCTTTTTGTCGAAAGATTCACTCAATTCCTTCGATGAGAATACAATTCCTTGAACTATTTATACTCCACCTTTCCCTCTATCCTCTCCATCCCACACAAAAACGTTAGTTACTTTTTTACTCTCTTCTAGAACAAAGAAGAAAAATGATATTATTAATGTTTGTGGACACAAAAAAATATTTCAAGAAAAATTGTCCATTTGTGAACAATTTATTTCAGAAGTGAAAACTCAATCGATGAAGCAATCGCACACTCTCGCAAAGCTGCATTGAACTAAAAAAGGTTAGAACCAAAGTGTGAACTGTAAAAAGAAAGTGACACAGACTGACGATGACGCTGAAGGAGTATAATTAACAGACTTATGCTGAAGGAAAAGAGGAAATAGATACTCGAAAATATATATTTGAAAACGCATACACTGGGGTACAAAGTTTAAAATAGCATTTTCATCCAGTATATATTTGTAACCTTTTTAAAAAAAAATTGTTTTTTACCACTCGGGCCTTCAGTGCGATATCTCGATGTTACTGATGCAATCGCACGCCGAACAACAGCCATCTCTTTGGCTGTTGTAGCTAGTTGTTAATGCAACCCGCTAGCTGGGATGTCAGTGGTGTTGTGGGAAGCAACGGGGAATCGAACCCAGGTCTCATCCATGCGAAGCGGGGGTTGTACCATTGAGCTACTTCCGTCCTATTTAAAAACATGTATATATATAACAAAATACAGTGTGTACTTAAATACTTGTATATATTTACATTTATATATATATATATGCAGAGATATATATGTATATTAAAATACAGTGTGTATTTCAGCATTGTTCCACTTGCTTCAACTTCGATAAGATAGAGGCAAATTTTCATATTGAACGAGATCTCCTCTCTGCTCAAATCTATGGTCTCGATAGATAACCATCAGTTCAGAAATTTTCAATTTATTTCCGTAGGTGTTTTGCGTGGCGATAATCTATTTGAGCGAATGGATGGAATACGATGATGAACACTTCAGTTCAAATCCATTTAAGCGCACTGAAGCACATAAGCGAGCAATCGCCAATGATAGCGCAAATTCAATTCACTTAAGCTCGTTTTTTTTCGTATAACTTACTACAAGTGGTCAAACGCTGCTCGTAGGAGGAAAAAATGTGCCGATTTTTAAACGACGAAGTCAAGATCTCTCATCTCGATTCGATCCTCACCTCCCCCCCTCTCTTCTCGGTCCATTGAAGTCCTGTGGATAAAGAAAATCTAAAAAAATCCTATTCGATCTTAGAACATCTTCCTAGAACACCTCATTTTACGTGAATGATATAACCGGTGTCGGTTTTGAGTTTCTTCGAGCTTAAATGAAGGATGTTTCAATTCTTATCGCTCAAGATAACTCTACGTATATGAAAAGCTGTTTGAAAAAAATAGCTACATGAAGGACATATTATGAGCCAGAAAATTTTTGTGCGTTTGTAGCATCAGCCATGATTATGTTTGTAACAGGAACCTTTACCAGTATCGCAGATTCGCACTTCGCTGCCAAAAATTTCTTTTGCTATCAACCAGCTCAAATCATTGCTTATCTGGAAGACAAAACATGAAAATATGAGCTCATGAAAATATGAGCTCTGCTATGAGTAAGAATTTTGCAAACTCTCAACTTCTTACTGAAGTGAGTGCAGCATTTCAGCTTGCTCGATTGAACGTAACCGGGAAGGCAGCTAAATTTGAGAGGAAAGGGTGCAAGGGTAGACAAAAGGGTGAAAAACGACGTCGCTGATGTGGAGAGAGTCTATCTGATGATTGACCACGTTTAAAATTAGATTAAATTGAATTGAAAATTAAAATTGAAAATTAAATTAAAATAAAATTAAATTTAAAAATTAAAAGATTAGATTCTACAAAGGAAGCACGTTTTGGTGAAGGGGGAAAGGGGATAGGGCGATTGGATTGAAGTTTACCCGGAGAGGGAAGTGTTTGCGAGAAATGGTCTCTCAAAGAAAGAAAGTAGTTCGAAAAAACCGAAATAGTGCAACCAAAGGGGTGAGTAAATTTGATTGAAAAGATCGAACTCGTAAAGGAGTGGTCATATGGAACCGCCGAAACTCATCTCCAGAACTGTTAAATGAATTTACATCGTAGCCACTGCTAAAGAAGGAGTATGCAAACTAGCTCAAGCATTTACGATAGTATGCAAAACTAGTGAAAGAAATTATATAGCAGAACTGGATTGAAAATATTTCTGAAATTATGGCATTTTTTTCGTCGTTCGGCAGTCATTAAAAAAGGAATAAGCATTAAATCGCAAGAAAACCTCTAGCCTGCTATCACACTTTTGGTGTTATCGTTCGTTAGACGAGAGAGCAATTCAACGTAGAATTAAGGAATAGCAGAGTTCTACGCGAGATTGTTGTTTAGAAATTCTCTATGAATTCGAACCTGTACCATTTGGAGCAACAGCGATCAGTAAGAGAATGATTGAAAGTGTAGCCGTAAAAAAGTACTACCCGTAAAAAAATGATTCGATATCAATCATGTTTTCAGTGCAAAAAAGAGGAAGCAAACAAGGTCACTATGTTTTTATCAGTTTCCTGAAGCAGTTGATACTGTAAGACACAGACAACTAAGCAGCTTGGATTGTTTGAGTATTGCTTTAATTGTTGTTATAGTTTGCATAAAAGGATATGATAATGATCTCCTTTCCACAAAAGTCTGAATTGGACAGATTTGACAAAATGTCAAATTTGACATTTTGTCAAATTTGACAAAATGTCAAATTTATGGAAAGGAGATCATTATCATATCCTTTTATGCAAACTATAACAACAATTAAAGCAATACTCAAACAATCCAAGCTGCTTAGTTGTCTGTGTCTTACAGTATCAACTGCTTCAGGAAACTGATAAAAACATAGTGACCTTGTTTGCTTCCTCTTTTTTGCACTGAAAACATGATTGATATCGAATCATTTTTTTACGGGTAGTACTTTTTTACGGCTACACTTTCAATCATTCTCTGACTGATCGCTGTTGCTCCAAATGGTACAGGTTCGAATTCATAGAGAATTTCTAAACAACAATCTCGCGTAGAACTCTGCTATTCCTTAATTCTACGTTGAATTGCTCTCTCGTCTAACGAACGATAACACCAAAAGTGTGATAGCAGGCTAGAGGTTTTCTTGCGATTTAATGCTTATTCCTTTTTTAATGACTGCCGAACGACGAAAAAAATGCCATAATTTCAGAAATATTTTCAATCCAGTTCTGCTATATAATTTCTTTCACTAGTTTTGCATACTATCGTAAATGCTTGAGCTAGTTTGCATACTCCTTCTTTAGCAGTGGCTACGATGTAAATTCATTTAACAGTTCTGGAGATGAGTTTCGGCGGTTCCATATGACCACTCCTTTACGAGTTCGATCTTTTCAATCAAATTTACTCACCCCTTTGGTTGCACTATTTCGGTTTTTTCGAACTACTTTCTTTCTTTGAGAGACCATTTCTCGCAAACACTTCCCTCTCCGGGTAAACTTCAATCCAATCGCCCTATCCCCTTTCCCCCTTCACCAAAACGTGCTTCCTTTGTAGAATCTAATCTTTTAATTTTTAAATTTAATTTTATTTTAATTTAATTTTCAATTTTAATTTTCAATTCAATTTAATCTAATTTTAAACGTGGTCAATCATCAGATAGACTCTCTCCACATCAGCGACGTCGTTTTTCACCCTTTTGTCTACCCTTGCACCCTTTCCTCTCAAATTTAGCTGCCTTCCGGGTTACGTTCATTGGAGCAAGCTGAAATGCTGCACTCACTTCAGTAAGAAGTTGAGAGTTTGCAAAATTCTTACTCATAGCAGAGCTCATATTTTCATGAGCTCATATTTTCATGTTTTGTCTTCCAGATAAGCAATGATTTGAGCTGGTTGATAGCAAAAGAAATTTTTGGCAGCGAAGTGCGAATCTGCGATACTGGTAAAGGTTCCTGTTACAAACATAATCATGGCTGATGCTACAAACGCACAAAAACTTTCTGGCTCATAATATGTCCTTCATGTAGCTATTTTTTTCAAACAGCTTTTCATATACGTAGAGTTATCTTGAGCGATAAGAATTGAAACATCCTTCATTTAAGCTCGAAGAAACTCAAAACCGACACCGGTTATATCATTCACGTAAAATGAGGTGTTCTAGGAAGATGTTCTAAGATCGAATAGGATTTTTTTAGATTTTCTTTATCCACAGGACTTCAATGGACCGAGAAGAGAGGGGGGGAGGTGAGGATCGAATCGAGATGAGAGATCTTGACTTCGTCGTTTAAAAATCGAAAAACGAACCTGATAAAATGAAGACTAAATGAGAGGATTCAAAAGTGACAATAGAAGGAATTATATGTGACGTTCTAACAGCAAATAGTTCGGGAAAAGATTGACAGCAAAATTTGATCCCACTCAAAAACTTAGCCCAGTGTTTTGCTTTTTCTGTTGCGCTTTTTAATCGGCTCTTACCCTCCATTTTACAAAAATGGATATGAACAAGTAGTGTTCCATGATAACCCCTGTGAAGAGTAATTCCCCAACCGTCTCTCCCCCCCTCTCGGCTCCCCTTCTTTATCACAGTTTTCTATTCAGTTCTACACCTGGCTAAATCCTCCCCATTAGAACAACCGGAATGTAATGGGCCAATCGAGTATGCGGTTTTAATGACCACAAGAGCCTAAACAGTCCGAAAAGACACCGAACCTCAGGAGACCACTTTGAATTTTACCAACTTTATGGGTAAGAATTCTACCAACTTTATGAATAAACAAGTTCTTAATCGTGAGATCATGGCCAATAGCAACAAGCAATCGAAGCCATCGAAGCAATGAAGACTGTCTGGAACATCATCGTTAATCTGTACACGCTTATGGAACAGATCGAACAAACAACAAGTAGATGCACAGATTGAAGGTAACGATCGTTTGATTGCGGCAATATAGTCGGAAGAGGTTGATCGCCTAGAAGATTATAGCAGTCTCAGTTGCTTTCTAAGAGGAATGTCGAAGCTACTTTCTAAGCGTTTCAACCACGCTTTGAAGATGCATATTTTTGTTCACTGAGATGGCGTATTTCTTTAAATAAAATCTACGTAGATCGGAAAACAAAATTTAAAGCGTACGGTATTCAATAAAATTGTTGAGACAAGTGAAATATATAGAATAGAATAGATATTTTTTTCGCTTTGCTTGCAAGGAAAAGAGAAGATTGCATAAGTGTTAGCAACTTATACTCTCTGGCCGATTTGATGAACACTTAAGTCGTATCTAAATTAAACGAACGTTAGACAGCTGATAGCTAAAATGCATGAGATATCTTCGAAATCTTCATGCAAAAAAGCTTATTACTCTCTTGATGGTCTAGCATGAATAATTTAAAGCATGAACGAATGAACGCTTCGAAGTGTTGAAAGCGAAAAATTGAATAGATCATAGAAGCAACGAAGATCGCCACCATGAGGATACTCTTCTAACTTTACCAAATGGAATTATTCTATACACTACAACTATAGTCACACAAATGTAAATCCTGCACCTACTAGCCGTATTTGTACTGTGTATTAAAAAAGTGCTTGTCAATCAAACTTTATTCGGCGCTCTTACTCGTCTGATGAGGTATCAGAGTCTGGGTATGGGAAAGCATACTCTGGAGCGGCTGAAGCAACCATACATTTGATATGCTTATGAAATTCCACTTAACATTCATGCTGTTGACCAGTTTGTCAGTTTTATCTCTCTACTTCAAAATGAAAAATTTTTATACAAGCAAATTGATTTACTTCACGCTCACATTCGATCACTTTGTATGCAATTGAACCACTTTTTTTAACAAAAATTAATGAGTTAAATTAATGAGTTAATTAATGAGTTAATGAGCGTGAGTTAAATCGTTTCAAGTAATTAATGATTAAAAGAGTTAAGTAAATTCAATATGAATTGATCATGAAGAGTTGATCATGAAGAACTTCGCTGCCAAAAATTTCTTTTGCTATCAACCAGCTCAAATCATTGCTTATCTGGAAGACAAAACATGAAAATATGAGCTCATGAAAATATGAGCTCTGCTATGAGTAAGAATTTTGCAAACTCTCAACTTCTTACTGAAGTGAGTGCAGCATTTCAGCTTGCTCCAATGAACGTAACCCGGAAGGCAGCTAAATTTGAGAGGAAAGGGTGCAAGGGTAGACAAAAGGGTGAAAAACGACGTCGCTGATGTGGAGAGAGTCTATCTGATGATTGACCACGTTTAAAATTAGATTAAATTGAATTGAAAATTAAAATTGAAAATTAAATTAAAATAAAATTAAATTTAATTCAGCAAAATGGAAATATTCAAGAAAACATTCAGCAAAATTTTTCTAATAGAGTCGTATTAAGGTACCTAAATCCATGGGCAGATACGGAGAACTCATTTGAAAAAAAAGTCAATAATTTGGAAATATTTGAAAGGAGTTTTGTGGATCATGGAAGCGGAAATTAATTAAAAGCCCAACCATGAGTGAGAAAAAAAAACAAATAGACAATGCAACAAATATTCGCTTTATGTTTCCTCGAAAAGCCACCCGTCTTAAGAACTACGCCGATTGAATACTTTACAAATTCGTTTTCATTTCTCTTGTTTAAAATCAAAACTACGACACTATAGAGTAGGCAATCAAAATGTTTCTTTTCGCATAGAATTAATTATTCGTCATCTTATTTATTTTATTTTGCTTTGTATAAATCTTCATTTATTTTGTGTATCAAAAATACAAGAAAATTTTGAGAAAAGAACATATGTGAAAAATTTTGAAAAATTCACTTTTTTTAAAAATGATATAATTACTTTTCAAATAGCTTTGCTCTTAAGTGAGACTATATGGGCTGTGATCTGTTCATCCAAAAAGACCCCTGAAGCAAATGCAAGAAAAAGGGGAGAATTTTTAGCAAACGAAAAAAAAGAACAAACTTCAACAACTGCTAATTTTTTTTTTTGGTGAAGTAGTCGGATCGAGACCGGTTATCAATAAACATATGTCGATTAGCCGAGGAGGAGTTTTATCCGCAAATAGTAACCCCTCATTCTTGACATCAAACTCCTAGCATTTTTATTTTGGGTACTGCCGGATGGCAAATTGGTCATCCTTGATTCCATTCACATCAAAAACAAAAGTTTTTACTCATGAGGCAGTAGAAAGTATGACTAAGTAATAGGTAACAAATGAATATGGCTCGCTGCAAAGAATTAGCGCGATATCCAGAACTTGCCTGGCACAAAACCAAACATTTATTAAAGTTATCAAACATTCGCCTCTGCACTCTTCCAGGTGTAAACTAGAGCATATTGCACCCGCAAAATGGAGAAAGACAATCTAAATGAAAGCAGTTATTGGTGTATCTCGAACAAATGGGTTGCGACGCATTCAACTTTTCGCTACTCTTTTCCATCCCTCTTCCCTCGCCCATCCTCCTCCACCCTTTCCCACTCCCACACCCCCTTCCATGCTTCGCTTTCCCTCTCTATTTGCATGGGAAGAAAACTAATGAGGCTCTAGCCGAAATCCTTAAACAATGGTTTCGTTGACACTTCTATACTTATTGCATCCGTGAACTCATTTTCCTCTATCGAAATAATAATCACAAGCGACCTTCTCAGATATTGTACTCATTTTGAAGCCGTAGCAAAACGTAGCGTTCAGATACCAAATTATGTCTACTCGATTCTCACACGAAACTTATTGCAATATAGGTCAAAAATATTAAAAAATGATAAACTACTTGATAAGAAAAAAAATTATAAACTACTTGATAAGAAAAAAAATTATAAACTACTTGATAAGAAAAAAAATTATAAACTACTTGATAAGAAGAAGAATTATAAACTACTTGATAAGAAAAAAAATGATAAACTAGTTGATAAGAAAAGAAATGAACAGACGAACGAATAAGTGAGCTAATACGCATTTTACAAAAAAGTTCTTTTTTTTGCGAACAATGTTTGGTGCTCTTGATAAAAAAACGCCATTCATTCTATAAAACAATCCAATCAATAGTTGTTGTATCAGTTTGATTTTTGCACATCAGTTTTTCCTGGTTTTTTTTCTTTGCCAAATTACTGCAATACTACTAATGATAAACATGCTCATTAATTATGATAACGGCAAAATTTCTTTAAAAACAAAATTCTAAGAGATAGATGATTGGTTGATGGTGTGTGCGAGATACGTTTCTATTACTTCGAAGCATTTTGGTTTGTTTGGTTTTCATTTTATCGGTGTTATATCTCTTAACAATGAATCGCGATACTCTTTAACTTTCAGAAGGACTTTATCTTAATGCGCCTACTTTTTTCACTTCATACCATCGTTTGCGGTTGTTAAACATAGGTATCGTGCTGTCTAATGTTGCCTAAAATTTTTCTTTCTTTTTTCAAATTTTAGAAAAATATCATTAGTATTTCAGTTGACTATTTTTCCTGCATCAAAAGCAAAGTAATGAAAATTCAACTTTATTGCTAAGTTGAGGATGGCATATCAAAAAGCCTAAATGCTCATTCAAAATTAATCATTCTCCTGGAAACGGTACCTTTGTTGAATTTCAAATACCGAAAACAGGACTCGACTCTCTCTCTCTTTCGCGTCACTTCATAATTTTTCCAAGGGTTTTTCGTTTTCAGCCCGCTTCACAGAGTTTTTTTTCTGAGTACGAAAATCAACTGCACAACAAGGAAAATGTATTTTTTGTTCACGGCAATAAAACCTAATAGTTTAGCTTAGGTGTTTTTCAAACAAAAACACCAGTTTTTATTTTCAACAACTTTGATTATGTCATCCTTGTTTTCTCTCAACGAAATTTTCACTTTCTTTTTTTCCGCTTTGGTTAGCTGAAATTTCGAAGGGAATACTACAAGAGCTTAGAATTACAAATATGCCGTATTTGTAGGGGTATGAATTTTGCCGGAAAGATTGACAAAAGAAATTTCATAAAAATTTCATTCCAAATCAACAAATCCGAGAGCTCGTCAATCGTCGAAACAATCGAATATGGTTGGTTTTCTTTTATCTACTATATCGAAATCTGATCGCTTTTTTAACTCCTCACCACTTAAGTTGAAATCTTTTTTGACAAAAGAATGACAGAGAAATTGTGAAGGCAATATTTAGTTTCACAGCACCCCATTTAAATCAAACAGTTTGCATTTTGGCCTGAAACGTATAAATACGTCCGCATTACGTAGCGATGATCTACGCTATAATGTGAGTATGAAAAGATCGAACTTGTTAGAACGAATAAATCGGCGGATGAGGCCAACTTTGACAAGCGATGAAAATATTTGAAACAAGTGATTCTAACAGGGAACTCCTTGGACCGTACTAATAGCTCAGCGAATGGGTTTAGTGAAGAAAAAACATGATGACAGAGAGAGAGAGAAAGGAAGAGACGCCTTAAACGGGATTTTTTAATCAGCAGAAATTTTTCGGCAAGCAAAATGAAGACGAGAAAAAAACATCGAACTCGATAATTAAGCAAAAGGAAATTAAGCGCTATAAATTCATAAGAAAGTTAATACATTCTGTAAGTATGGCAAATTATCACTAAATTTCTATGAGAAGGATGACTTTATACCACTGAGTGCAATTCAAAGCCGAGAGATTTGAACTGCACAAAATGAATATTTCTTTTTACGCAAACGAAATAAACATAGTAAATTGTCAAGTGATATATAGACTTAAGAACAATTTTCTTTCCATAGACTTTAGATCAGTCCCTCTTTCTTCCTACTTCCGCCTTTTCAGTAATTTATTTGAGCGCAAGGTCTCTGCAAGAGAAAAAAAATAAACGCGTAAAAGACGCTGATTTTGCAATCAGAACGAAGCAGATAGACGATTAGCCTTTTTTGGGGTGATGTTGCTTTGGATCAAATAAACCCTCTGTAATTTTATTATTCTTCCAATCGATTGTCATTCTTTTTATGAACTTATCTTCGTTGCTAAAGCGTATCATGGGATCCGCCTGCGCATGCGTAAGCATGTGTGCATCCAAATCGCTTGTATGTCTGTCAACGAGTCAGAGATGTTTTCATTTTACGGATCTGAGGAGCTAGGTTCATAAAATTTAGAAACTGCTTTAAAAAGGCGTTTGAGAGAGTTTCATGGATTTCTGGACGACTTCATCGATTTCAGGGACGGCATAGTGAAAATAATTTCTAAGAAAGCGTAAATCGGCGGGGTAGTTGTCTATGCCTTCAGCTCAGGATGTGATATATGGACCCACATGACATAGGGGTTTGCAAAACTTCGCGCTTTAAAAAAAGTAACTAGAATGTGAATTTCTGGATGAAAAGCAAAGCCTTTTCTGAGAAGTGAATATGAAAATTTGGAGAAGAAAGAGCACTAACAAACGAACAAAGTAACACTGTATTTAAGCACGTCCAGTCATTGCAATTGCATTAGAAAGGCATAAAATGATCAGTACTGCGGTTTACTTCGCCATGAAAATTATATCCACACTATATTGAATACTATTTAAAGTTTTCACCAAAAAAAAAGGGAAGAAACTAGAGAATGTTTCAGGCCACAGAACTGCTTGAACTGGGAGTGCGTTTTGATTCGATGAGAGCGGAATAGGAGTGGGGGCTAAGGAGAAGGGCGGGATAGCTGAAGGCG